>JAJPUD010001785.1:205782-240295 GCA_023553655.1 Myrmecobius fasciatus | reverse complement strand
CTGGGCTACGATGCAGTTACAAGATGAAGACTCCTAATTTCCCCAATTAAACTATTGGGGGAAAAAGCCTCTCTAATTTCTTTGCTTCTCTTGGACAGGTCGTGTATGTCACTGCCACTTTCCCCTACATCATGCTTTTGATTCTTCTCATTCGAGGGGTGACGCTGCCTGGAGCTTCCGAAGGGATCAAGTTTTACCTCTACCCTGATATCTCTCGGCTCTCCGATCCCCAGGTAGGCTTTGTTCATGGATTGTCTCGTCCCAACTCTTCCTCTCACTCACTTTGTGACATTTGTCCATGGACATTGGACAAATCACTACTTCTATGGACTTACTTTCCTTATCTGTAAAAAGAGGAAATGGTAAGAAATAATCTCTTCAAGTGCAATGATTTCATAGGCTCTGTACTACAGAAACAATATGTAGGAATGGAGAAACCTATTCATTCAGATCATAAACCAGTGGCCTACTCTCCATGGCCCATTAAGTGACATTTTGTCTGAATTTGGCAGTATCTAAAAGAAAGTAAATAGTCATAGGGTTAGAGATTTAGATCTAGAAGGGACTTGGGAGGTCATTGAACCTGACCAATCCTGCTCATTTTACAGATGAGGGAAACTGAGGCAGACAGTGGTTAAGTGACTTGCATAGGTTTACACAGCTAATAACTGTTTGAGGCAAAATTTGAACCCACAGTATCACTTAGTCTTGCAAACCAGAATCTGCACAGTGTTGGTAAGTATTCTTACATTTTAAGATTCTAGATCTAGGTCAAGAACTAGGTGCAAGTGTTAAACAGTCTGGCCTAAATATCTAGGTATACATGCCCTGCAGTGTAAGGAATGGAGAGGTATCAGTGTGATATAAAAACCCAAACTAAGTCCTTATTCTGCTGCTAATTTGCTAGGTGAGCTTCTTTCTATGAAACTCAATTTCTGCTCTTGTAACCCGAGAGGATTGGACTGAATGATCATTGACAGAATTAGAAGGAACATCCGAGATTATACGTCAAACCCACTGTGCTCCTGTCAAACTGGTCTCCATGCTGTTCCCAGCATTCAGCATTTCATCCCCACTGTCTTCTGCCTTTACACTGGATGCTGGGCCCCATCTCTTGGCCTGTCTAATTCCCTTGAAGACTGCTCCAATGTCATTTTCTACAAGAATTAATTTCCTACCCTACCCCACCACCAAAAATTTCTTCTTTGTTTATCTTAAATTTATTTTGTATGTCTTTATCTGTCTAAATATTGCTTTCCCTCATTCTATGGAAGGGCCCCTCCAGCTTAACATTTGATATAAGATATAAGTGATCTGAAAGCAAAGGCAATTTTTTGTCTTTATATTCTCCATGCCTAAAACAGAGCCTGACACATAGTA
Organism: Myrmecobius fasciatus; assembly: GCA_023553655.1. Classification (NCBI taxonomy): domain Eukaryota; kingdom Metazoa; phylum Chordata; class Mammalia; order Dasyuromorphia; family Myrmecobiidae; genus Myrmecobius; species Myrmecobius fasciatus. The sequence goes on along the minus strand of JAJPUD010001785.1, from coordinate 238,915 downwards.
AGGCCACAAATAACTTCCTAACGAAATGAATTCAATTGAACATCAACGATAAGAAGCATTTTGTCTTTGCTGAAAGACTACGGAGGTTCATTCTAGCTCGAGGATGAAAAAGAAAATATCAGTGTTAGCTAAGGTCAAAGCACATAAACAAGATTTCCATTTGGCTGGGATTTCAATCAGGAGTTCTTCCTCCCATAGCCGATAAGCTGTAAATAACCCTTCAGGAATAGAAGAGAAACATCAGTCTGAAAAGGACCTTTGAGGTTATCCTGCCTGATCCCCTCATTGGGAATTAGAATGGAAAGAGAAATAAAATCCTCCATGCAAGTTCTGGGCTTTGGATAGTTAGATGGTGACATTCAGGGCTGGAACAGCAGTTTAGAAACCCATGTCAGGATGCATTTTGTTCAAGCTTCCCCCTCAGTCCAGGGAACCGTGAAAGGTTGTAGCCAGAGTACATCTGTGCTTGAATTAGACAGTTGGAGGAGTCTTGAAGGAACTGCCTCACAGTTTTAGATTCCTAGCACATCACCTGAGGCTGTTTCCAGAGATGCACTGAGAGGTTAGAGAAGCATGTTAGCAATGGATGGGGGATTTTCACAAAAAAAGCAAGGATGTAGAAAGCAGCAAGAATAAAGCAGCAGGTGCAGAGACTTCATTCCCAGTCTTCTTCCTCTGAACCATTTGACAGGATAGAATTAAGAGGCAGAGGATCTGGGTTCAAAACTTAAATCTTGTCACTTACTGCCTGAATGACCTTAGATTTTTCAAGTCAGTCAACTTAGTCTCAATTAACATTATCATTATAATCATAACTTAAATTAATGCATTGACAAATTCATAGTATATATGATTTATTAATCATCTATGTGCCGGGCACTGTGCTAAGTGCTGGAAAGACAAATATGAAAAAGAAGGATAGTCCTTGCCCTCAAAGAGCTTACAATCCAATGAAAAGAAGATACATAAAAGCTTAAAGGAGGTGGGGGAAAGTACCTGCTAGGCCGACATGGGGAAGAAAACAAAGAAATCCAAAGTGAGTACAACTAGATGGAAAATGAGGAGAAATCTGATGAGATCTCAGTTCTGTTTCCCTCCTCAAATCAGGAGGTTAATGATTCCATTCCCCAGTCAGAGTTAGAGGATCAAAGGGGACTGATAAGATGTGAGTTGTTCCTGTTGTTGTTCAGTCATATCTGACTCTTCATGATCCCATTGGGGTTTTCTCAGCAAAGATATTGGCCATTTCCTTCTCCTGCCCATTTTACAGATAAAAAAAAAAACTGAGGCAAACAGGCTTAAGTGATTTGCTTAGGGTCATATAGCTAGTAAGTATCTGAGACCAGATTTGAACTCATGAAGATGAGTCTTCCTAACTTGAGTACGCACTTTATCTACAATCCCATCTAGCTGCCCAAGGTGTTAGTAACAAGGCTAATTGGGTGATGAGGCTTCCCAATGATGAATTTACTGTGGGGTATGATGATGGAGAAATTAAAGAATTCCAAAATGAGTATATGTGGGTGAAAGCTGGACCTCAGTTTCCTCATCTGTAAAGTGAAAAGGCTAGACTAGATGTCAGTAGAATGAGCACTGGCTCTGGGGGGAAGAGGACTGAAATTTAAATTCCATCCCTGGAATTTATGACCCATGTAATTTTGGGCAAGTCATTTTACATTCTTGGCATCCCCTCCCTCATCTATAAAAAGAGGGGAATCAACCTTTTTAGCTTCTGAGGTCCCTTCTACCCTTAAATCTGTGATATAGTACATCAACTCCAGATTACATAGAAGTGTCCAATTTTTAGATTATTTTGCCTGGGATCTTTCCATCACCATCTCCCACCATATTTTAGATCCCTTCCTTACTACTGATCATCTCCTTTGGAAGTTGGGGAGATCATCATCAAAAGTGAAGAGGATTTCAAAGCTACAGTCCAACTCTTGTGTTTTTAATCTGGGTACCACAAGGGGGCAAAGTCCAAAAGCTCCCTATTTACTAGTGACTAATGATGTTCCCATAAGTGTCAATAAGGTTATCATTCTGGTAATGCACATGCTGGGGAATTAGAAACCATTAGTTTGTACAGATTTTTAGATATAGTATGGAGCAATGGGAAGAAGCTTGTATTATTAGAGAAGTCATACCCTGCTCTGTTGCTCATATAATCTAGGACAAATCACCTTTGTGGATCTCACTTTACTTCCCTATAAGAGGAAAGACTTAGAACAGAGGACATTTAAAGTTCTTTCCAGTGCTATGAGTTTATTATGAATTGGAGGATTATCTGTGGATTTCCATTACCCATAGACATCTTCCTTCTCTGGTCCTACACTCAGTGACCATGGATAATTGAGAGTTGGCTCCCTTAGGCTGAGAAAGTAGGGCAAGACTATTGCTTAGCATCAATACTTTATCAGGGAAAAAAAGAGAATTACAGTTAAAGGTTCCATAGGAATCTAGTATTGCTTCTTTTAATGGAATCCTTAATTTAGCAAGCCCAGATGCTTTTGTTGAATAAGAAGTCTGTCTTGTTTTTTTCAATTTGTTCATTCAATTGTACCAACAAAGGACAGTTTGATGAATATTGTAACTAGGCCTGGTAAATCTCTCTAAAAACCTTGAGTGTTTGGTGGGAACTGGGCATGGAGGCAGCACAGGACAATGGGGGGAAATGGTGCATTTGAAAGCAGAGGCTCTGAGTTTGAATTCTGCCTCTGCCACTTACTAAAAAGACAGACAGGTCATTTTCTTCCTTGAGTCTCAATTTCTTTGTAACTTAAGTGATAGAATTGGACAAAACTGGGGCTCATGAACTCTGTGTGTGTGTGTGTGTGTATGTATACACTCCATATATATGCATATATAGTCTGTTGTATATATATATATATATATATATATATATATATACGTATATATATATATATATATAAATCCAGCTTCAGACACTTACTAGCTGTGTGACCCTGAGCAAGTCATGTAATTCTGTTTGCCCCAGTTTCCTCATCTGTAAAATGAACTGAAAAAGGAAATACAAACCTCTCCAGTATCTTTGCCAAGAAAAGTCTAATTAAGGTCACAAAGAATCAGACATAATTGAAATGACTAAATCACAGCAAAACCAGCCCAGGAGGGGGGCAGCTAGGTGGTGCAGTGGATAGAACACCAGCCCTGAAGTCAGGAGGGACCTGAGTTCAAATCTGGTCTCAAACACTTAACATTCCCAAGATGTGTGACCCTGGGCAAGTCACTTAACCTCAATTGCCTCAGCAAAAACAAAACAAAACAAAACAAAACAAACAAAAAAACAACAACAACAACAACAAAAAAACTGGCCTAGGAGTTCCAAGAAGAATAGATTCCCAGCCTCTGCTACTGAACTTTCTACCCTGCAGGTTTGCCAAATGGTAAATATTTGTTGAACTGATACCTGACATTCCACTCTTAGTAATTCATTCTGAGAGAGAGAGAAAGAGAGAGACAGAGACACAGAGAGATAGAGACAGAGACAGAGAGAGAGAAGAAAGGAAGGAAGGAAGGAGGAAGGAGGAGGAAGGAAATAAGGAAGGAAGTAGGAAGGAGGAAAGAGGGAGGAAAGAAGGAAGGAAGGAAGGAAATAAGGAAGGAAGGAAAGAAAAGGAAGAAAGGAGAGAGGGAAAAAAGGAAAGAAAAGAAAAAAGAAATGGGTAGAAGGATTCCCACAGCCATAATTCGATACATTGATTAGAGTGTTCTCACATTATTTCAAACCATCACATGTAGATTAAATGTAATCTCTTCAATGTAGTAATTTCCTCTAAAGGGACAAGTATGGCCAGTTTATATCCCCAGTATATCCTTCCATAAATTTACCACAAGAAGTCCACTCAATGCAGTTGTTGAAGATTATCCTCATAATTTTTTGACATTGTATGAATATCAGTGAAACATGTTAACTATTCATCATTATTTATTTGCCCTCTATATCTATCATTTTTTTCCCTACGGATACCTCTCTTTGACATTGTTAATTCATCAATAAACATTTATTAAACACATGCTACATAGCAAAGGCTGTGTTAAGCACTTGGAGGTACAAGAGAAAAAAATGTTATGATTCTTGCTTATAAGGAGCTGAAATTCAGTTGGGAAACTCATGTCCATATGTAGATATATAAGAAATAGGAGCCAGATAATTGTAAGCAATCGGACAAGATTGAGAGATTTCTCTTAGCAGATGGTACTTTGGGTGAAATCTTGAGAGAAACCAAGGTTTCTAAGTGTCTGAGGCAAAAAAGGAAATACATTCAAGGCTGTGAAAAAGGTCAGTTAATTCTGTTCTCCCTGCTTAATTATTTGTAATGTATCCTTATTACTCTTTGGAGTAACGGGGAATCTCTGGATTCTCAAATTAATTTCCTTGGGGATTGAAGTTTACTAAGACACTTAGCCATGCAATAGAATTACAAGGATAATGTGTTAAAAGGATGAAGACAAATAAAACATATATTAAAAGCTTACTACAAGGCACTTTGCTAAAGTATACAAAAACAAGGAAGAGAATCCCTGCTTTCAATGTACTTACCCTCTGATTGAGGAAGACAGAACATAAGGAGGAACCGAAAAGTAGAGATGGGGAGGGATCCAGTAAGGGCACAGTGAAGACACTCCTGGGGAGGTAACTCAGAGGCATGGGCCCTGGCATGATAAGGGAAAAAAATCACTTATCAGATTCTGAGGTTCTGGTGAACAGGATGAGGATGACATGGGGAGGAGAAGGCCAAGAAGGGAAACCTTGAAACAAAGGCACTGGGGATTACCAATATAAAAAACAATATGATCTCTCTTCTTAAGAAACAATCTAATAGAGAGACTTAGAGCAGAGAATATTTATGTGTAATGGATGGTAAAAGATAGGTAGGAGGATAAGAATAAAGAAAAGATCCAAGCAAAGAGATCTCTCAAGATTTAAAGATGGGGAGAACATATTTGTCTGGGAGAGATAAAAGAGGTTGCCTTGAAAGGAGAGAACGATTCTGAAAGATGGAGCTAAGGAAGGCTCAACTGGACATGGAGGCGGCATACGTCATGGCAAGTTCCAAGAAAAAAAAAATAGGCTCAAGGAGAGAAAGTGAGCAGGGGAATAACTGAGGGAAAAGGCAGAAGGAGCCAGCAGTGGGCCTTTAATGAATGCTGAGATGTGGGTCTTTGCTAGGACCACCACCAACCCATCCACACATCTCCACCCCCATCCAAAGCTAAATGTCACTTCCACAGTAATGGAGTCAGAGATCCTTTATAGACAACCAGCTTCCACGATAAGAGTATCAATGAATCCAGTCAATCGAGAAGAACTAATTAAGCACCTACTATGTATCAGGCATTAGAAATACACAAACAAATATGAAATTGTGCCTGTTCTCAAGGAGCTTACATTCTATCAAGAGAAACATCATTATACATGTAAATATATGCTATATGCAAATAAAGATATATGTCTATATAAATATATGCATATATACATATGCACACACCCATATATACAATATACACATGTACATGTATGCACCTATGTGTATGCATGCACCTACACATACATAATACATATGTATACCCATATATACATACACACATATGTATTCATGTACAAATTCAAGAGGGAAATGAATTAGCAATTGGGTAGATCAGAAAAGCCGTAATTCAGAAGATGACCCTTGAATGTTAAGAGGCGGCCATAAGGAGGGACTGCAATTCAGGATAAGGTGGTGGGGAAGGCAGGGATGTGGGACAGTTGGTACAAAGGATTGGAGACAGAAGTCAGAAGGTCATATGTGTCAGAACACTAAGAAGGCCAGAATCTGGGAGAGGAGTAATGTAAAATAAAACTGGAAAGGTGGGTTGGAGCCAAGCTTCAAAGAATGCTCCTGCTTTTCTCATCTGACAGAGTGAGGAGGCCAAGGCTGGAGGGACCTGAAATATCCTGAGAGGTAAAGCAAAAAGAGCATTGAACGAAAAGGTCACTAGGGGAGCTCATTGAATAGAGTACCAGACCTAAGTTCAAATCCTTCCTCGCTTATTATGTGATCCTGGGCAATTAACCTGTGTTTGCCTCAGTTTCCCAAATGTAAAATGGGGATAACAATAGCACCTACCTTCCAGAATTGTTAAAAGAATTAATTAAGATAATATTTGTTAAGTGCTAGGAAAACCTTAAAGTACGGCATAAGTGCTAGCTATTATTACTTTTGAATGGAATTGGGGACCCACTGGGTCTTAACCCTGGTTCTGCTCACAACTTATTATAGGACCTTAAGCAAGTCATGCCCCTCCTCCAGGATCCCATTTCTTTATCTGACAAAAGGGAGAAGGGGCTGTTACTGGATATCTAAAGCCCTTGCAGTTCAGAGAGTCTGTGGCCAGCTCCATAAGATGCTTGTCCATCCCTCTCCTAAATAGGAGGGTAAACAGGATTAGTGTCCTGGTGGGCTTTACTATTTACAGAGGAGACTTGAGGGGGTGCACACACGAGTCTCTCAATTCTAGGGCAGCTGCTTCTACTCGCTTTGCTGACAGCTTACAAGTGCTTCTGACATGCCTATTTGCAGTATCATTAACATTTCTAAAGAAACACAGTCACCAGACTGTGCTAGAGCTTCTGAGATACTGCTCCCAGGCTGTTTCTTTAGCATGGGAAAAAATCCCTTCTTCCCTTAGACCCCCTGAGCCTCTTCAGAGCCTCTGATGCATTAGTTTTTCTTCAGGGTAGATTAAGTGTTTAGTCTTGGGGTTCAGCTCTCATATTCAGAACTATCTGCCTTCCTCCAGTGAAGGAAGTTGAAAAGCAGTGAAAAGAAACAGGTATAAATAAGGTCTCTGTTTTTGGGTGACCTTCCCAAGCTGTGTTGGGTCTGTTGTTGAAGGGGAGAAGGCTTGTGCACTGAGAGAAGCTAAAAGTAAAGAAGACCTGGAAAAAGACGTCTGGCGGAGTTGAAAGATCCATGGTCTTGGAGTTAGGAAAGCTGGGTCAAGTCCCTGCTATATTTAAATGATTTTGGCAAAAATTGTATCTCCTTGGGCATCACTGTTGTCTGGAAAATGAGAATTAGCCAAGTGAGGATCTCAAGAGTCCATTCTGTCTCTGATGTTCTGTGTTCTAAGGCTCCACCAGCTCTTGACCTTCTGTGTTCCAAGGGCTCTCCAAGCTCTGACATTCTGTGTTCTAAGAACCTTCCCAGCTCTGTCATTCTGTGTTCCAAGGGCCCTTCCAGCTCTGATATCCTGTGCTCTAAGAAGCTTCCCAGCTCTGTTATTCTGTGTTCCAAGGGCCCTCCCAGCTCTGATATCCTATTTTAAGGGCCCTCCAAGCTCTGACATTCTATCTTCTAAGGTCCTTTTCTGTTCTGACATTCTGTGCTCTAAGAACCTCCCTAGCTCTGACATTCTCTGTTCCAAGCACCTCCTAGCTCTGACATTCCATAAGATTGTCATACTGATGTATAGGATGTCAGAAAGCCTAAGGTGGCTAATAAAGGGAACATGGGGGTCCCATCCTCAGTGGTGGCTCTACCATGGTTTCTCTGTGTGACATGGAACAAACCCCTTTGACTCACTAGATCAGATCTGTCCCCTGTCAGAGGGGGTGAAGAATCCCAGGTCTGACTCCTTCTAGTAGTTTATGTTTTAATGTTTAAGTAGTTTAAAGCCTTATGGTTCCCAAAACGCTTTCCTCTCTTGTGAGACAGATAGGGCATGTCAGCATTATCACTCCATACCATTATTCTATAGATGGGGAAATAGGATCTAAAAAGAGATGATTTGGGGCTGTTACACTTGGATTCAGGATGATCTGAGTTCAAATATGTCCTTGGACACTTATTAATACACCATTAAAAGTCATTTCACTTCTCTGATGTCCCTTATTCTCATCTCTAGGATTCTTTAGATGTTCTTTGAGTATCCTTCCAGCTCTCACTCTTGGTCTTGAATACTGTGTCTCTATGACTTTTTCAAGGGTAGCAGGATGATGCAGTGGCTAGTACAGTGGACTTGGAATCAGGAAGACTAATCCTCATGAGTTCAAATCCAGCTCCAAACACTTACTAATTATATGATCTTGGGAAAGTCACTTAACCATATTGCCCTCAGTTTCATTATCTGTAAAATGAGATGGAAAAGGAACTCCAGTACCTATTCCAAGAAAACCCCAAATGAGGTTGTGAAAAATTGGATACAACTGAAAAAAAATGAAACAATGGTTAATACATATACCCAGGTTCTCTGACTCCAAATTGAAGCCTCTCTGCACAGCATCACGATGCCTTTTCATAGCCCCAGCAAGGAGGGTAACAGAAGTATCATCATCCCCATTTTATAGATGAAGAAACAGGTTCAGAGACACAACTATATAAGCTAGTAGGTATCAAAGGCAGGATTGAGATCATAACAATTATGACTTCCAGTCCCAACTTTTCTCTCACCACCATACTGTTTCTCATACTGACATTGTTACTGCTCTCTGGCTTGTAGGTAGAGAATTCCTCTGGGTCCCAAACATTTCGGGACCATTTCCCCTAAGAGCGCCCAGGCTTTTTTGTGTAGCTACTAAAGGAAAGTCTTGCACAAAATCTGCGTCAGCTGTGCAGAGCTCCAAGTACAGGAGCTCTCTCCCTGTCACCTGCACCCTTGGAAGTTAAATGACTTGCCAGGATCACAGAGCTAATAAATGTCTCAATTTAAACCCAGGTTTTCCTGACTTGACGCCTTACCCATTATGCCACAGTGTCCAGTATCCATAATGGATCAGTATTATTGATATTCCTCCACCCGCTGCAAAGGAAAGCAACTCTGGGGGAGCAACCAGAGGGCCAATTTCTCTTTTGATCTTGTGCATTCAGTGCTGGAGGAATCACTGCCCCTTGTGCCTAAAGGGAGTGGTTTGGGCCTCGGACCTTTCTTGTTGACTCAGTAAATTAAGATTTTCATCGAGAAATGTGAAGCTCCATAGTGGCTGGACCTCTTTGTTTCTGTGTAGTTGGCATTCCGTGCTCTGTTATAACTTTCTAAACATCTATTTGTCTTCCCTGTTGACTCTCTGGTAGCTTTCAAGAACAGAGTGCTCCTGCCTCAGGCTTTTTTTATGTTCCATCTTTTCAGCATGCTGGGGAGCTGTGTGGCCTTGCAGGCAGTCACATTCTCCCTGCTCCCTAGTCCTTCCACTCCCACTTTTCATTGTGTTCTGAGTGTGTGTTTGGAGGGTGAGAACAGAAGGGACTGTCTCAGTTCCAAAGCCTAGGATCTGCTTTCCCATGGCATGACCCAATCCCAAGGCTGGCCTCCTTGGCAGAATGGAAAATAGCAAATCAAGTCCCACTCCTGAGGTTTCTGAACACACTGAAAAGTATTCATGATCAGTCCTTGTTTAGGGGGAATACCTGAATTGTGAAATTACCACAGAGCAACAAAGCCAGTTGTGGATGCTCGTGTTCCCAGATGTGTGAGTCACATAATCTCCTAGTTTCTTAAACTGCGGTTCATGACATAACTGAATGCGAGGGTTATGAAACTATGATTTATTGTTAGCAAATGTTTGATTTGTATACCTGTTTAATATACCTATATATCCAGGGTTATGCAAAAATTTCTTGGATGAAAAGGAGTAGTGAGTGAGACTCTTTTTTTTTTATTTGCTGAGGCAATTGGGGTTAAGTGACTTGCCCAGTGTCACTCAGCTAAGAAGTGTTAAGTATCTGAGGCCAGATGTGAACTCAGGTCCTCCTGACTTCAGAGCTGGTACTCTATCCACTGTGTCTCCTAGCTGCCTTGGGAGTGAAAATTTAAGAAGCACTTGGTATAATGGACACTAGTTGCTAACCTTGAACATTCCAGAACACAGAATCAAAACACATTTTGCCACGTAATATTCATGCCCCAGGATCCTGGAATATATGGTTAAGAATCCACAGGACAGGATCAATTTTTAGGAATTTTAGGGATCTAAGAAGAGAGGCTGTTTAATTTAAGATACAATGCAGCATCTGTCTAAAATATATATACTGAGAGATAGTTCTATGGGCTGTACATCTTATTGCAGGTGAACCTCCCATAGGTATTCTTCCTACATTTGATTTTCTTTCCTGTGTGAATGGTTGACCATTTTTTCAATTAATAAATGTTTATTTTTCTCTCCCTTCTACTCCTAATTTAAAAGGAAACAACAAAGAAAACCTTGTAACACATAAGCATAGCCAAGCAAAACAAACCCTTACAATATCCATGTCCAAAAAAATGTGTATCATTTTGCATCTTGCATGGATGATTCACCATTGAACAGAAGGGAGAAAGGAGGCTGGGTTCTCTTGAAGAGAAGTGCTCCGTTCTTCTAACAACAGGAAGCTTCTCCCTGAAACAAAGGACAGTGTTTAGCACCAATATCCTTAATGTTGTATAGCTGTGAATCATGGTGCTCTTTTGTGTGAGCAGAATCAGGGGAAAAAAAAAAGATCCTCGAAGGGCCACTGAAAGGTGCATGAGCTGGCTGCCTTTAATTACACAGGAAAATGATAGCAAGGATATTGTCCCAGACTCCAGGGACTGTGAAAAAATGGGGGAGTCATCAAAAGAAGGCCAGTTTTAAGACAGAGACATGGCTTAAATAGTCTGTTGATATCCCTGCAAGAAGCCCTTTTTCACACTGGGTGGATCTGTGGTAGTATGAGAACATACTCAGTCACCCAGTATGGATGGATTTAGGAATTTATTTATGAATCACTTGCTCATATATCTCATTGCATCTTCAGGGTTATCAAAGCAGTAGGTGCTTAATAAATGCTTATTGACATACAGCTAGTAAATCAACAAGCATTTATTAGGCATGTACTGTATGCCTGACACTGTGCTAAATTCTAGGAATACAAAAACAGTTTAAAAATATGGTTCTTCCCTAAAGGAATTTACATTCTAATGGTCAAGACAATACTCTAAAGCTATGTACCAACAAAATACATATAGTGTAAATGGAAGGTAAGGGACATAGTCTCTTGTAAATCTCAATTTTAGGATTTATAAAAGTCAATATAAAAAGTTAAAGACTATATCATGGCAATATTATTTTTCATCCTTATTTTCAAATATGACATTATGATGATAAAAATGGAGTATCTTCTTCAGATCAGGAGCTACACAGAAGCTACCCTTTCTAGTTGAGAATTGCTCATGGAGGGAGAGATGGATTTACAGTCCAAAAATCAGATTTTAGATCTAGCTTCTGTTGTTCTGTTTAGATTCAGCTATTTATATGTCTTTAGTAAGTCAATGTTTCTTTGTGGGCTTCAGTTTCCTTATCTGTAAATGAGAGAGTTAGACTAAATCAGGGAATATTGATTTTGTTTGTACTGTGGACCCTTATGGCAGTCTGGCAAAACTTACAGACACCTTCTCAGAATATTTTTAATTCACAAAATACAAATGATTATAAAGGGAACCAACTACAGTGAAATGCAATCATCAGAATATTATTTAAAATGCTAATGATCCCCTTGATTAAAAGCCCTTGGAAGAGAGAATCTCTAAGTTTCTAGCTCTAGACTGATGGTTATCTTGCTGTGTTACAAGTTGTTTCCTCTTGCTGAATGCCTGGCCAAAGTTGGTCTCTGACCTCATTCATCCAGTGTAATTAATTGCAGTCACTTTTTAAGTATAGAACTCCATGGTGATAGAAAGGCAGTTAACATTCTATCTTCCCTCACTTCCTGAAAGCCCCTTAATGGGAAAGAAGTTGTCCTATCGATCTTTTTTGCCCTCAGAATGCCTGACTAAAGTGTTCTGGCCCTGATTTAATACTGGCCGTGGGGTGACATTCTGCCATCAGTGTTTTTTAGGAATTTTGACAAGACCTCACTTTTCTGGTACCTTGTTTGTAAAGCATTACTTGGCCCTCACCCAATTGTCTGTCTACAGCTTGGCAAGATTCCCTTGCCCAAAGAAGTCTTTTCCAAAGCGCATGAGAGACCACACACACACACACACATACACAAACACACATACACACACAGAATTTGTTTGAGGGTCCCCACCTCTCCCAGCATGGTAAACAGTTTTGGCTTTGTAGGGAGATGTAGGAAAGAAGCTATAATTTTATAATCATGATTAATCACTCTAGTTTACATTCTGTTTCAAGGTTTACAAATAGCTTTTCTCTCAATAGCCTTCTTAAGTCGTTAGTATACATGTAACCCTGATAATGCTTATTTTATAAGTGAGAAAACAGAGTTGGAGAAGGCTTTGACCAACATCTCATAGGTAGGAAGAAATAGATTCAGGACTAAAACCAGACCGCCTGACATCAAATGCAGTGAACTTCCCAGTACACCAACATCCCTCAACTCCTGGAAGGCCCATAGTGAGAGGATATTGATCCAGAGGAACTAAAAACAAACTGGCCTCCAAGATCACTGAAACCCTTTTATAGAGTTGAAGGTTCAGAATAGGCTTTTGCTAATACAGGGAACTCCCAAGGGAAGATAATCTTCTACCAATGAGATTGATACTAAATCTATGAATCCATGACCTTCCTCTCCAAATTGCTGCTATACATATTTATACATACAGATCCCTTAACTTTTGTCTTTGATTTCTTCAGGGTATATACACAGCCTACTAATGGGATAACTGAGTCAAAGGGTATGCAATTCAGTAACTTTGGAGGCATAGTTGCAACTTGCTTTTCACATTGGCTAGATCAATTCACAATTCCTTCAGCACCACACTAATGTGTCAGGTTTCCCAAAACGCTTGCTTCCTTTATTACCTTTTCTCATCTCTGCCTGTCTGGGAGTGAAGTGGAACAACAAGATTGCTTTAATTTATATTTCTCTAGTCGTTAATAATTTGGAGAAAAAAAAAGCCAAGGTCCCCCACTCCATCCTGAGCCATCATTTGTGTCTTAACTTGTGTTAACACTGGAGCCAATGATTCTGGAGGAGAGAATGAGGCTGATGAGTTTGGACAGCTCCACCTCACTTAAATTCAATTCACCTGTAAATCAAGACATCCCTCCACAATGCCATTGGTCCCCTTCCAGAACAAAGGATAAACAACAACTGCAAAGTATTGAGGCATTAATAGATTAGTTCAGATCTCACAGGCAATATTTGTCAGAGGTAGGACTTCAACCCAGATCTCATGTGTGCCGAAGCTGGTTCAAAACTAGCTCTCTCAACTTCACCCAAAATATCAAAAACACAACCCATGTAAGCCTGTGATCCACACTTCCCAATGTGGTCTAATGGAAAATGGTTAACAAAACAAATTAGAATAAATAAAACATAGACAACATTACATTTGAAAACTAGTCAATATACATTGACTTTGTTGTATATACAGTTGACATTATTGTATATACAACATTGATATTTTTGTGCATACAATATACAACATACATAAGGGATACTTATTTATGGTTTAGTAGCTACCTTTCTACTTGAGTTTGATATGATTATAGTACACTATGAGTGAAAGCTTTGCATGAAATAATAAAATCTTAGTGTTGGTACGGATCTTAGAAGTAATACTGTCCATCAGCCCACCTCATGAAAGAAGTCCTTTTTCAGCATCCTTGACAGTTCTACTTGGACATGTCCCTTTATAGAGAACTCATCTTCTCAGAAGGCAAACCATAGTATTATCAGATAGAGTAATAAGGGAGTTCATTCTTTTATTGAGATAAAACCTGTCTCCTCCTCTTTGTAAATACTACCCACTTGAACTACTACTCAACTCTACCCTCAAGAGCCCACTTTACCCGCTGCCTGGACCAGTATAAACCCCATTCTCTCCATGACACAGATGTTTAGAAACAGCAATCGTATGCTAGGGAGACCCTTGCCTTAGATACTATCCAGCTACATATTTCTGGGCAAGCTATTAATTTCTCAAAACTTTAATTTCTCCATCTGTAAAATGGGATGTGAATACCCATAGTACTTAGTTTCTAGGGTTATCACAAGACTAGTGCTTTGCAAACTTGGCAACCCTTAAAGCACCACTTAAATATGAGTTACAATTCTAACTCTTGAGCTATCAGGGAACCAAAAATGAAGAATGGGAATAATCTATGCCATGGTAATAAATGCCTGTACCATGGAATGGAACTGCTCCAATTTTCTCTGGAAAGTCTCCAGTGTTAGAGATGGAAAGTGGGGAGGGGAGGTTCTCAATATCGGAATATCGCAACAATTTGAATGGTTTGTTGAGAAATTACTAGTTAAGGACCTAATAAATATTCTGATTTGGAAAGGAGATCAGATTCATGCCTAAACAACCAAAGCCTTCCTTTTGGAAACTCTTTGACATCCTCTTTTCCTTGGGATGGACTGCAAAGTAACAAAATGTTTTGTAGATTTTTTTAATAACCTGAGCATAACTTAAACATTTAGATGCATGATAGCCTTTTCAAAGTAGTCCCCTGGGAAAGTTCATGCACCTTATTCAGATTAGGCTGAATGCTTTTTTGGAAATTGCTTGTAGGGCTAGTTTAGGAGCCAAATAAGAAATATTTTAATCACACCTCAATTTGGATTCCTAGGCCTTTTGATTAGTACAAGACAGGGTATACTAGAAAGAATTCTAGAAGTGGACTTAACTAAAGGATGGTAATGTTTTTTTTTTCTTTTTTTTTTTTTGTCTGGGGCAATTGGGGTGAAGTGATTTGCCCAGGGTCACATAGCCAGGAAGTGTTAAGTGTCTGAGGTCACATTTGAACTCAGGTTCTCCTGACTTCAGGGCTGGTAGTCTATCCCATATCCCACTGCACCAACTAGCTGTCCCAGGATGGTAATGTTTCCAGGAAAAAGGAACTTCAGAGATCATCTCCATTAGGCCCTTTATTTTACATTTCAGGAAATAAAGGCCCAGGGAGTTTATATGCTTTTTGAAGGTTGCAAAGATATTAAGATGAAGAACCAGGACCTTAGTTACGGATGACCAGGCTTTGAGATATTGTTCTATTAATTACTAAGACTGTGACTCTAGACCCCCCTTTCCTCTGAGGTTTGGGCTCTTCTTCTGAAAAATCAGGATAATCTCTTTATGTAGTAACCACTGCTCAGGATTGATGGGAAGAAAATATTTTAAAAACTAAATATCTCTAATGAAAAGAGCTAGGTGGTACAATGGATAGAATGCTGGACCTAATCTTCCTATGTTCAAATTTGGCCCTAGACACTTATTAGCTATGTGACCCTGGACAAGTCACTTTACCCTGTTTACCTCAGTTTCCTCATCTGTAAAGTAGGCTGGAGAAAGAAATGGCAAAACATGCCAGGATTTTTACCAAGAAAACTCCAAAATGAGATCATAAAGACAACTACAATTATTTCTAAAATTCTATACAAATTTAAGATATTTTGAGTATTGGTAAGATCTTCCACCTTTCTCATGACTCTAAGAAACCATGAACACTTTTCAAACATCAGACCTATTTTATAATTATAATGTATAGTCCTGCCTCTGACTTTAAGTAGCTATGTGACCCTGGACAAGTTGCTTCACCTCTTGGAAAATCAGTTTCCTCATCTGAGAGATAATATGCTTGTCCTATTTCCCTAAGAAGGTTGCAAAAAGTGAAGCATTTTGTAAACTTTAAAATATTATGTAAACTATGGCACATACTACTACTGAATTAATCTTCCTAAAACACAAGATTAACTGTAATTCCCTAGCTAAAAAAACTATCAGTTATTCCATTTTATCTCTAGAATAAATACATACTCCTTAGCCTACCAGATAGACAGGGAGGCAACATAAATTAATAATTTAATATGCACTGTGCTGGAGAAATAAATACAAGCCCCCCCAAAAGAGACAGTTTCTGCTCTCAAAGAACTTATCTTCTAATGAGAAGGGAACATATAAAAAGGAACTAAAAATCAGAAAGCTGGTGGGGAGAGGTATCTGTTTGGAAGTATGGGGGTGCACAGCATGGTGGTAAAGTCCAAAGAGTCAGAAGCACAAAGAGAAGGGGGATGAAGTATGATTGGCTTGAGCCCCTGCCCAGCTTGGAGACCCTGGAAGGAACTCACCAATGGGGAGCAAAGCGCTATGAGGGTGGGGGAGTGCTAAGGTCTAGAAAGTCAGAACCACATCCAGAAAGGGAATCATTTCCATTTAAATCCCTTTGTGATTTTACTCTTTTCCTTTCCTTAAGTTTCTAAACTTTTCCATCCTTATTCCCCTTTATGCAAAGTATGTTCTAGCCAAACAGCACCACTAGCTGTTTGGCCACTTTGTCCTGGCTTTTGCAGGTCATTCATCCCCTGCTCCTCCCCTCTAGCTGCAATGTCTTTCTTGATTTTTATTCTCCCAACTGAAAGTCTAATTTTTCAATTTGATTTTTACAATAGTAATTAATGAGCCACTTTGTACAAGGCACTGTTAGGTGTTAGGGATGTCAGGACAAAAGTGAAACACTTCCTGCTCTCGAGAAATTTGCCATCTACTAAAGAAATCTAACATTTTCACAAATTATGTGTGTGTGAATATGTATATGTGTGTCTTACAGAAGGAGGGGGGGCACAAGAGACAGAATCAGAGAGACAGAACAAGAGAGAGAGCATAAAAGAGAGAAGAGAGACAGAGAGACAAAAGGAGGGAGAGAGGGGGGAAGGAAGGGAAGGAGAGAAGTAGAGAGCGAAGGAAAGGGAGGAAAAGAAGGAGGGAGAGAGAGAGAGAGAAAGAGAGAGGGGGAGGGGGAGGGAGGGAAGGAGAAAGAAGGGAGGGAGGGAGAGAGAATGAAATAAAGACAGAGAGCAGACACAGAGAGAGAAACAGAAAAGGGAGAGGAAGACAGAGACAAAGAGAGGGGACAGACAATCAAAGCCAGCGCCAGAGACTGAGAGAGTACACTGCCAAAGAATTATCACTGGGAACAAATCTGATTGTCTAATACTGTGTTAGATGGTATGTGGCATGTAAAAGAAGTATAATCCCCAAAGGTTCTGCCTTTTTGGGATTGAAGAGATTTTGAAACATCTTATTTTTGTGGTCTTTTTTTTTTAACCCTTTCCTTGATTGTGATCTTTGGAATTCTTTGATGAGATAAAGCCTTGGTTTATAAATCTTATTTTGTTTTATTATTATTATTATCATTTAATTGACACTATTATTACTTAAATGGTACTTTAAGGTTACAGAGTACTCTATTATCTTCTCAGATGCTCATAGTAATAATAACAGCTAACATTAATATAGCATTTACTATGTGCCAGGCGCTGTGTAAAGCACTTCTCAATTATCTTTTTGATCTCCCAAAAACCATGGGAGATAGATGCTATTGTTATCATCCCTAATATACAGATGAGGAACCTGAGGTAAACAGAGGTTAAATGGCCTGCCCAGAGTTACACAGTTAGGAAGTAACTGAAATTTGATTTTAAGCTGGTCTTCCTGACTCCAAGCCTGGTACTCTATTCACTGGGCTACCCAGCTGCTCCTCAGTGGTGGATATATCTTACAAATGAGTAAAATGTGGCTCATGGGGGGTTGATATGATATGATTTGCTAAGATTCTCACAGCAATTAAGGTATCAGAGTCAGACCCTTGAAATCCTGATTTCAAAGCCAGAGTTTTTGCCACCCATACTGCCTCTCAGTAACTATGACTAGCTTATGTGAACTTGGCCAAATCCTTTCACCTCTCAAGGCCTCACCTGTAAAATGAGGGCCTCTAAAGCCTCTTTCAACTCTAAATCTATTATTCTATAGCTCCCTGGGCTAGGACTAGATGGTCTCATCTCTTGGTGGCTCCTATTTGAGAAGCAGACGGTCCAGTAGAAAAAGAGCCAGAGGTGGACAGTGCCTCATGAAAAACACTGGCATGGAAACCCTGCTTTGAAGGTCTTGACTCTAATTGAAGGGTATTTGGGAATGAGAAGGATTCCATTAGTGAAAGATAAAAGGAAACCACACACAGAGTGCAAACTTCTGATGGAAACTTGAAATCAAAACAGAGCAAATGGCGCCAGGCCAGTTGTCAGAGCCAATGGAGTCTGAGCTGAGCAGGACAGACTCAGATCTGGCTGGCCAAGACAAGTCTTGGATCCCCAGCTCATTCTCGTTGACTCAGCCATGTGCTTCCTGGAGTTTTCTTGCTCCCAGGTCACTCAAATTGGGGCTTATAAGAGGATTAACTGTGATAAAAGCTCTCTGAAATGAATATTTCTCTATTTCTTAAAGAGATACAGAATCATAAACTTTAGAGGTTAAAAAGGATATTAGAAGCCATTTAATCCAAATCACAACTAAAACAAATCTTCTTCCCTAAAGTTATTGTTGTTCTTCCTTCCTTCTTGAAGACATCAGGAGGGTGATGTCTTGATTTGCAAGTGAATTGGATTAAAATGAGGCAGGGCTGTACAAGGTCTTCTGTCTCACTCTATCCTCCAGAATCATCTGAATCCAGGAGCAAGACATAGGTCATGATGACTGATGATGGCCCCAGACGCAGTGAGAGATTTTGGACTTTTTAAGTTAAATCGTTTTCTAGATCTTGGTTCATATATAAGTGGTTAGCTGTCTTTGCTCAAAGGCCTTCAGGGAGAAAGGACCCATCACCTCTTGAGACAAAGTCCAAAAAGCCAAACACATAACCAGGAGTGAGTGAAGGATAACTGGCTCAAGCCCCTGCCCAAAATGGAGGCACTGGAAGGAAATCACCACCAGGAGAGGAAAACTGTATGGATGAAGGGATTCCAAAGCTCTAATTCTCAGGAAATTTTACTTGACAACAAATTCCATATCTATTTTTACAAGGAGGATATTTACCAAAGATTTTCTCAATTTCCTTTCAAGTGGGTAATGCAAGCACAATAATTAGCACAATTTTAGAATAGAAATTGGGTCCATACCTGTGATTTTCCTGGTAGCGGGACCTTCCAGGTAAAGAGACTCCCTCTACCTAATCAGGCTAGGACCTTCTCTACATGAATAGTCTTAAAAATTGCTTAGGACACTACTTACTGAATTATCCAGAGCCACTTGATGTGAGTTAAGATGAGAGATTTGAATCCAGTTCTTCCTTCCTTCTTTCTGGATAGGCCAGCACTCTATCCACTCTGACATATGCTTGTGAGCATTATATTATGCCTCAGAAAACTGAGACTCACAAGCGCCAGAGAGATATGTCCAGAGTCAATGAGCTGATAAAAGGCTGAGCCAGGATTTGACTCTTGTTTGTTCCAGCTTCTGGTCCGGTGATCTTTCCAATAGACTTACTACAAAGGGTAGGAGGAGGTAGAGATGGGGGCCAGAGGGAACTTCTGAAGCTAGTGATGTGTGTGGATGTGACAGCACTCAGGTGGGGGCTACAGATGACATGATGGCAGGTTGTGTATATTTAATACCCATCCATGCTGCTGCTCTGTGTTCCCTTTCCTTGCAGAGATGTGACAAGCCAATCAGAAGAACTGAGAGAGTGTGTGATTACTTAAACATGAACATGATGGTCATTTAAGGCCTTTGAAAGACATGGACAACTTACTAGCTTTGATCATTTAATTCCAAAAGCATTCAGAGAAGACACATTTTAAAAAGACATTCTGTAGAGACACCCCAGTATGTTTGGAGCAGACTGCAGACAATGGGGCTACTCTTACCTCTCAATGAGGTTCTACCTTTGGGCAAATGGAAGGATCCTCACTGCTAGCAGTGATAATCATTCAATTCTTTTTTTTTAATTTTTAATTTTTTTTAATTTTTTTGCTTTTTTTGCTGAGGCAATTGGGGTTAAGTGACTTGCCCAATCATTCAATTCTTTATTGTACATTAAGGCTCACAAAGTGTTTTCCTCACAATAATTCTATGACTGACAATCAACGGGTAAAAATATATTAAATACTTACCATGTGTTAAGCATTATGTTATGTATTGGGGATGCAAATGGAGACAAAAAACACGGTCTCTGCCCAAAAGGAGCTCACAGTATAATAGATGGCACAGCATACAAATGACTACATATAAGATATATTCTAGGTATATTGAAAGTAATCTCAGAGGGAAGGCATTGATAATGTAATTGGGAGAAAGTCTCCTGGTGAGATTTTGAGCAAAGTCTTGGAGGAAGTCAAAGATACTAGGAAGTAAAGATAAGGAAAGGGATAGTGGGTATGATGATAGCCAGTTTAAGAAAACTGGCAGATGAAGTGTCATGTGTGTGTGCTTTGTAATTAGGCCAGGACAGTAGGAACAGAGGATATATAGAGAGTTTGTATATCCTAAAATAAAAGAAGATTAAAAAGGCAGGAAGGTTGGGAAAGGTTTAAAACACTAAACAAGGGATTTTTATGTATTTTGTATATTTCATATATATATATATATACATTTTACACACACACACACACACACATGCCTACATAATGGAATAGGTGATTAATATGGGTCCTGAGCATTAGGGAAATCACTTTGGCAGTCAAATATGGGATATATTGGAATCTGTGACATTCCTCAGACACTTAAGGTGGGGAGACCAACCAGAAAACTAATGTAATCAATGGTGCCGGTATGAAATGATAATGCCTCCCCCAGGGGAGTGACTATATGAAAGGAGTGAAGGGAACATATATGAAAGATTTGTAAGGAAAAATAGCAAGATTGGACAATAAATTGGGTCCATGGGTTGAGTTTTAGTAAGAAATCAAAGATGACATGCTATTATCATCATTTCCATTGCACAGTTGGGAAAACTGAGGCTCTGAAAGTTTAAATGTCTTGGCTATTATATCAGAGCCAGTATTTCAATAACTTTAAATTCAATAAGGGCAGTTAAGTGGCACAGTGAATAAAACACTGAGCTTGGAGTAGGGATGAGTTCAAATCCAGCCTCAGAAACTGCCTTGTGATCTTAGCAAATCACTTTACCTCTGTTTGCCAGAGAATAAAGAAATAGCAAACCACTTTTGTATCTTTGCCAGGAAAACCTTACAGACAAAATCCAGGAGGTCCCAATGCCTTGGAAATAACCAAAATGATGGAATGACAACAAATTCAAATAAATATTTATTCATAGACTCATAGAAGGTTATTAGAAGTTGAGTCCAACACAAAAGCCTAAGAATCAGAGAAGTTAAGTAGCTAAGAGTCATGCAGCTTTGTCTAAAGTAAGATTCAAATTCGTCTTCCTAATCCAATTCTAGTATTGTATTCACTATATTATATGGCATCTAACTACTTTCTTTGGATCATACAATCACTTTGCTGCATGCTGAGGGCAGAAGGTCAAAATTAAATTGTTCCTGACCTTGAGAAACTCACATTTTATCCCTGGGGCAACAACATATGCACAGATAAATAAATACCAAATAATATAAAACAATTTCAAGAAATAGAAAGCCCTAACAGCTGAGGGAGATCAGGAAAAGCCTTGGGTAGGAAGGAATTTATGAGAAAGATGTGTGTATCCACCTGGTGCTATTTTCATCATTTTGCCTTGCCTTCAGGACAGCTCCATGGTGTGAAGACTCAGCTACTGATCAGAAGACTTGAGTTTCATTCCTTGTTCAATTGTTAACTTGCTTTGTGACCTTGACCAGGGCTCTGTTTTCTCCACTGTAGGGAGATTGGTTCCTTCTAGCTCTAATATTCTAGGAATTCTCTCTGATTGCTAAGAGCTCAGTATACTTTACTATGCAGTGTCCTTGTTACTGATGTCACGGGCTGCTTAAATAGGCACTAGACATTATCTCTAACAAATTCTGGCAGGATAATGGAGATATTGGGACTTCTTATTTTTGTGATTACTATTCTTTCCTGAATTGTAAAATTTGGTATCTTTCCTTGAGAAAGATGATCCTATCATCAATTTAGAGCTAGAAAGACCGTGGAGGTCATTCAGAGGAGAGCTTCTTCAGAGTGCTTCAGGAACCAGATTAAAGTATAATTGGAAAATATTTAACAAAATAAAATCACAATAGAAATGCTGCTCAGTTATATTTGACTCTTTATGGAGTGGTTTGCCATTTCTTTCTTCAGTTCATTTTTACAGTTAAAGAAACTGAGGCAAACAAGATTAAGTGACTTAACCATGGTCATACAGGTAGTAAATGTCTAAGATAAGATTTGAACTCAGATCTTCCTGATTCTATCCAGTTCCAATACTCTATTCATTGCACCATCTAACTGTCCCCAATAGAACAAATATGGGATTTTCCCATATATGCATAGATATAGATATACATATATATGGTTTAATCAATTGATTAATTAATTTTAATGTTTTCCCCAGTTACATTTAAAACAATTTTTAAAATATATATATTTTAAAAATTGTGCATTCCAGATTCTCTACCTTATTCCCACCTCCAGCCCCCATTAAGACACCACATAAGAAGTTACACAAAACATTTCTATAAAAGTCATGTTGTGAAAGAAAATATAGATCTCCCATCCCCCCCAAAAAAAACCCTCAAAAAAACAAGATTAAAAAAGAAAGAATATACTTCAGTCTATATTCAGACATAATCATTTTCTTCTCTGGATATGGATAGAATTTTTCATCATAAGTCCTTCAGAGTAGTTGTGGATCATTATTCTGCTGAGAATAGTGAAGTCATTTACAGCTGATCATCCCAGAACATTGCTGCTACTTTATATAAAATTATATACAATTATTATACAATTGACTTTGCTTGAGTTCATGGAGGACTTTCCAGGTTTTTTCTGAGAGCATCCTGCTTATCATTTCCCATAGACCAATAATATTCCATCATAATCACATGCAACGATTTATTTAACCATTCCCCAACTGATAGGCATCCCCTCAAGTTCCAATTTT
Organism: Myrmecobius fasciatus; assembly: GCA_023553655.1. Taxonomy (NCBI): domain Eukaryota; kingdom Metazoa; phylum Chordata; class Mammalia; order Dasyuromorphia; family Myrmecobiidae; genus Myrmecobius; species Myrmecobius fasciatus. Next base: position 216,117 of record JAJPUD010001785.1, on the reverse strand, counting down.
TTCCTTACCCTGGGAATAGAGCTGCTATAAATTTAATGTGATTTCCTAAGCCAACATGTGCTTCAGTTTTCTCAATCAATATGCATAAAACTTATTGTTTAACATTAACAATTTCTATTTGAGTTTGACATTACTGATTTAGATCAATTCTCTTATTTTAGAAAAGAAGAAACTAAAGTGGAGAGAAGTTAAGTAATTTTCTATTCAGCTGGTAGCAGAATTGGGATTTGAATTTGGCACCTCTTCCTTTAAGTCCCCGTCCAGTGTTCTTTCTACTGCTCCCAGGTCTTTTTTGTTAAAATGAGATCCTATCATTATAATCTATTTAAACTCATAGCTCAAATTTTGAAATAAAAAATTCTATAATATGTCAGATGTTCCATATATTATATGCGCCACATTATATGATATATTAATAACTACTTATCTACATAATTTACCACTGCCTGATCAAATCAAACAAGATGATAGAGGTAAAGCACTTTGAAAATCATAGTTAGATAAATATTAGTCATTATTATTGATATTTTTCTTTATGCACCAAATTATTTGTTTTTTTAAGTAATAAGATGTCCCAACTAGAGAAATGCTAGAGTACCTCACCAATGATGAAATTCATACCTTCAGATTTGCAAAATCTTTACTTCTATTAAATCAGTAATGCAGAAGGGCATAGTGTCCAAAGCACTGAATTTAGAGTCATAAGACTTGGTTTCAAATGCCAACTCTGACACTTATTACCTGGGTAATCTTGAATAAGTCACTTCACACACACTTCTCATTTAAAAAATGGGGGCAATTCTTATGCCATTTTCTTCTTGACAATAGTCCCAGCAATAGTTTGTAAACCACAGAAAGCTGAGCAAATGCAAACTGATCTTTATAGTCTCCTGGTGATTCTTAACTCAGAGGCAGTGACTGAAAAGAAATATCTGCAATTTCTTAAGAGATAAGTTAAGAAGTGAAGGTCCCCAGGTTCAGGATTTGAGTTTAGTGGTAAGGGTAGGTTTTTGAGGTATCAAGGAAAGTGCTTATTTCCATCAGAGCAATGAAAGAAAGTTCTTAGCAAGATAACAGAGGAGGATGAAGTTGGTTTTTAAATTCACAGACATATCCATTTTAGTGCCTTTCTACTGATGGTCTCTTATGTTTGGGAACATAACCCCCCTTACTTGTGCTGCAGAGAACCCCTTAGCTTCCTTTGAAGCACAGTTTAGGGACTATCACTGAACTAACATCCAAAACTTCTCTCACCACTTTGGATTTTCAAATGACTTAGACTATGTTTTTGGTGGTACTGTGCTCGATGTAGGGTGGAACATAGGGACTAGAAAAGCTCAAAAACACAGACTGCCTCATAACAAAGGCAATAATATTTTCCTTGCAGAGTTGAATCCTAGACTCAGCTCTTACCTCATTAATATCTCTAAATATCAGCTTCCTCATATGTAAAATGGAAGAGAGCAGATGAACTTTCAAGTCTCTTCTTGATCTAAAACTGATAAATGGGTAATGAAGAGCCAAGGGTCTGAGACAAAAGTCAGTAAGTTTCAAAGGGTTGGGTGAAGATAAACCTGTGTGAGAGCAAATGCAAAACAATACATTTAGGGATTAAAGGTTTGTTTGGATTTTTTATTAAGAGCTAGAAAATACCTTGGAAATCTTCTGGTTCAACTCTCTCATTTTATACTTGGAGAAATTGAGGCTCAAACAGGTTAAATGATTTGTTTGGGATTTCTCAAGCACTCAGGTGCAAAATTTTGGGAATCACTGAACAAATTATGACTTATAAATATAATGGAATATTATTGTTCCACAAGAAATCAATGATTTGAAGCATTCAAGAAGTCTTGAATTATGTATGATGTAATAGATAGTGAAGAAAGTGGAAGCAAAAGAATCTCATGCACTATAACTATGACAATGTAAATACAATTAACACTGATAGGGAACAAAATACAGACCAAACACACAATGGACAATGTTGAAAAATCTTAGCAGCTGGAAAATGACATGTGCTATTAGGTTTGTGTTTGTTGTTGGTCAGTCATTTCAGTTATTTCTGCCTCTTTGTGACCTTGTCTGAGGTTTTCATGGCAAAGATACTGCAGTGGTTTGTAATTTCCTTCTCTAGCTCATTTTACAGAAAAGGAGCCAAATTAAGTGACTTGCCCAGGGTCATGCAGCTAGTAAATGTCTGAAGCTGGATTTGAATTCAAGTCTTCCTGACTCCAAACCTGGTGTTCTATCTACTGTGTCACAAGGCACAATCACAATATTAGGTGATTTTACTTTTTTTTTCACAGAATGGATTTTTTTTGGAGTGTCATTGGGAAGTTTATTGAAAAGTGCCTATCTGTGTCATAACAATAAAGAACCAGCTTATAGAACCAGAATTTTTTTCTCCAGGTCTTCAGCTCTTCTCACGCTTATATATTAATTAAAAGAGGTGAGTTTTGCTTTATGAAGTCAAACACTTTTTTTTAGCAGGGCAGAGGGAAATTTTCATTCTACTACAAACTACTACATTCAACCATAGTAAACACAGCATCATGTGATTATAAAACTAAGGCCTACTCTTGAAGAGTCATTCCCTTTGCATATTTTCATCAAGAATACTCTGGATATGCATGTTGATCATTCTTGTAAAGATTTTATAAAGATGAGGAAATAGGTAAATGGATTGATCATCATAGATGTCTTAATAACCCTTCAGAATATTAATATCCTTCATGGTTTTTTTTCCCATTCAGTTTTACTATCTCCCTATCTCTGGCATAGTAATTATAGCAATCCCTTCATGTTTCCCAGAATGTATCACCTTCAGCAAGGATTTCCTCATTGTGTAATTAGTCAGATCCAACTGCCCTTCCTAACTTTATATTCTGAGGTGCCTGGTTCTTCATGAAATTCATGCAAGAAATACATGCTTAGAATCCAAAAAAAAAACCCATGAAAAATAAAAAAAAAAATTTCTGTCCTCATAGAGTTTGCATTCTGCTGTAATTTTTTTAAAAAAACAGCTTGCATTTTTCCAGCATGTTATACCTTACAAAGCACTTTATGCATGTATCTTACCTGAGTAACTCACCAACCCTGGGAGATAAATGTTATTATTATCTCCATTTTACAGAGGAGGAAACTGAGGTTCAGAGAGAGCTTCAAAGAGGTTAAATGACTTTCCCATGATCATACTGCTAATAAAAATCAGAAATAGTATCTCACCTTTGATCTCTGCAAGCTTCCAGTATATTTCCCTCTTTTGTACCACTTGGCTTGGCTTGGAATACAGGGTGAATTTATGGGTGCTGCTTAGGAGAAATCCGTCAATAAATCAATAAGTATTTATTAAGAACTTGCTGTGTGCCAGACCTTGGAGACATAAAAATGGCAAAACAGCCCCTACCCTCAATGAACTTACCTTCGAAGGAGAACATAACATATTTATAACTCAGTACATATCAGATCAGAGTAGAAGTAATCTAAGATTAAAGCCTCAGAGAAGAACAACTAAAACAACTAAAAGGACAAAAATATTTTATTATGGGGGCTGACAAAAAAAGATCTTTTGCTTCTTCTGATTCTTTGTCATTTCTCTAATTATGAATTTTCTTCTCTTCCTTAAAGACATTTATATGTAGGAAGAAACTCGAGGATTAGAAAAAGCTAGAATTATAAAGAATCTTTGAGATCATCTATTTTAACCTCCTTATCTTACATATGAAGAAACTGAGGCCCAGGGAAATTGAATGACTTGGCCAATTTTACACTGCTAACAAGTAGTCCTGTTGGAATTTGAGCCCATGTTAAGATAGCACAGTGAAAGTCAAATGGAAGCTATAATTCTTATTCTGTCAACCTCTCCAGTCTCTTAAATTTAGGGTCAGAATTGTTCTTCAGTCACTTCAGCTTTGTCTGATTCTTCATGACCCCATTTGGGGTTTTCTTGGCAAAGATACTGAAATGGTTTATCATTTCCTTCTCCATATCATTTTACAGATGGGGAAACTGAGGCAAACTAGGGTGAAGTGACTTGCTCAGGGTCACACAGCCTATAAATGTCTGAGATTAGATTCGAACTCAGGACTTTTTTGACTCCAAGCCTACTTCTCTAATGTCCTGGCTGCTCCAGTGTCAAATACTTGGGTTCAAATATAGTACCTGTCACTTATTACTTGTGTGATCAGGTTCAAATAACTTCCCTCTATGGATTTCAGTTTTTTATTTGTAAAGTGAGGGGTTTGGTCACTGTTTGATCTACAAGGCCTGTACTATCTCTAATTTTTATGATCCTATTTTCCAATTACTGAAAATCCAGTGAACTTTTCACTACCCCCACTCTACTTCTCAGGGAGAATTAAAAACAACAGCAAAAGGCCTTTTCTTGATCCCAAAGCTTCTGTGACAGGTTTGGAAAGACCTGGTGGTTCAGTGATGGATTAAAAAACCAGAGCCAGGATCTCAATGTTGCTTGCTGGACCTCAAGATTGGCACTTCCAGCAGGCAACTCCCCAGGATGGAAGAAGCATCCAACTTGACTCCATTTAGCCCCAGCTCCTGCCATGCTAGCATTTGCAAATTGGGATGGCAAAAGGGACTTTTAAAGGAATTCAGACCTGTGGCCAATATCTGTCATGTTAAGAAGCCTGTTGTGTTTTAGGAAAGAGTGCATTGGACCAGATGTTGGAGGACCCATGTTCAAATTCTGGCTCTGAACCTTGCTACCTCAGTGACCCTAAGTAAGACACACGGTCTCTTATTTTGTGAAATGATGAGCTTGGACTGCATCTGAGGTCTTTCCCAGTTGAAAATTTCTCTAATTCTGTTCCTTCTCAGGAAAATGGCCATAATAATATATCACACTGTTCCAGGATCATTGGGATCGTTAAGAGTCAAACGTAACTGAAACAACCCCCACCACCAGCACAGTATTTATAATTACAAAACATTTTGCAAGCAGTCCCTTATTTGTTCCTTCCAACAACTCAGTGAGGTTGGCAGGGTTGATAGTATCACCTCCATTTGACAAATGAGAAAATTATGTTCAGAGAGAACAGTGAACAAGTCATTTATCTCTCTTGCTTCAGTTTGTTCTTCTGTATGAAGGTTTATAATAAACTCTGGGAATATAGAAATACACAAATCTATATCTATATCTATCTATCTATCTATCTATCTATCTATCTATCCATCCAGCATGTCTATGTGTGAATGTGCACACACATGTATCTATGTAAGAGCACATGTGTACCTATACATGTATGTTCATATGTATATACCCATATGTGCAATATATTAATATGCATGTATATGTACTTGAATGTATATGCACATGCATATGCATATGTGTGTATATACCGCATATACATGTATATATATATACATATATGTGTGTGTATACATATACATATATAAACATAAATACATTAAACTTTACTAGCTTGAGCTGTATTAAGACTTTTGGGACACCCCATAAACATAACAGCTCAGACTGAAGCTCAGGATCGCCAGACCCCATAGATAAAATTCTTTCCACTTAATGTCTGATCTACTTCCCTCTTTGGGCCATTGTGAGCATCAGATAAGACCCTGAAGGAACCAACCAAGACATTCATTTATTAAGTAATTCTCTGATCCAAGTACTATCCTGAGCACTGAGGAGATGAAAGAAAAAAAACACAAACTAAATAAAAACCAGACCTGTCTTTAAGGAGCTTACATTCTAACTGGGAAGACAACATGCTCATAGAAAACTCTGTATAAGATCAGAGGTTTGAAGGTGGGAATATCTGAAGATGGATGGTTCGACCCCCTTATTTTAGAAAGGAAGAGCCCAGGGAGTATAAATTGACATCTCTAAAGTAAAGGCATAGAGCCAGGATTTGAACCTAGAGCAGCTGACTGTGAATCTAGACCCTTTTTCTACCTCATTCTGAGTTGAAGACCCCCCCGCCTTTGCCTCCTTTTAATCTCCTCCCCATTACTCCTTTATTCAACTTTTTTATGTTCCCCCTTCATAGGCAAAGGTGTGAGAAAGTGGGCTGCTATGGCCAGTTCTCCATGTCATTCATAAGGGAGAAGAGACAGCAAGGTCAGTTTACATACATTGCCCCTTCCTAGAACCAAACTGGTTCCTTCATACACCAAACTCCAGCATTTCAATCTAATGACACTTTGTTGGCACTGGCCTTGACTCCAAGCCAGATTCCAGACTCTTACTTTGGCCCTGCCCCAGGTAGGAGCCCAGAGTCAACCCAAGAGCCAGGGTGGCTCCCCCAAGGTGCAGCCTGGACATATCAGCAGAATATTCATAGTATGACTTCTTCCATATCAAAATGATCCATGACCACTTAACCACCAAAACATTCCCGCTGATTTAGCTGAGAGCATTAGCATTTAGATATGTCCAAAGAAGCTAAGCTTTCTCCCTCTGAAGGCCATTATGAATAAGCCAAACGATTGGGTATTTGAATCCTTCTCCCCATCTCCTCTTTCCTCATAAAGGATATACTGTATTCATCGGCATCTGTATATGGCATTAGCAGAAGGTGGAAGAAAGAGTGCCTAGCAACCCTGAGAATTCTGAAAAAGAGGTGGAGAGGAAGTGATTCCCATGTAATTATTCACTCCTACAAAAGCTGCTGTCAGGTAGATACTGGAAACATGGCTGTTTTATTCTTCTCCTAACCCACTTTTAATCTTTTGAGAATCTCTCCCACTAGAGAGGATGGAAAGAAAGAGCTTGATTCAGCCATTTTCTTCCTGCTCATATAAGTTGTGTTTTCTTAAGTGAAAGCTTAGCTGTGTGTGTGTGTGTGTGTTAAAGAAAAGGAAAAGAAAAAGGAAAAAAAATAACTATAGATAGTAAACTCCAGAAAAAAGAATAATTCTTGTTCCCCCTGCTCACCATTCTCTGCTTTCAGTTGCTTTCTGCTGGTGACAGTCAGTTTCCACGTGTGATATTGGGTCTAGCTTTTTCATTGGCCATTTCAATAGATTTGCTTGGCAAGATTTTGGGACCACAAGATGCTCTCAAATTGAACAACAACAAAAAATTGGCTTCCTCATTCAGTGCTTGGTGCCAGGGGTGAGAACCAAAGACTTGAAGAATCTTAAGAGTTGGAAAGAACTTTCAAGATCATCTGTTCCAGCCTCCAACCAACTCCAGGAATCCCTTCTCCAACATTCTTAATGAATGTTCATCCAGCCAATCTCTGTGTGTGTGTGGCAAGGGGGGGGGGGGGGAAGTGGAAAGGAAGTTTTGAGACTAAAAGCACCTTGAAGACAGGGGCAGATTGTACTTTGTGTTGCCTCCAGTAATTAATTTTTTAATTAAATATTTGCTTAATAAGTGAATAGAAGACCTGAAAATAATGGAATGTTAAAACAGGAAGAGATGTTAGATATTAGTGGGATAGTTCCGATAATGGTCTAAGTGTAATCTTCAGAAAGTCTTTTCTTATTTCTTGATTCATCCCAATAACTTCTAGAAAAGGGAGGGTGTCGAGTATTACTCAATAAATATCTATAGATTTATTGATTGTCAGAAATCACTTGATGGATCAAAAGATGATGAAGCCAACTATGTGTATATTAAAAAATTTGGTCAAAGGATCATAATATCATAGATTTAGAAACAGAATGGATATTAGAGGCAATCAACTCCAACTTCTTCACTTTACAGGTGAGGGAAACTGAAGCAAAGAGGTTATGTGATTTTCTCAAGACCATAACATCTGAAGTAGGATTTGAATCTAGGTCTTCCTGACTCCCAGTCCAAATCTCTATCTATTGTATTTTTCTGAATTTTTGCCATTTACTGAATTATAAATTTTCTTGTTCTCTAAACACAAATTCAAAGTGGGTAGGAAGCAGTTTATAGGATTACAGAATACTAGAGTTATGAAAGACCATTTAGTCAACCTTCCTAATTTTAAAGTTGAGAAAATTGAGGCTCAGAGATTGGTGACTTGCCTAATGGCACCCACTAAGTCACAAGTTAAAATTTGAACCCAAATTTGGATAGTAGAGTGATCAAGTAGTGATAACCTCTCCAGGTCTAGTGGTCCTCTATTTCCAGAATAGAATTGGTGACTTCTATCTCATCTATGAGAGTCCAGTGGAACATCTTGGTGGGAATGTTTAGTAGAAACTTGGAGATGTCAATATAGAGTGCAACCGAGACATCAATACTAGTGATAGAGACTTGAAAGGTAACACTTTAGTAGGACCATGGGAAGAAGGTGAGAGATTATTAAGGAAGAGAATAAAGGAAGAAAGGGAAGAGAGAGGAAGAAAAGGAGAAGGAAGTGAAGAAAAAGGGATGAATGAAGAAGTGAGCATCATGGAGTTGCAGAGGTGAAGTCAATAAAAAGACAAAATAATCTTTGCTTTTAGGGGATTTATCTAATAAGGAAAATATGGTAGGTATAAATAGGTTTGAATATAAAAGATGAGTTCAAATCCCTCCTTTCATCTCTTATTTATGCAATCACAACAAATTATGGCATGGCTCTGAGTCTAATTTTCCTACTTTTTAAAATGAAAGTGTCACAATGCGTGCCTATTTCATGACTCCACTAGATGATTGTAAGAATCAAATGAGATTTTGGCAGGAAAGTAAATCCTAATTATAAAATACTATATGAATGTGTTATAATTCTTATTTTCTTTATACAATCAGAAGATTTAGAACTGGAAAGGAGTTTATCTAGAGATTATCTAGCCAAATCCCTTGATTTTACTGACAAGGAAAGAGATTTAAGTGATTTGTCCAAGTTCACAAAGAAGTTAGTAGCACAATCTATATTTGAATCCATTGCTATTTCTACCCCAGACCTTATGAAAAATCAGAAGGTACCCCTGGAACAAGTTATGGCAAAATGTGTTGTGAAGACCTGTTGCCTCCTCAAAGTAAGATGGGAGAGCCAGGATTTGTCTCCCTCCTATCTGGAAGGCAGCTCTTGTCCATCATTCCATTCCCATGCAGCTCATTTCTGTAGCTTAGAACTGGAGCAACTCTGGAATGTGGACAGGCCAGGGCTCTGACTGCCAGAACGCCCCCCATTCACCAAGTAGAGGTACAACAGAGGGAACAGGGAGTGACCCAGCTGCTGACCCAGCTTCCATGGTTCTTGGGGTTTGGCTTTTTTTCCAACTTTTGTGGTTGTTATTGAGAACTAAAAAGCCCTTTTTTTTTCAGTTGACCTGTGCTGTGTGCAGAGCGTTGAAAGTGCCCAATCTTGTGAAACAACTTGTCTGTCAATGAGTTTCTACTACCCAGTTTCTCTCTCTTTGAGAGGTGGTTGGCCTTATTTGATTTAGCATGGCAGCCCCGGAACCATTTAATCCTCAAGGAATAGCCAAAGCTTCTTCTAAATCACAAAATATCGAACAGCATTCAAGACCAGATCCTTCTTCAATAACATGTAAAACTCCATCTCCCTAATGTGGTTTGAACTTGGACAAGTCACTTCCCTTTCCAAACTTCAGTTTCCTCAATTGCTAAATGAGAATGTTGGATTAGATCAGGTTCTAAACCTAGGTAGGGTCTTTGAACCAAAAAGAGAGAGTTCAGAATGTCTGTGAACTTTGATGGAGGGGGAAATTGTGTCTTTATTTTCACTAAATTGTGTTTTCTGTTGTAATCATAGATGTTTACAAGTTTATTTTATATATTTAAAACATTATTCTTAATAGAGGTCCATAGACTAGAAGAGATCCTTGATAAAAGAAAGGTTAAGAAGTCTGGACAGGATGATAACCAAGGTCTCTTATGGTTCTGTGATTATGTGAAATTGACTCTGGGGAAGGTTGTCAGGAAGGAATTGCTTTTACTCAACTGACCAGCTCCCTTCTTAGCCTCGGCTGATTGGAGGGACCCAGAAAACTCTTCTGTGCTTTTATACGTCTTGTTGTCCAAATTGTGTCATAATATGAAAAACATTATTGAACTGACATTATGGAAGACATTATTGAGCTCAGTCAATTATCTGGAGCTATTGTAGCAGCTTCCATGAGGTTGAGATGTGATGAAATGCCTGGTTTTTTAAAAAATTCAATTAACAAGCATATACTTTTCCCCCTTCTCTCAGATCTCTCTCCCTAGTTGAGAAAGAAAAAAAGCAAAGAAAAACTGTAGTAAATATTCATAGATAATCAAAAGTTATTCCTACATTGGTCACATTGGAAAATATATCTCATTCTGTACTTCGAGTTTATCACCTCTCTATCAGAAGGCACGTAGCATGCTTCATCTCTTACCTTATTCCTCAAAACTTCTCTTCTCTCTCTCTCTCTCTCTCTCTCTCTCTCTCTCTCTCTCTCTCTCTCTCT
>JAJPUD010001785.1:148573-202636 GCA_023553655.1 Myrmecobius fasciatus | reverse complement strand
GAAAGGAAACACAATGCAAGCAAACATCAATAGAGAGCATGAAAATCATTGTTGTGCAAGAAAAATCATATCTACAAGAAAAAATCAGGGAAAGGAAAGACAATGCAAGCAAACATCAATAGAGAGCATGAAAATGATATGTTGTGGTCCACATTTCATATCCTTCTCTCTGGCTGAATATAACTTTCTTCACTGAACAATTGGAACTGGTTTGAAACATTTCATTGTTGAAGAGAGCCATGTCCATCAGAATTGATTATCATATAGTCTTGTTGTTGCCATGTATAATGATCTCCTGGTTCTGTTCATTTTGTTCAGCATCAGTCCATGCAAGTAAAAGGGCTCTTCTTACCTCTACTTTCTTCCCCTATAATCCACACTTTATATTCCTGCTAGATTAATTAATTTTTCTTGTGCATAAAATCTAATTATGACACTCTGCTACTAAAACATCTTCAGTGGATCCCTATTGCTCACTCAGTAAAGTTCAAACTTATTTGCCCAACATTCACAGTTCTCCATAGCTGGTCACCATAACTTTACTACTTTGTTTTATATAATTCTTCTTCATATACTTACTCTGCACTCTAGGCAAACGGGACTGTTGGTTATCCCTTAAATTGGTAAGGAACTTTTGCTTTGTGTGTCTTCTTCCAACAATTTTCCTATGCCCAGAATGTGTTCCCTTCCCTACTTTGACAGTTAAATTTTGACTAATTCTTTAAAATCCAATTCAAATCTCTCCTCCCCCAAGAAGCCTTCTGTGACCATTCCCTTGTTAATAACAATCTTCTCCTTCTGTCCTCAGCTCTATATCCCTCTTGATCATATGTAATATTTTATACCATAGCTATATTTTTGTGTTTCTTATCTCACCCACTAATTTGTAAGCTCCTTCAGAGAAGTGATTGTGTCTTATTTAAATTTTGTATATCCTGCTATATCTAACCTATATCTCTGCACATAGTAGATGCTTTATGAATAATTCTTGATGAATAAATAAATGGATGGCAATATTGATTACAGAGAAAAAAAGCATTTAAAGTAATATCTAATTGAAATTGTTAAAAAGTAGTCATTTCTGTCACTGGAAGTAGCCAAGCCATGGCTTGCTGAATATACTTCAGGGGATTCATACTTTAGATAAGGTTTCTCTCAGTTCTTTTCCAATTCTTAAAATTCTGTGATTCATTAAGAAGTCAATCAGTGTTCGATTTACTAAGTTAACTCAAGAATAACACATTTGCTTTAAAAAAATCAGTTTGTCCACTATGTAAATATTTCCAAATTTGGATCTTAGTTGTTTCCCAGGGAGACAAACAAAAAGTAGAATCTCCTCATTTGTCCCTTCCTATCTAAGTCCTCCTCTGTTATGACTCCTATGGTCTCTTCCTACAGGTCTGGGTAGATGCTGGAACTCAGATATTTTTCTCCTATGCCATCTGCCTGGGATGCTTGACAGCACTGGGAAGTTACAACAATTATAATAATAATTGCTACAGGTAAGTCTCCCATAATACCCGCAAATTGAGCCTCAACCTTTATTCATAACACCTTTTATGATAGAGGGGAATGTTTGGAGTCCTTGATGAAGGCTGACCTTTCTTTCTATTAATGGTCGATGACAAAGATGGATGTAATCAATAGCTCTATCTCTGGATGCCTCTGATTTCTGAACTTGACCAAAAGCACCAGGGATTGTGTTTGAATGGAGAGTGAGTGACATTTCCACATCTCAGGGACAAATAGCTGCATATGATAGGGAGTCATCTTCTGAATTTTCTCCTGAAGGATATACAGGCAGTTTGGAGAAGACTATTTTGTGCTTGGAAAATGCCCCAACTGCCTTGATCCCCCTTCTGTCTCCTCTACGGTCAGGTGTGATGAAGTTGACATTTCTTGGTAGAAAAGGAGGATTTGGCAGGAAGGGATGTCTTATTTTCAGCAGCGTCATTAGGAAAGTGGATATTATTAACTTCATACAAGATTGGGCTACACCTGATATGGTCAATCCAAGGACAGAAGTATGGCTGAACAGCTTTCACCATTGACCTCTCTTTCAGCTTTTTGGGTAGTTCCTAATACTCTCTGGGTGGGATTCAGCAGGGTAGGTGTCAAGTACGCATCAAAGCCATATTAATGCTTTAGATAGATACAAATAGATTTCCTTGAGGGAATGTTTGGAGATTGGAGATTACTAATTTAACTTAATCTTATTTTTGCTCAGTTTAGTATTATTATCAATAAATTATCATTAATATAAAATAATCATATAAACATATTACAGTAGCTACAATATTAATATAGGAATTTTAAATTGCATATCATAATAATAAAATAATAAATTAAAATCAATAATCATAACTAAGATTTATATGGTACTTGTTGGTTTGCAAAGTATTTTAGAAATATTATCTTATTTATCCTCACAACAACCCAGAAAGGTAAGTGCTGTTATCATCATCTCCATCCTACAGTTGCAGAAACTGAGGCATACATAACTATAGTGAATTGCCCAAGATCATATAAGTATTTGATGCAGGAATTGAACTCAGATCTTTTTAATTTCAGGTCCACCACTCTGTCTACTGGGACATCTAGCTACATTGTGTGACTAGTCATAAAGGTGACTGAGAGATAATCCTTACCCTAGAGCAGGGCTTCTTAAACTTTTTCTACTCATAACCCCTTTTCAACTGATAAATTTTTATATGACTCCACCCACATTCAGTTACAAGACCCCATATGGGATCACCAGCTACAGTTTAAGAAGCTAATCCATAGAGGAGAGGTTTTTAACATTTTTGTGTGTGTCCTAGTACCCCTGGACTGGTTGGTGAAATCTATGGACACCTCAGAATAATAATCATATAATCTTAATCTAAAATGCTTAAAGTAAAAGACAAAGGATTACAAAGAAGTTTGGATGGATTCAGTTCTTTTGGAGAGGTGAAAAGGAGGCAGAAGTGGGAGAGGAGAGAAGGAGAAGAGAATATTACTGTTCTTTGGTGTCTTGACCATGAATTGGCAGGCTCTCTGGTCTTGGCCTTTTCTTCTACATCCTCAAAAGACTGTCATATTCCAAGAATGGGCTACCCTTAATTGTTCTGCCATGTTCTGTCTTTTCCTTTCAAGAATATTCTTTGGGCTTTACAGTCCAGGGTTGACAGGCAATACACTTTCTTGTCATTTTTATTCATTTGAGTGGAATTTTTTTCTTCCATTATTCAGAATTATGATGCTAGGCGTTAGAAAGAAAAAGAGCAGATCATTCAAGTGCAAAAGAATCAAGGGAGGTATTCTCTCAGGGGAAAAAGAAGGAAGGGATGGGACAGAAAATCCACGTGATGTAAAGACAAGAGATAGCAATAAAATCTATTTTTATGTTGCATTACACTTGGATTTATTGCAACTTAAAGCAATATAAAAATTGACAATTTTGCACTCACTCTTCCCTTTTTAATAAATCTTTTTATTTTCAAAACATGTGCATAGTTTTCAACATTCACTCTTGTAAAACCTTGTGTTCCAATTTTTAAAAAAATCTATTTTTAAAACACATTTGGCTTAATAAGCAGAATCTACCACAAAATTTATGGCTTTTAGAACAGAATAAATAGAAAAACTACTTAGTGAAACAATACAAATAAAAAGAACCAACTATATGGCATTATAATTGGAATCCAATTCCTGGAAATAACTTACTTTCAAACTATAGGATATAAAATCACATCACTGATTTAAAAAAAAAGTAACAAACCTATCACTCCTCTAAGCTTGCCCATTTCTATTGATAATGCCTATCACCCTTCTAGCACTATGATTCATGTGTTTCTTTTTGACCTCAGAGGGCAGAATCAGGAGAATTGAGTAGCAGTTGAAGAAGTATCCAGGTTCACAATGTTGGAGTCTTCCTTGATTTTCTCTCCTTCACCCCCTGTATCCAGTGAGTTGCCAAGTCTTGTCCATATTACTTCTATAACCTCCATCAAATCCACTCCCTTCTCTCCACTCACATAGCTTCTATTGTATATCAGGCTTGCATCATTTCTTGCCTGGACTACTATAATAGCTTCTTCCCCAGTGGTCTCCTGCCTTCAGTTACTTGTTTCTCTAATCCATCTTCTGCCCAGATGCCAAATCATCTTCCTAAAACACAGATTAGACCATGAAACTCCTCCATTCAAGAAATATGTAATAGTTTCTTGCCATCTTTAAGCTAAGATGTGAAATCATCAAGCCAGCATTCAGAGCTATCACAGTCTTATTCCCACCTGCCTATCCATTCTTACTTTCTCCTCATCATCCACTCTCCATATCAGTCAAACTGTCTCACTAAACTATTGCTCATATTCAACATTGTATCTTCTCCTTCTGTGCCTTTCTACACTTATGGTTCCTCTCATTTTAATATATAATTCCTCCTCATTTCTGCCTTCCAGAATCCCTGTCTTCCTTCAAAGCATAACTCAGGTACCCACTTCCTACTTGACACATTTGCCAGTTTTGTCCCTCTTGAAATTAATTTGTATGGTTGTGTATGTCTATTTCATATTTTCTTACTTGTGCACATGCTCAATCCCTGAGCACAATGCAAGCCCTTTGAGGACAGGGTCTATTTTAATTTTTTTTTTAAATATCTAGTATGAACTTTAGGTATTTAATAAATGTTTATTACATTGAGTCAAACTGAACAAACATGGTGAATTTAGGCCAGTAAATGTTCTTCAAAGTCATCAGTATTGGATATAATGCACTTATTTAACTGAGCTGCAATGGTGCAAAGCATTTGGGATTTGCCTTTTGGGAATCAATATCAGAAATTTAGAACAGGAAAGAACAATGAAGATACCACCTGCTCCAGCGTCTTGAAATAATTTCTCTATAGGACACTTTGCATCTTGAAATATATTAATAGGAGCCTATAAAATACAATTTGGTGTGATCTGATGTAACTCTTCTGTCACTGACTGGCAATATCATTTAATGCAAGTCTCTTCCCCTCAATGGTACTCAGTTTCCTCATCTTTAATAATGGGGTTATATTTGATCTTTTTGCACAATCCATTCTAGTTCTAACATTTTACCAATTCTATGAAGACACTTACAATAAAGGGAGTGAAAATTTGAAATTCAGAAGCAAAATAGAGAAATTGATTCTTTTATTTCTTAAAAGCACCGTAATGACAATTGGCATAATAGAATACAGGCACAAGAGCCCTTAATTAAATTAAACAGTTAACCACAGATTTGATGTTTGGTTCCCTGCTCCTATATATTTTTATGCTTCCTCTCATGTTGTCTAGTAATTATAACACACAATTCTTTAGTGCCTGAAGTTTATAAAGCTCTTCTTTATAACAACTCTATGAAAGTAGTACAAGTATAATTATGCTCATTTTATAGATGAAGACATGGAGACTCAGAAACATTAAATGACTTGCCTATGAACACATACCTAGTGAATATCAGATATGTTCCTTTTATAGAAAAAGTTTAGGCTATTGTAATGTGCATGCATGTCTCACAATCCTTCCATTTGTCTTTCCTATAGAGTATTTACTTTGATCATTCTGAAGCAGGCAAATTCCAAAAGTTTTATTGAAAAACCAGAATATTTTCTTCAGCCAAAATATCCCACCAACAAGACAATTCAATTTAGATCTTACCAAAGCACAGCTCTCCTTTGTGACATCAGTAAGAACCAGCCCATCACAGTCTTAGGGATAAATGACTCTGCTACTTTCTGTCCATATCATTATGTGTGGAAGGAAATGAATAAAGGGCATTGTAAAAAGAGTGGCGTTTTAGGGGAAACCTTAGTTTGGGGTTATATGCCATTTTATGTATGAATGTGTTTGTAGCTTATGAACTTTGAATCGTGGATTAAAACACATCAGAAAAAAAATTAATGATTCTGCTAATGCAAATCCCTCCTTTTTTGGGTATGGGAACTGAGGACCAGAGAGAGAAAGAGACTTGTTTAAAAGTTCAGTTAATTATTGACAGAGCTGGGAGCAAGATCCAGGTCTCCTGACTCAGGCTAGGGCCTTTTTTCACTATATGACACTTGAGAGACCCAATGAACAGAGAAGAAAAAGCTTTGGCGTGAGAGATATGAAACTTGGGTTTTGGCATCATGTCAATGCTAACTTATTGGGTGGCTATAGAAAATACTTATCCAGAGAAATCTATTTTTATTATCCACATGAATACACACAAATTGTAGTAATAAAGTTAAGAGGTTCATTTAGGCTCTCATCACTTACCTGGACTACTGCAACAACCTTTAAATTTGACTCCTGATTTCCAGGCTCAGTTCCAATGGATCCTTTACCCAGTCACCAAAATTATCTTATAAAATACTTTGAAAACTTTAAAGTACCACGGAAATGCTAACTATTATAATAATTGTTGCTGTTTTATTATTTTTATTGTCTTCCTAAAGCAAAAATTTGACCATGCCATTTCTTTGCTCAAGAAATTCCAGTATCTCTCTATAGCCTCTAAGATGAATTATAGACTTCTTAGCAAGTCATTTAAAACCTTTACAACTTGGCTCCAGCCTTCCTTTCCAAACCAACACCCCTTTATGAACTCTATGTTCCAGTCCCAATGGCCTATTTGCTTTCCCCACCACACAAACTCAACTCTGCCCCGTTCCCATTTTACCTTCATGCAAGCTACCCTGCCTTCCTAGAATGTACTTTTTCATTTCTGCCTTTCAGAATCCAGACATTTTTGCCATATTCCACAGGAAACCTTTTCTAATCCCCCTAATTGTGAGGGTTGCTCCCCTCTTCTGCAAATTATCTTGTATATATATCTGTCTACTTACATAATACATCTTTCCTGTCTTTTCCCAGTCTCACCCCCAGCTCCTTAAGAGCTGGGACTTTTTTTCTTTTTTGACCTTTCCTTGTATCTCCAGTTCAGTGGCTGGCACAAAAGCTTAATAAATGCTAGCTGATTGAGTGATTTGCTCCTTGAGGAAAAGGATTGTTTTCATTTTGTGCTTGTCTCAGAATGGAGCATAGTGCCTTGGGTATAGAAGATGCTAAATAAATGCTTTTTAAAAATTGGATTGGATTGAATCAATTCTTAGGAGGGAGAAGATTAGTCAGAATGGACAAATCCAGAGAAAAGAGCCTTTTAGGAGCTTAGGGCCAGTTCCTTCCTTTGCTCTAGGAAAAAGGTTCAAAAATGATTCTTACCAACTACAATAAAAATAAGATTGTAGGCTCTGGAAATGGATAAGAACTAGTTCAATTATTTAGTCCAACTCTAGGAACTTAGGTCCTGTTAGGGCAAATGACCTACTCTGTTGTATTAAGTAGCAGAGCCGGTATCCAATCCCAGTGTGATTATGGCAGACAAAGCAGTTAATGAAGTCTTGGGCTCCATTAAAAGAGGCACAATTTCTGAGAAAAAGGAGGCCATTTTTTTCGTTGTTCTCTGACCTGGTCAGATTTCAGATGGAGAAGTGTTAAGTTCCAGGTACCACATTTTGAATAGGATGTTGATGAAGAGAAGGTAACCATTATGATGAAGGCCCTCAAGTCAATGCTTTATGAGGATGCTTTGAAAAGAACTTGGGACATTAAGCTGAGAAGTCTCACAAGGGGGGGGGGGATGTGAGAGCTATCTTGAATTACTTAAATGGGTTATTTTGTGGGAAGAGGGATTAAATTTGTTTTGCTTGGCTCCAGAGGGCAGAATTAGAAGCAGCAGATAGGAGATGCAAAGAGGTAAACTGCAGCTGACATAAATTTCCCAACAATCAAAGTTATCCTTAAAAGGGGGATGAAACCAACGTTTTTTACTCCATCGTGGTGTCCCTACCCTGATCTTCCCTATTAGTCTTGCACCTTAAATCTACTTCCAACTGCTTCTTGAGAAAGGTTTCCCCAGACTTGTGAAATTCAATCCTCAGATCTCCCCTTGCTCATTTTAATAGTGTGATGGCAGCCATGAATGCCTGAAATCCAAAGTGAATGAAGCAAGGTTCAAGGTTGCTGTATTCATTTTCTTGCTTTCATCCAGATTCCTTCCCTTCAGTTTCATTTACCACACAGCCTCTGCTTGAGCTGATCAGCACAACCTCCCTTGGGGGTCAGCTTCAATAAATGCAGATGAACTCTCCACAGTGAGGGCTGGCAGGTCATTTAAAGACCCCCATTTCCTTGCAGCAATCAAGTTCCTTTCTCAGTCACTATTTCAAGGAAATGGTGTCTCAGAGATGGAGTCCCTTGCCTGAGGGATTTGCAATAATGAACAACACAAGAATATTTCTGCATCAGTAGAGCCCATTGCTGATTAACCATGGCCCTGAAGGCCTCCTTTTCTCAGACTTATATCTTCCCTTTCCTCCTCACATCTTTCTCTCATCCCTCCAGCTTGAGTTCCTAAAATCATAGATTGAAAGCAATTGATTTCAATCACCTTATTTTATAAGCAAGGAAACTGGGGCACAGAGAGGTTAAGTGATTTATCCTGTGTGATAGAGCTAGTAAATATCTGAGGCAGTATTTGAATTCAGATACGCTGTAGATAAAATCACATAAGCTTTCTCAGTCTCAGGGTCATCTGTAACATGAGGAGGATAGGATGGATGACCTGTGAGGTCTCTTTCTATTCTCACTTTGATCCCATAATCAGAAGTGGCTGGAACTCTCTGAGCTCTGCTTTGTTGGGGTGATTTCTTTTCCTTCCACAGAAATGAGATCCTAATGGTCATAACCTTGTTTGTGCTGAGGGTCTCTTTAGTGACTCATGGAGAAGTATATAGATCATTTTTTTCAGAAAATAAAAATCATAATTGAAGGAACAGCTAATAACATTGGGAAAATAAAGATTCTTTTTTTTAAAATTCAAGTTTTGACATCTATCCATTAACTCTTTGAGGGTCCACAGATCCAAGTTAAGAATTATTCTAATGTATTTCCTCTGTCCTTGGGCAGCCCTTTCCCATAATTCAATTAAGAGAGCATGTTAAGTGACTGGTATGTTCTTTGTGAGGTTCTATAAATGCAAAGATAAGCATGAAACAGCAGTGTCCTCAGGGAGTTTAATTCAGAAAAGAAAACATACACATATGAGAATATGCAAAATATAAAGGAAATGAATACAAGGTAATTTGGAGTATGGGGGAAGCACTAGCTGTTGAGAAAAATTTTCATTGAAGAGAGGGTATCTGAGCTGAACTTTGAAGAAAACTGGGGTTTCTTTTTTAAACAATAGCTTTTTATTTTCAAAATATATGCAAAGAGAGTTTTCAACATTTACCCTTGCAAAAACTTATGCTCCAAATTTTTCCTCCCTCCCTTCTCTCCACTTCCCCTTAGTAAGTAATCCAATATATGTTAAATGTGTAATTCTTCTATACATATTTCTATAATTATATATATTGCACAAGAAAAATCAGATCAAAAAGAAAAAAATGAGAAAGGAAATAAAAAGCAAGCAAACAATAACAAAAAGGTGAAAATGCTATGTTGTGATCCACATTCATTCCCTGATGTAGATGGCTCTCTCCATCACAAGTCTATTGCAACTGGCCTGAATCAACTCCTTGTTGAAAAGAGCCACATCCATTAGAATTGGTCATCGCAAAATCTTGTTGCTGTGTATAATGTTCTCTTAGTTCTACTCATTTCACTCAGCATCAGCTCATGCAAGTCACTCCAGACGTTTCTGGAATCATCCTGCTGATCGTTTCTCATAGAACAGTAATATTCCATCATATCCATATTCCATAACTTATCCACTCAACTTCCAAAAAACTAGGGTTTCTAAGAGACAAAAGTGAAGAGAAAATGCATTGCAAGCATGGAGAACAACATGTGCAAAAGCAGGGATGTCAGAGATGTGTTGCCGTCTGTGAGGAACAAAAAGCCATAGAAAGATTGCATTGTTTTCTAATCAGATGTGATCATAGTGACTCACATTTCTAAGAAATTGAAGTATCCCTGAGCTATTACCATTCCCATTTTAGAGATGAAGAAATTTCTGTGAAGAGAAATGATTTTTATTTTCTCAGGGCCACACAATATGTAAGTGTCAGATTGAAACCCAGGTCTTTTAATGCCAAATCTAGGACTTCCCTCAATCCTGCCCCCAATTCCACCTCTACCTCTTAGGCTAAGTAAGTGACTTGCCCAGGGTCACACAGCTAGGGAATGTTAAGTGTCTGAGACCAAATTTGAACTCAGGTCCTCCTGACTTCAGGGTTGGTGCTCTATCCACTATGCCACCTAGCTGCCACAGCTAAGTAGTATTTTTGAGGAATTCTAGTTCCCTTTTGGGGAGATAAAGTGGGAAAGCATGGGACTTTCTTCAGATTCTTCTCCCATACTTTCATATGGTCCCTTGTGTGAGATAGGATGGAACTGTCTTCTCTCTTTTCTTGCTGGTGGTTGTCGTTGCTCCATTTTATAGTTTTGAAATTCAGAGAATTACATGTCTTTGGGCAAAGCACTGTATCTTTATGAAACTCAATGGTACTAATCTATATAGTGAGAAGATTACTCATTCTTATTATCCCACTGGTTGGCTAGAAGTTAGAATAATAAATTTAGGGATCAGGTGATCTGGTCCTAGTTAACTTCTTTCTTGACATGTGTCCTTGGTCCCTTTATTTCTCTGAGCCTCGGTTTCTTCATCTGTAAAATAAGTCACAACACTGGCTCTATCTCCCTCTCAGAGCTGATGCAATAATCAAAATGACATTTCTTTGTAAATTAACCTGAAGTCTCAAGGAAATATGAAGCCTTATTGTGATTAAATATGAGAAAGAGGCTAAAAAAATAGAAAACATTGAACATTGTGATGATCACAGTCTGATAAAAAGTAAAATATTATTGCTGCACAGCATAATGGGAATCAAAAATAAGAATAACTAACATTTGTATAGCACTAATTATGTGCCAGACATTATGCTTAGTGCTTTGCAAATATCTCATTTTGATTCTTACCACAACCTTGGGAGGCAGCTGCCATTATTATCCCCATTTGGCAGGTGAGGAAACTGAGGCAGACAATCATGAAGTGACTTGCTCAGAATCACAGAGCTAGGATTTTGAACTCAAGTCCTCCTGATTCCACGCTGGTCTGTCCATATACTATGGCTCCACCTAGTGGCCCATACAGAAGAAAGGGCTAGACTTGGGAGTTAGAATATTTTCATTTAAATTTCCTTTCTGATCCTTACTAGCTGTTAACGATTTAGAACTGGAAAGGAACTTGGAGGCCATCTCATTAAACAAAATGGGAAAAATACTAGGGACATTGCTCGACAAAACCATTGTGACAAAAGTGCTTCATTTGTTACAAAACGTTACCTAAAAATGAATCATTCTTTTTTATTATTTTATTTTTTATTGAAGACTTTTATTTTCAAAACATATGCAAGGATAATTTTTCACCATTGACCCTTGCAAAACCTTGTGTTCCAATTTCTCCCCCTTTCCCCTACCTCCCTCCTAGATGGCAATTAATCCAATATATGTTAAACATGGTAAAAATATATGTAAATCTAATATAGACATATGTATTTATATAACTTGCTACACAAGAAGAATCAGATCAAAAAAGAAAAAAGTGATAAAGAAAATAAAATTGAAGCAAGCAACAACAAAAGAAGTATGTGATCCACACTCAGTTCCCACAGTCCTCTCTCTGGGTGTAGATCATTCTTATCATCATAAGATTATTGGAACTGGCCTGAATCATCTCATTGTTGAGAAGAGCCACATCCATCAAAATTGATCATTGTATAATCTTGCTGTTGCTGTGAATTGTTCTTTTACCAACATATTCACAAATGACTAAGACCGGTACCTTCCTATGTCTGCTGTGGTGGGTTGTGGAAGCTGTCCAATGCCAGTCTATGTAATGTCCTCTTGTTTCTCTCTTGCAGAGACTGCATCATGCTGTGCTGTCTAAACAGTGGTACCAGCTTTGTGGCCGGGTTTGCCATTTTCTCTGTCCTTGGATTCATGGCATATGAGCAGGGAGTGCCTATTGCTGAGGTAGCAGAATCAGGTATGTTTGTTTGCCAGGAGGAGAAGAAAATCACCAGGGTTTGTCTGTTTGTTTCTTAATGTATCCATAAATTCTGTTTCAAGACATCATACAAAGTGACAATTAACATCCTCAATTAATGTCTTCAAACCAATGAAATAAGAGGCAGCTACAGGTACATAGGTAGAATTCTGAGCCTGGATTCCAGATCTATCCAGCCTCTGATATTTTCTAGCCTTAGGACCATGGTCAAGTCACTCAAACCCTTTCTGCCCCATTATCTCAACTATAAAAAGAGATAGTAATAGCATCTACCTTCACATGTTGTGAGAATGAAATGAGATAATATAACTAACAAAAGCACTTGGTCCAATGCCTAGCACACAGAAAATAGTTCTTAGGTGTTTGCCCCCTTCCCCTTTCTCCCAAACAAAATAGGAAAAAAAGAAGCGGTAAAGACTGATAAAACATGCTACCTTATATCTTAATAGGATACCATAGTTTATTTTTTTCATTTTTTATTAAAGCTTTTTTATTTTTCAAAACATATGCATGGACAGTTCTTCAACATTAGCCCTTGCAAAACCCTGTGTTCCAATTTCCCCCCCTTTCCCCATGCCTTCCCCTAGATGGCAAGTAGTCCAACATATGTTAAACATGATACCATAGTTTATAAGAAAGGAACAGTGGACAGAATATTGGCTCCAGAGTCAGAAGAACCTCAAATCTAGCCTCAACACTTACTAGTTGGGCAAGTCACTTAATTCTGGTTGCCCCCCAAAAAGGGGGTGTTAACTTTAAGAGACTGATGATTCACACATATATGGTATATGTTATATACCATATATATGTATATCTAATATACATATACATACATGCATATATAAGAATGGCTATATATATGATAAATACATAATTTTAAAATTGGCAAAGCATTTTATATAAATTATCTTATTATGGTACAATGGATTGAACATTGGACTCGGTCTGGAAGAAATGGATTCAAACCTCCATTCTGACATGTATTAGTTGTGTGATCCTATGCAAATCAGTTAACACTGCTTGCCTCAAAAAAGGGGGGGAAAGGGGAGCATGACTTTTAACTTTAATAAATTGAAGATGATTAACTTATACATGTATATATATATATAGTATTCAATATATAGGTATAGATATTTTAAAATTGACAAAGCATTTTACATACATTATCTTGTTGTGATTATAGATTGAATATTGGACTTGGTATGGAAGAACCTGGGTTCAAATCCCCCCTTCTGACACTTACTAGCTATGTGACCTTGAGCAAATCAATTAATCTTTCAGCTCCTCAGTTTCCTTATCTGTAAAAATCAGGATAAAGTAATCATAGAACCTATTTTACAGGATCTTTTAGAGGTTTAAATGAGAAAATATTTTTGAAGCACTTAGACCAACTTTGAAATTTTGTACAAATACTCAAAGATCATCAAGCATTTGTAAGCACTTACTATGTGCCAATGCAAAATTCAAAAACAAAAGCATCTCCTTCATTGAAGACTTTATTTTTTTTATTTTATTTTATTTTATTTTTTTGCTTTTTTTTTTGCTGAGGCAATTGGGATTAAGTGACTTGCCCAGGGTCACACAGCTAGGAAGTGTCTGAGACCAGATTTGAACTCAGGTCCTCCTGACTTCAGGGCTGGTGCTCTATCCACTGCGCCACCTAGTAGCCCCAAAACATAGGTCTTTTTGACCCTACCCACTCTACTATGTTACCTCCATTACCATCATCTTTATCACTGACACTGCTACCAGTACTATCTGATGCAATGGTCCAATTCCCTCATTGGACTAAGGAAGAAACCAAGTCCTGGAAAAAAGACTCAAATCACATTGATAGTTAACAATAAGAGCTTGGTTTAAATCCCCAGGATCTAAGATCCAGGATCCAGGATCCATTCCGTGCTTTTGTCATTTTTTATCTCTACTTTTTTCCTTTCTGCCTGTCTTGAACAGAGTACTCCCACATCTGGAAATGTCCATGGTTGCTGGTGTGAGATAAGATGGAACTGGCTTCTCTCCCTTCTTGCTGGTGGTTGTCAATGCTCCTTTTTCTAGTTTTGAAATTCAGAGAGAATTACATGTCCTTGGCAAAGCATTGAATCCATGAAATCCTTAGGACCATGATCAAGTCACTCAACTCCTTTCTGATCCCCAACTATCAAAAGGAGATAATAATAGCATCTACCTTCACAATGAGATAATATGACTAAAGGTCCAGTATTTTAGTCACTCAATCAACAAATTAGATATACACTATGTGCCAGGCATTGTGCTAAGTGTTCAAGATACAAAGAAAGGATAAAAACAGCCCTGCTCTCGAGGGCTTCACAGTCTCATGAGGGGAGATAGCACACAAACAATTCTACTAAAATATATGTACAGGATAAATTGGAGGGGATGGGGTTAATCACAGGGGGAGTCAAGGAGCTAGGCCTGGAGAACACCACCAAAAAACATGCTTGGAGCAAGGCTGTGCAGTCAGGGGACAAAAACCTTTCTGGGGAGTCTCACCTCCAAAGTTGCCAGCTCTTCTTCTTCTTCCCACTGGGTGGCGCCATGATCCCAACTTCATCATTTAGTCTGCGTGAACAAGGAGACAACCCTCCTGGGTTTCACCCTCCATTTCAGAAAAGGAAGCATAATTCTCTGACCAAAGTCATTTCATTCGGTTCAGTCCATTACCCAGTTGAAAGACACGTGCTGATCGAGCTTTAGACTTTCAGATATTAGGAGCAAATTCTAATTCAGTAGAGATTTTTTTTTTTTAATTGTGATCTTGTTTCCCTCCAGCTATAAATTCTTTTATTCTAAGTGGAGGGTGAAGAAGGGCTAGCATAGGGCAAAGATTTGATTGGGTGACCTTAAGGTGCTTTCCAGCGTGAAGATTATAGGATTCCATGAATAAGCAGCCATGAGCAGAGTTGCAGTCATATTGACAAAAAAGACAATAGTGTTGGAGCCCTTAGGTAAATTAATTTTCTCCAGAGCTAACCTATTAAACTCCCTCTCCATCCCCCCTGCTTTTCTGCCTTTCTGGTGCTGAGTCTAAGTTCATACTTTCTGCCACTGCACAATCCCTCCTTGCAAGATGGAGGGGAAAATGGAAATGCATAGAAGATATTCCCAAATTCTACTCACTCTAAAGAAATTGACTAAAATTAGAGTTTCCCCATCCCCCTAAAGGAAAAGGAAAAGAAATGAAATAATTAGGAGCATAGATTTAGAGCTAGAAAAGACCTCATGATTATTTAGTCACAAAATCAGAGAATTTTAAAATTGCAAATGTCCTTGGTAAGCAGTTAGGTGGCATAGTGGTTAGGATATTGGAGTCAGGAAGACCTGAATTTAAATCCTGCTGTAGACACATAATTAGCTGTGTGACTCTGGCCTACTCATTTAACTTTTAGGAGCCTCAGTTTTATTTTCATGGGGTTGTCATGAGAACCAAATGAGACAAATAAGTAAATACTTTGCAGATCTTAAAGTTGTCGTAATAAATATGATGATTATATTATAATACAGTTATAATTGATATAATTAATATAATAAATATTATTATTAGTATGGCCCAATCCAGAAAAAAAGAATTTCCTCTAAAACATGCTTAATTGAGCTCACTTGAGAGCAGGGACTGTATTTTGCCTTTCTTTGTATTTCCAGCCCTTAATACAGTATTTGAAATATAGTCGATGCTTAATAAATGCTAGCTGACTGCTGAAAAACTCTAGGAGGAGGGAATCAACGGATTCCTTCCAAGGTAGTCCATTCCACTTCTGGATAACTTTAATTGTTAAATAGTTTTACCTTGTTTCAAATTTATTTCAACCACCTCATTTTGCAGATGAAGAAACTGAGAATCACAGAGGTTTAGTAAGAAACCTAAAATTCAATGGATAGTTTATAAGCTGGATCCAGAGTTTTTCCCATTGTGCCAAACTGTATGCCCTTTCCCTCTGATCCATACTATCATATCTCAATGTCCTACATGGAAGCAAGAAATTGGAATTGAAGTCCAATCAATCATCTGGGAACATAATCTCTTATAAACTCACCTTCCCAGATGTCTTTCAGTTCCTTCTCATTGTTAGCAACTTGGCAAGAACTGCTTGGTACCTCTGGTGGGGGCAAAAAAGGGCAGCTCCATGGAAGATACCTGGGGATGGGGAATGGACTACATGATCGTTTCTTTCCTTGTCTCCAGGGCCAGGTCTAGCCTTTATTGCCTACCCTAAGGCAGTCACCATGATGCCCCTTTCTCCTCTGTGGGCTGCTTTGTTCTTCATGATGCTCATCTTCTTGGGACTGGACAGTCAGGTAAGAGACTCCTCTGGAACACTTGGTGGGAAGGGTTCCAATTCTCTCCACAAAGGAAATGGCCTCCTTTTCCTTCTGTTTAGAGTCCAATTTAATTCACCTCAAATAACTTCAAAAGATATTTATTAAGGGGCAGCTAGGTGGTACAGTGGATAGAGCACCAGCCCGAAAGTTCAAAGGAGGACCTGAGTTCAAAAATGACCTCAGATACTTAACACTTTCTAGATGTGTGACCCTGGGAAAGTTACTTAATCCCAATTGCCTCAGCTGAAAAAAAAATGTATTTGTCAAAAAACAATTTATTATGCTAAGTTTTGCGGAAACATCCCCTGTCCTCAAGGAGTTTACATTCTACTGGACTTAACCACAGCATAATCTATTTGTGTATCATCTTTGCTTAGCATTCAAAATCCTCCACCTGCCCAGGCCAACCTTAACTCCCTTTGTTCCCTGACATCCATCTTCCATTACAGCCAGGCCCACCCCCTCACTGTGCCCCAGACATTTCCCACTCTGATTTCTGCCTCAAAATGAATCATCCAACAATATTCATGAAGTTCCTACCATGTGCCATGCACTGTACTTGATGATGAAGATAATAAAGACAAAAATGAAATAATCTCTGCCCTTAAGAGACTTATTTTATATCAAGGGGCCTTTGCCTATCCTATTCTTCCCATTGGGAATAATAATTCTCCTTCTAACCTTTGCTTATTCAAATCCTACCCATCTCTAAAGTTTAAATTAAATCCCCCCTCTTCTGTGCAACCTTGTCTGATTTCCTCACCCATGAAAGATTTCTTTTCTTTGTCATTTAATCTGCTATTTAATCATGTATGACCTTGTACTGTTATAGAGCTGTTTAATGCATATAAATGTTACATCCTCTAGTAAAGTGAGGTTCTCCCAAGAACAGAGCCTGTATCTTATATTCCTTCTATATTTTTCTTCATACCTAGTTCAGGTCTGGGCAATCACTAAGTGTTCAATGAGCATTTGGATGAATTACGTAAAGAATGGATTAATATATGAAGGGCATATATAAGCAAATAAAGAAATTTCTATATGAAATGCACAGTTAATGAATGGATGAATGTGCCATGAGGCCAAAGATGACCCTCTAAATAATCTGTTTTCTCAGAATACTCCCCAAATGCAATGAAGCTTCTCAAAATCGCAGCCAAATTCACGCTTACTCTGTTTATTCCCTCTGCTTCCTTGCCTAAGCTCCAGAACCTGCCACAGGCTCTCACTCCCTTCTCCAAAAACTTTCCTTCCCTGATCTCAAGCAGATATGTTTTTAGCCAGCTTAATGACTTCTCTTCCACACTCTCACCCTCACAGCTCCCAGGTCAATATCTCAAGCTCCCAGTTAATCTACACCATCCTTGACACTACTTTCTGGTGCCTTCTGCAACAGATCCACTGAAATTGCATACCTATTTTCTCTTGCCAGCCTTTCTCCTTTCATCAGCAGCAGAAGGATAGAGCCAGAACTTCTCCTGGAAGAACACCTCCAAATCCCCCTTTTCCCTCCTAGGTTCCATAAGATCCTGGCAATGAATCCTTAGCCAGGGCATCTCTGTTAGGATTTCCCCAGGAGTAAAGTCCAAAACATTTGGAAGGTCGGTCATCATATTGAGAATGATATATTCGATTTTCTTATCTGTTTTATAACACTTCCCGCATTAATTTCAAAGTCTCTGATGTCCAGGACATTTCATCTTCAGCCTATCTTGAATGGATCCTTCCTTAGCCCTTCTTTCCCCTTACCTACCAGCATAGCCACTTGCTTCTCAGGCCTCTGGGCTCCTACCTCTGCAGGATTCTTCCCCTCTTTTCCTAGATCCTCATCCAAGTCCAGGCTCCCCAGGATGAGACCAGCAAGGAGACAGTGTTGTAGGGAGAGAGTTGGGTTTACACTCAGAGGACTTAAGTTTGAGTCCTGGTTCTACTGGTACATACCACTTGTAGCATTTTTCACTGGAGAGAGGGATTCCTTCCCAAGAGGCAGTTTCCTCATCAATAAAAAGAGGAGCTTGGATGCAATGACTCAAAGGGCTCTTTAAGTCTAAATCTGAGATCCTCTGACAACAGACTCCTGACTGGAATCTCTGCTGTCTTCCCCTCTCCCATCCATCTTGGAGATCACACAAACTAATCTTCTTCAAATAATGTTTTAATAACCCTCTTCTACTCCCAGACTGAGGACAGCTCTCGGCAGGCTCTCAGACCAAGGCCCATCTCTTCATCTTGCCATGCAAAGTCCTTATATATGTAGTTGTATCTCCTATTACTTCCCAGCATACAACCTCGTTTCCATCCAGATGTGTGCTTGTGTGTGTGTGTGTGTGTGTGTGAGAGAGAGAGAGAGAGAGAGAGAATGAGAGAGATTGAGAAAGTGAATTTGTGTATGAAAGAATGAGAGAGAATGAGAATTTGTGTTTGAGAGACAAAGACAGAGACACAGAGACAGAAACAGAGAGACAGAGAGAAAGAGAGGTGGATTATAAACTTAAAATCACATAAAATTTATAGGATCATGATTTAGAGCTACAAAAAACCTTAGTGGTCCAATTACTTTATTTCACAAAAAAGGAAACTGAGGCTGAGAGAGAGGGGAAGTAACTTCTTGAGTTCACTCAGGATGGAAACAGCGATCTGGAATCTGAGCCCAGACCCCAAATCACTCTTTTGAGTAAGTTCCTAGGGGCTGGGACTGTATTTTGCCTTTCTTTGTATCCCCAGTGCATAATGCCTGACACATAGTAGGTACTTCATATTGACTGACTCACCTATCAAGGTCTGTTCCCTTTTGTATTGGAATGAAGAAGCAGCAAAAATACATGACCAAGATTTAAACTTGGCAGTTTATCACAACTCAATAAGTCTCCCCTAATACCAAGGAGTTTTAAAAAGCAAATCCCTCAATACTCAGATTACTGGGTTTTGTTCTCTGATTGGGAGGTCCCCAAAGCTGTGTGGGTCAGCAGCTATCCCAGATTGGCTCCTCTGTGACCTTATGCAAGTCATTTAACCTCCAAGCCTTTCCTTGGCATGGCCATCAATTCAGCCAGCCAAATCCAATTTCTTCCCCAGAATTGGTTTCTCAGCGATCGTTACTAAGCTGCCGTAGTGAGGAACCACGTGTTTCTCCTGATAATCACTTTCTATTGTCCCAGGTCAAAGCCTTGTAAAGCCAGGGCTTGTCATCAGTTGAGTGACTACTGCAGACTGCAGACTAGGCTGTCAGGTCCCCCAGGATCCCCCATGAGCTGAGTTCTGCATATGGTAGCACTTCAAGCCCCAAGCATGCACAAATATGATGGGGTTGATAGTGTGGGGGTTGTCAGAATCCCATTCTGCATTTCTAAAAGTCAATAATATGAGCCCAGAACAAGGCCAAAGATCTGTCCCATCCTCCATTTAGCAAGGGGAGAAATAATCAAGCCACCAATAGGGATGGACCAAGCACCAGGTGAGTGTCCTGAGCCTTGCTATATGCTGTGAGGAACATGGTACTTCTCAGAAGTATCCAGAAATAATGCTGTATCATAGCAAAGAACCAAAAATAACCTGGGTCCAAATCTTCCTTCTCTCTACTCCTTCTGTATACTCCTAATAGAGAATATTCTTCTCTACTACTTGATTTAAGACAAGTCATGTCCCCATCTAGAACCTCAGTTACCATCTCTGAAAATGAAGAGGATTGAACTAGATGATGTCTATTGTTGTTTCTAGTTTTAAATCAGTGGTTCTATATTGGACCTACCTCTAAGGGGCTTACAGGATTATAAGACTAATAACAGAACATAAAATGAGACAATTGGTTCTGGAAAGAACACTGAGTATGGAGATGTAGACTTGGATGTGAGCCACTGTTCCCCCATTTTCTCATGCTATGACTTTGAGTGAGTCTCTTCTGGATCTCTATATAATAAACAAAAATAATAACCAGAACCATAATACCAGGCACTATGCCGATTGTTATTTTATTTGATTCTCCTAACAACCCTAGGAGGTGCTATGATTAGTTCATTTGAATAGATCTAGAGCTGAAAGGGACTTCAGAGTTTATCAAGCCCAACCCCTTCACTTTACAGATAAGGAAACTGAAGTCCAGAAAAGGTAATCATCTTGCCCAAGGTCATACATGGAAGTAAGATCTGAACCCAGATTGAGCTCTTTCCACTGTACCACAAACTCCCAGATCCTCCCTTCACCTAAGTCTAGAAATCTAAATGGAAATAGAAGAAAATCATGTATCCAAGGACAGGTAATAAGTAGCAGAAAAAGGATTGAACCCAGGGCTATCTCACCCTAGGAGAGCTTTGTCCCCTTCCTAAGGTGTTAGAGAAGAATTATTACCCCTATGAAGACACTCTAATTAACAAACACTGGTGGAGACATTTGGTTCCATTCTGAACTTACCATGCCTATGTGCAGCCAGAGTCCCATAGGTACCAACTGTGGTGGAAACATTTGGTCTCATTCTGAGCTTTCCATGCCTGGTGCAGCCAGAGTCCCATAGGCTGCAGTGTTATGGACTATCTAACTAAGATAATCACCTCCCTTTAGTTTGTGTGTGTGGAAAGTCTCGTGACTGCAGTGGTGGATATGTACCCAAAGACTTTTCGGCGTGGCTATCGGCGGGAACTGCTCATCCTGGCCCTGTCCATCGTCTCCTACTTCCTTGGCTTGGTCATGTTAACAGAGGTAAGAAGCCTTTTGGTTTATTTTTAGTGGTGCTGTTTCCTTATCTTTTGTATTTATATTGTCTTCATTTCCCAACATAATCTTTCTCCCTTCCCTACCTCATGATTTATGCATTAATAACAAAGAATAATGGAAAAAATAAGAGAAAAAGAGGAGTTAAAAATTATCAACACATTAACCAAATCTAAAAGTATATGTGTAGTATTCATATAGTCCTTAGTCTCACAAAAATGGAATAGAAGTTGGGTTCTATTACTTCAAAAATCAGTGTAACTCAAGCTAGTATAAGTGAGCCACCTTACCAGTCCACAGCAGACAGCCTTTTTCAATACATTCTGATCCCCCTGAATTCTTTCTTTGGAACCAATTATAATGGACCAAAAGTCTAAGATATATTGTCTCCCTTGAGTAGCATAAAAAAATAAGGTGTGCTAGTGACATTTTTGGATGTCAGGCTCAGATCTGCAGGGGCTCCCACTCACTCCTCACTTGTCAAGCTCCTGTTTCAGGTGAGGGGGTGATATAATTCTCCTCCTTGGTTCACCAAGATAACTAGAATGAAAACATTCTTAAAAAGCAGATATGCTCTTCCCTTTGTCTCTCTGATCCCTCCCCCATCTCCCCAACTTCTCTTTATCATGAACAGTCTTAAAAAAATTCTCTTAAAAAAGATGAGTTTGAGCAAATCCCCTGCTCTCTAGACTGTCGTTAATGGAAATAAAGAAAGATTTCTTCTCTTAAACCTAGTGAAAAAGCCTTAGTGGAGCTGAGGTTATCAGAGAAAACATTTTCAGCCTGTTTGGCTGCTGATACTCAAGGGATGCTGTGTTTCTTTTTTCTCCACAACATCATTTTGCCTGTATTTAAAGAGAACTTGTGAAATTCTGATTGCAGAAGAAAAGGACTTTATGACATGCAAATTGACAGTTATGCTTGAGAGATAAAGAAACTCATGCATCAAAATTATGTCAAAAGTGAATATTTTGACTGGTAGGCAAGGTCTAAAGGCAGCAGAAGTCACTTGGACTCACTGAACTCCAAAGTCTCTTCTAATTCTTGAGATTCTAGGTTCTATAATCAATATTTTTAAAATGTTTATTGAATTAAATTTGAATCCAGGGTTCAGCTTTTTGGGGATAGCCTGATAGGGAGTCTATGGTTCAAAGAAATACTATGCAGGGAAAGTACTATTTATGAGCAAGACTCATGGTGATATTAACAATTGATAGACCATCTTGAATATGGATCATACCACTTGATCCTTACAACAATCCCATGAGGTAGGCAGATCTAAGGTTAATTTCATTCCTTTTTATAATAAGATACTAGTATCTTTGGTATACCCTTAGAGGGGGAATGAGAAAATGGAAATCCAGAAAAGGGAACTAGTCCAAGGTTATATGACTGGTAATTCAATTAAGCAATTCATCAAACATATGATAAATTTCTACTATGTATAATAATAATAGATAACATTTACATAGCATTTACTATGTGCCAGACACTATACCAAGTGCTTTATAATTATTTAATTTGATCTTCACAGTAGCTTTGGGAGGCAGTGCTGTAATTATCCTCATTTTACAGATGATGATGATGATGATAGCATCTAACATTTATGTAGCACTTATTATGTACCAGGCACCATGTTAATCACTTTGCAATTTTAATCTCATTTGATCTCACAACAATCCTAGGAGGTAGGTGTTATTATTATTTCCCCCATATTGCAGATGGGAAAACTGAGGCAAATAGAAGCAAAATGACTTGTCCAAAGTCACACAACTATTAAGTGACTGAGGCCAAATTTGTTCCTAGCTCCAGAATTAGTGCTCTCTCCACTGTACCAGCTGGCTGCCAAAAACACAGAGCTATGTTCAGGAGAAACAATGAAGAAAATGAAAATGTTTAGTATACATAGCATGTATACTAAAAGGAAATATGAAATGACTACAAAATGATATAAAATGACTTCAAGAGGAAGAGAATATTAACTGGGGGAATCAGAAAAAGTTTCATGTAGGAAGCAGCATCTGAACTCTGTCTTAAAGAAAGTTAAGGATGACAAGAAGTGGAAGTGAGGGTAGAGTGAATTCCAAGCATGAGGAAACCACATGGGCAAAAGCATGGAGGTGGGAGATGGATGTGGCAGGATCCTGGTTATGAACCTAGCTTTTCTGACTCCAAATACATCGATCTTAACTTTGCAACATATTGCCTCGTAGAAATGAGTAATTACACTCAGTAAGAGAATTGAAGACAATAATCACTAGCCCTTCAAAATCCTAATTATTGGGAGGTACAATTAGGTGACAGTCTTTGATACCAGCCATCCTTTCCTCTAAGGGAATAGCTATCCTGAATTGACCCTCCTACACTGAGGCTTGCCTAATGCACTAATTCACCTCCTGCTATTAAAATAATTATGGACTTCATTCTCCCTAGCTTTTACCATTTTTAAAAGCCCAACTCAATTGAGAGAGAAAAAGAATGGAATCTAAGACTATGAATCCCTGGTTATTTTTTTCCTAAGGAAAATTCTATGGCTTGACCATTTTGTAGTCATCATTTCATTTTCTGTTTGAATAACCTTTGGTTATTTGAAAGGTGGCGGAAGAAAAGCCATTCATACTTTGAGTCTAATTTAAGCAAATGCTCCATTTTGCTTTGAATGCTCATTCTTCTCAAACCTTGGTGTCTAACAATTTTTGACCTTATCCATTTCCAGTGATTTTAGACAAAAAAAAATTAGACAAAAGCACTTTTTTTTTTCTAGACTATGCTTAACAGATATAGAAATGGGACACTGTGGTCTGTTCTCAGAGAACTTAGAGTCTATCTAAAAAGATAAGATGTGTCCCATGAAATTAGCTATGAATAACACCAGCTTGACTAGAATCGACTAGGTATTCTGTGTATTACAAATTATAACTCATGGAATCTCAGAGGGGCCAGAGATGGAACCATTGACATGGGATCTCCCATGGAATAGACTACAGCTTACAGCTAGGAGAGATCTAAGTAAAGTCTTCAGCCAAAGAAAAAGTTGGAGTCAAAGTACCTAAGGTATAGAAGATGCAAAGACAAAATTAAGTCTGCTGACAGTTTTTACCTTCAAGTAGCTTCCATCCAAAAAAAGAAATAGACAAGGAATAGAGAAATAGGGAAAAATCAGGAGAATTATAGGATACTTATTTAGGAGAGGATGTCAAGAAAGAGAAGGACTGAGAAAAGCCCATTGGATGTAGCAACTCAAAGATAACTTTGTTAAACTTTAAAAAGTTAATTTTGAAAAAAAAGTTTCAATTGAATGATGAAATCATTGCATTGAATGCTGAGGTGAAGGAGTAAATGCAAGGAAAGTATCACTGTCCTTCTAGTCACCTGGCTAGACTTGTATTCTTCATGGCATACTCACTCTTCTTCACCATCCCTACCATATTTAATTAGTTTCCCTGACACCACTTCTTTACTCTATCTCCTTTCTCCACTTAAATTCAAGACCATATTACTTCTCATCTAAACTTTTGAAATAACTTATAAAATCACGGGCTCATAAATATTGAGTTAGAAAACTTCAAAAGCCATTTAATTCAAACCTTTCATTTCATTGATAAGGAAACTGGGACTAAGGGATATAAAGGGATTTGCCTAAACTCACACAAATATCAAGTACTTGAGGTGTGATTTGAATTCATATCACCTGACTGCAGAGAGGATGCTATTTCCATTATCCTCTGTCTGAAGTTTTTCTCCACTCCATTTTATCCACTTAGCTACAAGGGTAATATTCTTAAATCTCAGGTTTCTTCATGTCAGTCTCCTATTCAATAAACTCCAATGGCTCCCTAACATTTCAAGGATCAAGTACAAATACGTCTGTTGGGCATTCAAGGCTCTTCACAAACTGGTCCAGAATCACCCTCTCAATCTTGTTCCAGGTCCCCCTACACTACTCTGTGTACTCTCTGGTCCAGCTAAACTGACTTCTTTTTCAGTTTTGGAAGCAGCATTTTATCTTTTAATAGTATTTTATTTTAGCAAATATATGCAAAGTTAGTTTTCAGCATTCACCTTTGCGCAATCTTTAAACTGACTTCTTAAGGTTCCTTACGTGTAGTACTCTGTTATTATCTCTATGCTTTATACTACCTGTCCTTCACCCTTAGACTGTATTCCTGTCTCCCTGAGCTAGAATCCTTAACTTCCTTTAAAATTCAGCTCAAGGGCCACCTTCCACAGGCAACGTTTTGGTAATCCTTAGCTGACAGAGTTTTCCCCCCATAATCACTTTGTATCTACTTTGTATATCCTTATGGTATAAGCTTTCTTCCCCATTAGAATGTGCCTCAAGAATGGGCATATATTATATTTTCATCTGTTTTCCCAAGCACCTTAAGCAATGCCTGACCCATAGTAGATGCTTAATAAATACTTTTTGATTGAGTGATCAAATAAGCATGGATGGTTTCTTCTCAGATTTTGTTAAAGGAAAAAAATAATAGTTTCAGAGGATGATAGGGAAAATTGAAAAAAATTAAAAATAGGGTGACTTGGACATGCTTGCAGGCAGCAGGAATGGAAATGATAGATACAGAAGAGTTAAAATAAGAGAAATAGTAGAAGAAATCATGCAAGGTGCAGGGTCCTATAAAAGATGGGAAGGAGTGGAATCAAGGGAATAAATAGAATTGAGGGTGATCTTGTCAAAGAACAAGTCCATATTGCCCTTGGAGACTAGAACAGAAGAAACTAGAATGGGAAATGATGTCAAGATGTTTAAGTTCTCTTTTAAATAAGAAATAAATTGAGGATCAAATGAGGGGAAATAACTTGCCTAATCTAATGTCACATAACTTGTTAGAAATGGAGCCACTATGAAAATATTCACATGAATGATGAATCCTCAAGTGGGCTGAACTAGGAGAACAATATGCAATAATAACATTGTAAAGAAAAACTTTGAAGAACTCAAAAACTCTGATCAACATGTTGACAAAACACTGTTCTAATTGACTGATAATGAAGCATGCTCCCAACAGTAAGGTGATAGACAACACTTGCATCAAACATACATTTTCTGACATGGCCAATATGGGGATTTGTTTTGCTTGGCTATGTATATTTGCTACTTGGTGTTTGTTGTTGTTATTTGAATTTGGGGGTGAAAGTGGGAAGAAAAGAGGGGGCTAAGGGTGGGATAGAAAAAAATAAGGAAAAAAGAAATAAAAAAGAAATATAGGAAGGGGAAAGAGAAAGATGGAAAGAAAAAAGAAAAGTAAGAAGGAATAGCCATGATATCTTTTGCAATGCATTTCTTTTCTCCATTCTTTCCTCAAAATACCTCCCTCCTATTGTGAAGAAATTACCTTTCCCTTCCAATTGAAGATAATTTTCATGGAGCCTCTAAAGCTTAAAGCTTGAAAGGTGCTTAAAAATCACCCAAGCTAAATCTCCTGTGTTAATGATCAGGAAGCTCTGACCCAGAAAATGAGGTTAGAATCAATGGCAAAGTCGAATCTCCTCACTGTATGTGGATATCACTGCATATGCAATAACCCCTGGATCTTATTAGTTAAACTAGCATTCAGGTGAATATTATCCTTTTGTTAGGGTGCTAAGGAAAATGAGCCAAGAGGCAGCCTCAACCTGGGGAAGAAGAAGAGCCTTCCTAATGCAGCAGACTAATGGTACCTGGAAGACTGACTGATTCCCAGATTTAACAGGAAGGGTCAGAGGAACATTGCCTTTGAATTAGAAAATGAAGCGTTGATTTTAGGTAGGTCAAGAAAGAGAGTCTTTATCCTGAGGTAACAGGAAGGTTAGTCATTTGGTACAATAAGACAAAAAGACTCAGAATCAGAAACTCATCCAGCTAATTGATTTGGACAAGCTCAGATCCTGACTCCAAGTCAAATAATTACCTCAAGTCCCAGCCTCCTTTCTAAAAGACCCATGCTGAGTAGATCAGTCACTGGGGTCAAGATGAGAGCTGCCCCTGAACTTAAATGCAAACTAAGGCATATATGAAGTTGCCACACTAATTCTGCTCCCTTGTCTCTCCATCTATCTCTACTGTAGGGTGGTATGTATATCTTCCAACTGTTTGATTCCTATGCAGCCAGCGGGATGTGTCTTCTCTTTGTTGCAATCTTTGAATGTGTCTGCATTGGCTGGGTTTATGGTAAGTATCACTTGTCCCCATCCCCAATGCCATTCGCCATGAAATCTCTTTTCCTATGCCAGCTGCTACCCATAACACCTGTTTCCCAGAGTCAGCGGAGGCATAGGCTCTTTGTTCTGTCCAGCCAATACTTGATATGATTGCAACTGGGCAGCAGCCCAAGCACCAGACCTGGAAGGATCTGCTGTTTTGTTCTCTGTGACTACAATATTCTAGGCCTTGTCCCTTTATTGCTCTGGTCTTCTTCACTACCCTCTACCCCAACTCATGCATAGATTTCCTAATTCTTAGCTTCAGAGTAACAAGAGACTTCAAAATTATCTCATTTTACAAACAAATTTTGCCAAAGGATAAGGAAACTGAGGCTCGAGGAAATTATGTTGTTCCCAAAATCATATGGGTAGTAAGTGGCAGAGGAAAAATTTGAACACAGGTCCTTAGACTCCAACACCAGTATCCTTTCCATTATATCATGAAGAATTATTATTTCCCATGGCTGTTAAGAATCCTTCCTAATATCTAACCATAAATTAAATGAGATTTAAATTAAATTAGATTAAAGAGAGGCAATGTGGTATGTTGGATAGAACACTAGAGTCAGGGAAAATCTGGGTTTAAATCTTGTTTTTAATACTTGCCAGGTATGTGATCATGAGCAAGTCCTCTGTGTCTCAATTTCTTCATCTGTGAAATTAAGAAGTTGAAGTCAATGACATTTAAAGTCTCTTCCAGCTCCAAATCTATAGTTCTATGAAACCTGAGTATTTTTCTTTTTTTTTCTCTCCCCAATAGGAGCAAGGAATGTTCACACATACATCCCCCTTCCCACTCAAAGAGATGACAGTGAATATATCTGCCTTTAGTCTTTTTTTTTTCTTTAGGTTAAGAGCCCAATTTTTTTGGCCTTTCCATATAATTTTTGTAGTCTAATATGGGAATTTTTTCATTGTGTCTTCTGTGCTAGGGATAATATAGTGGTTAAAACCATTTCTTGGAGTCAGCATGACCTGTGTTGAAATACTACTTCAGGTACTTTACTAGCTATGTGGCAATTCACATAATCTTTCTCAATCTTGGTTTCCTCATCCATAAAATAGGGATAATAATATTACCTTCTCTGCAGGGTCCTTCTGAGAATAAAATAAGTAGCATGGGTAAAGTGTTTTGCAAAACATAAGGCACTATAGAAATGTTAACTATTATTATTATAATTTGCATTATTTCTGTATAGGAAGCAATCGCTTTTATGATAACATTGAAGACATGATTGGCTACAAGCCACTATCCCTAATAAAGTGGTGCTGGAAAGTGGTGACTCCAGGCATCTGTGCGGTGAGTATTCCCTCAGTTGGCTAGCTTCCCACTGCCTCAGAGCTCTAAAATCCAGACAATGAATAGCATGTTTTTTTAGACAACAGGTCAATAATGTCTGGGACTCTCCTGGGTGACTCCTTCTTCAACCAGAAAGATTGTGGTAGAGTCAGATTTGTATCATCCCTGGCCTTAATGAGCATACAATCCAGTAGAGATTTAGAGAACACACACACACACACACACACAACCATAGTACAAAATATTACATAGCTACTTCATAGAGGGAGATAAGTTTCATGTGAGGTTAGAGGAAGATGAAGTTAAGAATCCTAACTCCTAACAGGATCAGAGAAGACTTCTAGAAGATGGCATTTGAGACATGCATTATCACCACCTGAAAGAGATCCTAAGAAGAAAACTTATAGGAATGTCTTAGTCAAGTTTCAAAATTCCCAGGTTAAAAAGAAAATATTGCGATCAATAAGAGAAAAAAAACAATTTAAATACTGCAGAAAAATAATGAAGATTTCACAAGACCTAGCAGCTTCTCTAGTAGGTCTTGGAACATTATATTTCAAAGAGCAAAGGAGCTGGATTGCATCCAAGAAAAACTTATCCCAAAAAGTTGAGTACAATCCTGAATTTAAAAAAAAAATAGACATTTAAAGGATGAGTAGGAATGCAATGGGTGAAGAGGAAAGTGAGGGAAAACATTCCTGAAACACTTGGTTGACCAAGCAGGACCAACAAGGAGCTCCAACTGCATGCTCTGCAATGGATGTTTGCTTATAAAAGCCACTTCAGTCCCTACATGTCAATCAATCAAAAATAGTTATTAAGCATTATGTATTAGACACTGGGGATACAAGTACAAGAAATTAAACAATCCCTACTGGCAATGGATTTACATTCATTGGGAGAGAACTATGTAAAAAGTATCTAAAGTTTATAAATATACACATTTATGTGTATACATCATTTGTCAGGGGCTATGGGACTTTACATAGTGTACCTCTCTCTAAGCTAGGATTTCCTTAGGAAAGAATCCTTGAGTGTTCCCTAGAGAGAAATGTTCCTTTAGTGATTTACGTCCTTGTGAGCAGGCTGTTCTTCCATCTTTCAGGGAATCTTTATCTTCTTCTTGGTGAAATACAAACCCCTCAAGTACAACAATGTGTACACATACCCCAACTGGGGCTATGGGATCGGGTGGATGATGGCACTCTCCTCCATGGTCTGCATTCCACTTTGGATTGTCCTCAAGATGTGGCAGATTGAGGGCACACTCCTGGAGGTGAGTGACAACTAGGTCCTCTCACCCAACCATGGAAAAGGGAGGAGATTTGCCAGTTGGAGAAATGAGGAAAAGAGCACATGTGAAAGGGATGGCCTTCAAACTGGGGTCTTTCTGGTAATCATGGTTCCAAGGTATGTATGTATTGAAATTGGACTAAAAATATGGATAAAGGAGCTAGTATTTATTTAGCACTATGTGTTAGGCACTGGGCTAAGTATGTTTTACAAATATTATTTCAATTGATTCTCAGAACAACTTTTGAGATAGATGCTATTATTATCCCAATTTTACAGTTGAGAAAACTGAGGCAAACAGCCTCTAAGTGACTTGTCCAGGGTAAATAGCTAATAAACTTACACAGTTAGTAAGTGTCTGAAGCCAAATAAGAACTCAGGTTTTCTTGACTTCAGGATGAAAAGAATAATTGTTATATGTATTTATTTGCTAACTCCTTGTAGATTGCTTTTGTCATGATAATTCTTTGAGGTAAGTAGTGAATGTATTATGTTTTTATTTTATAGATGATAAAAATAACAAGGCAGTATACTGTAGTGGAAAGAAATCTGCTTTTGGACCATAATATTTGCACTAAAAGGCATAGTGTCATAGTAGATAGAATATCAGCTTTAGAGTTAGGAAGACCTATGTAAAAATCTTGCCTCTGATACAGACTGATTGCATGATTCTGAATGAGTTAACTTAATTTCTAAGTATCCCAGATATCTACAACTTACAGAGTAAAGGTCAATCTGCAGTACTAGAGAGAAGTTCCCCATAGGGAATTCCTCATATGGATGAAATATGAGGTTTAGCTCTGTGTGTGTGTGTATGTGTAAACACATACATGTATAATATTTTTCAGTATATATATGCATGTATATCGTGGACACATATACCCACATATGTCTAGCTATTGTCTATTTACATATATGTGCAAACATATGTATTGTATATTGAATGGTTGTATAAATTATATTTAGATTTACACCCAAGATTTCATCAATTGGGTGGAGGTGGGGGACTCCTGTTGTGGAAACATTCTCCTCTATTTGAAATTGTTAACTGATGCATAACTTGACTGTAGATTATAGTCTTTAAGAATGACCTGGGGCCACTAGGTAATGAAAAAAATTAATGGAATGGACTAGACAAAGATGAATCAGAAATAATTGAACTCAATAACCTAGTGGCTGCTCAACCTGAAAACATAAAATACCTAGGAAAGAGCTTACTATTTGACAACAATTGCTAGAAAAGCCAAGAAGCAGTCTGGGAGAAAATAGGTTTGGTGCCACATTTTTTTTATCATATTGCATTTATTTGTATTTATTTATACAATAAATTCAAAATGAATGAAAGCTCATACTATTAAGAAAAAATTAAAAGAGAAGCACATCATATATCTTTCACAGCAATATATGTAGAGCATAAGTTATTAACCAAATGAGATAGAAACAATTACAAAAGGTAAAATAAATAATTTTGATTACATGAAATTTTAAAAAAACCTTTGCACAAACAAAATGAATTCATCTAGGGATAAATAAAAGGAAATAGACAACTGGAGGGAAAAAGCTTTGTATCAAATGTCATTGGAAATGGTTTAAGGTCCAAGATATGTAGTCAAATAACAAAAATATATAGAAATAAAATAAGGAAATAGTTAAAGAATATGAATCCCTAATTCTTAAAAGAAGAATAATAATTAATAGCCATATAAGAGAATGTTCCAGGTCACTAATAATTAAAAAATGCAATTCAAAACAATCCCAGGATATTAATGTATGCTCAGCAAGTTGGCAAAGATGATTAAAAAATAGAAACAATCAATGTTGGAGGAGTTATGTTCAGTCTAATTCATCACTGGTGGATCTGTGAATCAGTATAATAATTCCAGAAAACAAATTGGAATTATGTAAATAAATTGCCTAGAATGTTTATCC
Organism: Myrmecobius fasciatus; assembly: GCA_023553655.1. Lineage (NCBI taxonomy): Eukaryota > Metazoa > Chordata > Mammalia > Dasyuromorphia > Myrmecobiidae > Myrmecobius > Myrmecobius fasciatus. The sequence goes on along the minus strand of JAJPUD010001785.1, from coordinate 170,805 downwards.
TCCTTGACCCAAAGATTACATTGCTAGGCATATATTCTAGGAGGGTCATTGGAAAAAAAGAAAAGCTCCACATATTAAAAAAAATATTTATAACAACACTTTTCATGATGGTTAAAATGAAATAAAATAGATGGCCTTCAATTTTTAAAAAATGTCTAAACACGTTGTAGTACACAAATGTAATTCTGTAAGATACAAGAACAGAATAAATACAGAGAAACATAGAAAAATATATGAAGTGATAAAAACTGAATTAGACAGAGTCTTGGAAAACAATATACACAATAACTACATTAGTGTAAATAAAAAAAACAACTGCAAAAGAAAACAGAATTTTGTGAAATTATAAAAAATAAACCTGTTTCAAAAGAAAAGACATGAGTAGACGTCCCTCAATTACTACTTAGAAGTGAGTCAATTTTATGATCAATCCCATCTATCCCATGCCTTAGGGAGATTATTTTGGCAGCTCAGAAAAGAATGGATTGGAGAATGGTAATGTTAGGTAGGGGCAGAAAAACCAGAGAGAAGTTTATTGAAATAACCCAGTCAAGAGGTAAGGAAAACATGAACTTAGATTGTGATGAAGAGGGTAGAGAGAAAAGTGGATTAAGTGAGAAATGTTTGTTTAATTTTGTTTTGCTTACATTTGGAACTTAAAGTAGTGGATCCCTAGAATCACTGAGAATATTGGTCCTTAAAAAGGACTCAACACTGACATAACTGATATTTTCCTGTGGGGTAGGACAACTGCCACAATTGTGAGTGTCTCCTTACAGAAAGCAGAGTTCACTGGCCTGCCACAGGACCTCAAGCCATTTGGAAAAATGACCTTCTCTTCATGCCTTCTTTCTGCAAGGATATTGGTTATTTGTGGAGCTAAGAGCCCTATAGCACTAAAGATTTTCTTACTTGTGAAGAGACTGTAGGTCACCAGGTTGTTTTGTTAACACTTTGGAACCTCATGCTGGCTTTTTTTTTTACATCTTCAGTGGAAACCTTCACTTGAAATCTTACCACCTTCCCCACTGAGAAAATACCCCAAGGTTTTCATTGGGTTGTTGGGGTTCAGAAATATCAACAGATGCAAGTTTCCTTGAATATGACTTTAGGGTTTAGAATTTAGAATTAGTAGGGGAGGAAAAATAGACTCTTTGCTAAACCAACAAGTGACTTCCCAAGGCAAGAATCTATCTAAAAACCCAATTATAAAAGAGATCATATCTCTCCAGTTTTCTTATGTGTAAAATGAGACATTTGGTCTAAGTGGTTTCTAAATTTTCTTGATCTCTGAAGTCCTATCTTGGAATAATAATTATTATTATAATTATAAAAATTTAAGTTTTGCAAAACACTCATTAAATGTACTCTGAGTACTCTTATCCTTATTTTACAGATGAGAAAATTGAGGCAAAGAGATCAAGTGACTAACTTTTAGTGACACAGTCAGAAAACACCTGAAGTGGGATTTGAACTCAGGTTTTCCTGACTATGTGGCTATCACTCCATGATCTATGCCACTGAACTGCCCAGCTAATTGAGACTGCTTGTCTAATGGTCAATTACATTCCTAGTGTGACAGTTCCTATATTTAAGAAGTACAGGAAGAGGATGACTTGGAGAACTGAGAGCTACAATTAGGAGATTCCAGAAGAGGCCCAAGGATTGAGCTACACATTAGATTGGGGTTCCATCCATTAACTCACCATATGATCTTGAGTTATTCATTTGCTTTCTCTGGGATTTACTTAGCTCATCTGGAAAATGAAGGGCTTAAACTCAATGTCCCTTCCAGCCTTCACATTCTAAGATTATTTTTATTTGTTTAGTTATTCTACCATGGTTAATCATGAACATAACTCATGGACAATGTAGCCGTGATGCTCATTCCCATAGGAATTACTCGACAAATAGCTAAAATTTACAAAATCCTTTAGATAATCAACAAGCATTTATCAAGTACTTACTATGTGCTATGTGCAAGCTAAACACTGGAAAGACAAAAGAAAGTCAGAAACTTAGTTTTTGATCTCAAGGAGCTCCAATGGTAATGGGGAAGACACGATGCAAATAAAGAAAGGAGAATGGGAATGGTCTTCTGGAGAAGATAGGATTTGAAACAGAAAAGCCAGAATCAGAGGTGAGAAGGAAAAGCATGACATATATGGAAAACAGCAGGTGTGAGCATGAAAAATAAAAACATTGAGCATCACAATGAGGAGCAGTAAGCATCTGATCCACTTGTAGCTGCATCATAGAGGTAAAATGTAAGAAGACTGGAAAGTTGAGAAGGGATCAAGTTGTCAAAGGCTTTAAATGCTGAACAAAAGATTTTTATATTTGATCCTGGGATCCTAAGAAGCCACTGGAGTTTACTGAACAAAGGAGTGACATTGGCGTTTTAAGGACACCATTTTAGGTAGTTCTGTGGTGGGTGGATTGGAGGGGAAATAGATTTGAGACAGAGAAACCAAATCAAAGAGTATTTCAGTTGCCAAAGAAAGAGGTGGTAGGATGGTGACTGGGCAAATGGAGCAAAAGGAACATTTTGGGAAAGTTATTATAAAGGTAGAAGTGACAAGATGTGACAACAAATCAGATATATGAAGTGAGTTTAGGTACCAAGTCAAGGACGACACAAAGGATGTTGGTCTATCTTAGCTGGGATAAGAAAGCTGGGGAAAAGGGAGGGAATGAGGCCAAAAATTTTGTTTTGGACGTGTTGAGTTCATAGTGCCTATGGGGCATGACTAGCACAATGACCCCGGAAGCTAGGTGCTATTGTTATTTTCATTTTACAGATGGGAAAACTGACACTCAGAAAAGTTAAGGATTTGGGACATCTTCTCTTGAAGAATGACCTCAAGGGAATGAGAGTTAAAGTAGTAGAGTCTACTTCTAGATCCATGTCTATTACTCACTCACTGGGTGACCAAGTTCTTCCTGTCTTAGTTGTGTGTTTGTGAGTGTGTCTGTCTATGTGTGTATTTGTGTTTCCCCAAAGTCTAGCATGTGGTCTGAGGAAAAGACTATTGGATTTAGAGGCCACAAAACCGGGTTAATTCACTTCATTTCTTCAAATGCATTTTCCTCATCTAGGAAGTGAGGATGGTTGGACTAGAACCCAGCTTCTTAAACTGTGGTTCACAACCCTATATGGGGTCTCAATTGAGTGTAGGAGTTATGAAATTCTGATTTATTATCAGTAAATGTTTGACTTGTGTACCTGTTTTATATACCTATATACCCAGGGTCATGTAAAAATTTTCTCAGGCAATAAAGGGTTGCTATTGGAAAAAGTTTAAGAATCTCTGGACTAGAACATCTCCAAGGCCTTCTCCATCTCTGAATCCATGGTTCTAGGAAATCAGGATGGGGACACCAAACCTGGTACAGTTTGGATGGACAAACAGGGCAAGAGTCCAGGAAGTCCTTACTTATCCAGCTTTTGTCTTCTTCCATCATACAGAAACTCAGGAAGTTGATAGTGCCCAGCCCGGACCTGAAGATGAGGGGGAAACTTGGCACTGGCCCACGAACGGTTACTCTAAATGACTGTGACGCTAAACTCAAAGGGGATGGAAACATTTCTGCCATCACAGAAAAGGAGACACATTTCTGAGAGACCTTTCTTCAACTGGGATTTTTTTTTATAAATGAAGATATAAACTACTTCACTAAATTATAGGAGTTCGCTTGTTTTGCACAAAAATTATTAACAAGTTAATTTTAAAGTGAACACTGTATACTTGTTTAAAAGTCATTATTTTTTAATTATTATGTAAGTAACAGTCACAAAGAGATAATATTGTATGGGATGCTAGCAAAAACTTCTTGTAATGTGGTGGTTTAAATTGTCATTTTATAGGAATTAGGAAAGTCTGTAAAAATGTACTGTCAACCTTTTATACTTGGGTTTGGGGGATGGGGTGGCATTGAGCAGCTCTCATTATGCTTCTAATCCATTTCCACAGACCATTGTGGACCATTTCCTTTCCAATGTATGTCTATAAAGGGGACTATTGTTTCTTTCTCTGTACACTGGAGAGAAACTTCCACTCAGTTCTTGCCATCTTCATTTGAGCCCCAGTCTCCAGATTATAGGATCTGGAACTTGAAAAGAATTTAGAGATGTTGAGTCCAAGCTTCTCATTTGATAGATGAGATGCTGGAGAGTTTGACGTCCAGGTCCAGATAGCCACTCCAGGTTCTCCAGGCCTTGAGGTATGATAGAAAAAGTTATCTGAAAATGAAGAATCCTAAACTTGATTTCCAGCTTCTCCAGTTCCTCACTTAGCTAAAATCTTCCCTCTCTTAGCCCTCTTATTCCTCATCTGTACCATGAAGGCACTGGATGAGGTAATCTTCAAAGTCCCTTCCAACCCTGTTGTCCAGTTTCAAAATCATAGATCCAGCCAAGTTTCAGGAGTGGGAGGCCATATCTGAGAGATGATTATCCTTCAAATCAGTATCAAAGATATTATTTTGTGGGGCTTATTTCTCTTTAGCCTAATGAGCATCAAGTAACTCTTACTACTCCTAAGACTTAGGGATCCCTCCTCCCCATCCTTTCTTGCTCCAGCCTATACTGTCTTTTACAATCCCATCAGTACTTGTCTTCCACTTTGGCTGGAAACATTACATACTTTTCTGTTTCATTCTATAAGCAAGTGAATGCTAAGAGAAAAGCCAAATCCCATTAGCCAATAGAGAGAGTTAATTAGAAAAAATAGTTAATATGATGAGCTTTATTCTGTGTTTTCTGGACATGTTGGCCTTTAGCCCATTATTGTATCTGAAAAGTGAGTGGAGTAGAGTGATGGGGTAGAAGGACATGTTTGAAATCCCTTCCTCAAGCAGTTTTTGAATATTTCAAAGGATTGCTCTCATAGTACGTAGGGAAGAAAAGCAGAATGGAAAGATCCCCACACAAGCCCCAAATTCTTGCTAGTAAGATATTAGGCAAGTAATCTGCTGTCTTGGACCTCACTTTCCCCATTTGTAAAAGAAGGATTTGGGATCATATGCTCCTGAAGGTCTCCTCTAACTCTAACATCCTATTTCTATCTCACTTTTGTGGTATATTTTAATTAATCCTGAGAGTTAGAATCATCCCCATATCTAGTATGTATGTGATTCAAGTCACCTGAGAATGTGTTTGGATGTACAGATATCCCAAACTAGAGAGGCAGTCTTGAAGTGCAGAAGACCTGGGTTTGGGTTCACCTCTGATATGTGTTGCCTGTGTCACCCTGGACAAGTCCCTTAATTTCTCAGTGCCCCAGGAAACTCTCTAAGGCATTAATTTGCAAAGCAGGTAAAGATTTAATTTAGTAGAGGAATTATATATATATAGATAGATAGATAGATAGATAGATAGATAGATAGATAGATATAGATATCAATGAAACCACAGATCCAAACAAAAACAAAACAAAACAAAACCTTCCCCATTCCCATATTTTAGGAGGCTTGCCAAATGCTCCATATGTTAAAAAGAGAAAAAGCAAATCAAATTATAGAAATGATGCACTTAATCCAATTTTAATACTACAAAGTGAAATTTAATTTTTAAATCTAATTTAATATTACAAAATTACAAAAAGATATAGATTTATTTTTTTTCAAAAGACCAGATAGTCATTATCAAGTTGTATTGGATCTGTATAAAATATACTTCAGCTTTAAGTGATTTCATCCTTTCCATGATGCTTTTTCCCAGGCTTTGTCAATCTTCTTAGCATATTTCTTAGCACATAAGACTGAATGTTCCATTTCGTGGTATCTGCCACTGATTAGCTTAGGTCACTTTTTTTCCACTTGGGTCTCAGTCTCTTCCTCTATAAAATAAGTGGATTGGGCTAAATGATTTCAAAGAGTTCCTTCAAGCACTAACATCCTATGATCCTTCTTTTGGGCTGGTCTCTCAGTAGGTTTGGGTTTCCAGACCACTTTGCTTTTTCTTCCCTCTAACTTGGGTAAGGGATAGGAAGAATAGTTGGTCATGGGAGATAAAGTCTGAAAATGGCATATTTTTCCATCCAGATTTATAAGCATGTTCTTTCCCCTCCATTCATGTTTTTGAGTCCTTCCTTCTCTCTCAACTTTGACTTATCTTCACTATTTACTTTCCAAGACTCTTCTTCTATTAGCCAATCAAATGGTTGTTCCAAATTTCCATTATTTCTCTCTTCTAAGATAATGCCTACCTGCTCTGTCAAAAGTCAAGTGCCGAGTCTTTCATTTTTCTCGATACTTAATTCTTTGTTCCTTCCAAGTGACCCTATGCCCAGAGAAATATAAGCAGCCCCAATTTAAAAAAAAATATCCCTCAGTGATCATAGTTTCTGAAGGAGGTATTTAGACTAAACTATAGTCCCATTGATTCCTTGATCTCGTTTGGTGGCTTTTGAGGCCATGCCTCTATTTTTATTTGCTTGAATTTTTTCAAACTGATATATCTGTTTCTTAATTAACATTTTTTATTTTTAAAAGAAATACTTTTTAATTTTTGCCATTAACTAGCTGACAGCCCCGAGTAAATCACAAATATCCCCTTCAAATATCAGTTATTTCATTTATAAAATGAGAGTTTTTGATGGATAGATTTGTAAGGCTTCTTCCTGCTTCCTACATTTCCTGGAGATGTGAGTTTTCCAAAATCAGAATTTTTGGTTTACAGTACATTGAGGCTGAAAAGGGGAAATTTTGTTTATATCATAATGTTTGAAGGAAATGAAATATGATTTCAAACTAAAGTTTCCCAAACTAACTCATTTATCTCTTCTGTCAGGACACTATTTCCATCCCCAGTTCTGTCATTTTGTCTTGCTGGCCTCCAGTTCCCCACGGCCTCGACTCTCCCTCTTCACTTCCTCATCCTGATCTAGAATCCCATCTCCAGAAAGGTAGCAAGATGCCTCCCTCAGGGATCTTGAGTCTTATGCCCTATGCCTTGGGCTCATTTCTTCCTATCTTCACCAAGTAAGCATTCCAAGAAATCCTGGGTTTGGAAGGTCTTCTGATTCTGCTGCTATAGATTGTTTCAATAACAACTTTATATACATACATGTGGGACTACATGGTCTGAAGTTACTAATATTCTGGGGGCTAAGTTTCTGTGCATTTAACACCTGAACTGCTTAACATTTTATTCATAGCGCACAGGAGGGATTTTTTTTCCAGATTTCCTACTGGTATTTGTTTACCTTCTTTGGAAACAAACAAAAAAAATGACACAAAAGAGAATTATGTCCTTGTGGTGATGACTTTTTGATATTCATATAGAAGCAATAGATCCTTTCAGAGATATTTACAGTATTATTAAAAGAAAGGGTTGTATTACTGTTTTACACAGCTGAAGTTTTTATTTGGTATTCAAAGGGCACACAAATTTTTTGTCTGCTTACTCATTTTTAAAAATTAAAGAAGTGAACAATGTGTGACAATTGTCTTGCTATTATGTTCCCCTTAATTTTCCCTGATCATCCTATTTATGTGTCATATTGGGCCCCAGGATTGTTGGATAAGCCCCACAGCTAGTGGGAAGAGCTTTGAATTTATGATGAGAAGACTAAGAAATTAGATTTCCTTTCTACCACTTTATGTATAGCCTTGGATAAGTCACTTCCCTTTCTCCATAAAATGAGAAGTGGGCAAGATTGGGCTTGTGATTCACATTTGTATAAATTTTCTGAGGCCCACAAAGTACTTTGATCAAATTATCTAATTGAAATCATTACAACCATTCTGGGAAATAAATGCTTTCACCCCTGTTTTACAGATGAGATGATCAAGATTTAGAAAATTTGAAGGATTTACCTTGGATCACACAGTAAGTGTCTGAGGCAAGATTTGAACTTAGATTTTTCCTGGCCCCAAATCCATTCTTCTATGACTATATAGTACTAAAGTCCTTTCTATGTATTAATATTATGTGATTCTGTGACTATGTGAAAGAATCGAACAGACCATTTATCTGGCTACCAAATATTTAGCAATCTCGTTCAAATCTGATCTCAGACACTTAACATTCCCTAGTTGTGTGACCCTGGGCAAGTCACTTAACCCCAATTGCCTCAGCAAAAAAAGAAAAAAAAATATTTAGCAATCTCAGATTCCTGGAAGCTAGCAAGAAGATGTGAGAAACTCCAGGAATAATCAGTCCCAACATTCCTTTCTTTTTTATATTTAAAGCTTTTTATTTTCAAAACATATGGATAGATAATTTTCAACATTCTTCTTTGCAAAACCTTGTGTTCCAAATTTTTCTCCCTTCTTTCCCTCACCCCCTTCCCTAGATGACAAGTAACCCATTATGTTAAACATGTGCAGTTCTTATATATATATATATGTGTGTGTGTGTGTGTGTGTGTGTGTGTGTGTGTGCGTGTGTGTGTGTGTGTTATATATTTCCACAATTATTGTGCTACACAAGAAAAATCAGATTAAAAAGGGGAAAACTGAGAGAGAAAATAAAATGCAAGCAAACAACAATAAAAAAGGTGAAAATTCTATGTTGTGAACCACATTTAGTTCCCATAGTCTTCTCTTTGGCTACAGTAGGCTCTCTTCTTCACAAGACCATTAAAATTCCTAGACTTACTTTCTAGCCTTACCTTTTTCTCCTCCTCATTCATGAAGAGTGGCTGATGACTTTGTTCAGATCTACTTCACTTAAATACAATTCAGGAGCAAGTCAAAGTATTACCCTCACAAAGTCATCCTCCTTCTTTGAGAACGAAGGCCCACCACCACCAAAAACAACTATAGCTAACTGCTCTCAAGCCAGAGTAAAGGACTTACTATTTCCCAAACATAGATTATATTTTCCCACCTCCCACTTCCCACTTTTTCATGAGGAGTAGTCTTCAGTGAAACTCACTTCACTGTCAGCTAAAGTGTGTCTCTGAATTTCTCTAACTACTTGTCAGCCTCCTTCCCACTTTCAAAATGCCTCCATTCTGTTGGTAGATCCCTAATCTACTTCAGGACTTCTTAAACTTTTTCCACTCGTGATCCCTTTTCACTTGAGAAATTTTTGTATGACTCTGGGTATATAGGTATGTAAAACATCAAACATTTACTGATAATAAATCATAATTTCACAACCCCCCACATTGCATTATGTGACTCCATGTGGAATTGTGAATCATAGTTTAAGAAGCTCTGGTACCACCATTTCTTTTCTTTTTTTCTGAGACAATTGGGGTTAAGTGACTTGCCCAGGATCACACAGCTAGGAAGTATTAAGTGTCTGAGGTCAGATTTGAACTCAGGTCCTCTTGACTTCAGGGCTAGTGCTCTATTTACTGCATCACCTAGTTGCCCTTTATACCACCATTTCTTAAGAGACTCCTTCTCATCTTCCCACCCTGCTTTCGTTTCCTGTTTTGTGTTTTTATCCCCATTACTAATATTCTTTTTTGAATGTATCATGGATCCCATTGATATTCTGGTAAAGCCTCTAGATCCCTTATTAGAGTAAAATTTGTAGATGCATAAAATAAAATAGATAGGATTACAAAAGAAAAACCAATTATATTGAAATAGCCATTCTTCCCCCCTCCATATTCACAGATTCCTCCTGTCATCTCTGATCATTGAAAATCTTGTTTTCCATATGAGACTTCTAAATTCCTTGAGGGGTCGGGTAGGAATCTTTGCAGCATGTAGCAGCAGTACCTTACACAGAGTAGGTTCTCAGTTAATAACTAGCTTACATTTGTATGATGTATTATACAGGAGACCAGTAAGAGCACCACACCTGAACTCACCCTGGAGAGGCTTGCTCTTGAATCTTTCTTTAAACACTGACTACCTGATTGTGAAGATATAGAGTCACATAGTGACATGCCTTCTAGAGTTGGAGTCAGAGTTATTATTTAGCCATTTTCATGACTTTGTGATCCCATTTGAGATTTTCTAGGCAGAGACTCTAGAATGGTTTGCCATTTCCTTCTCCAAACCATTTTATAGATGAGGAAACCTGAAGCAAACAGTTTTAAGTGACTTGCTCAGGGTCATACATCTATTAAGTGTCTGAGGCTGGATTTGAATTCAGAACCTTCTGATTCTAGTATCCAAGTTGAAATCCCAGATCTAGTATGTGATCTTGGACAAGTTCCTCTGAGCCTCGGTTTCTGCAACCCTAAATGAAGAAGTTGACTAGTTGGAAATTAAGCTCTGTTCCAGTTCTAAATCAGTGAATCTACTGAATTCTTCTGAACCTGTATTCTCCTTTGCAACAATGAGGGCCACAATAACTGTAGCACCTTTCTCATAGTATTATTATGAGAATCAAAAAAGTTAATGTATGTTAAGTGCCTTGTAAGGCATCAGGACCTCATATAGATTCAATTATTCTCATTATTAATAATTATTATTCAGAATGACATGGATCTGCCACCAACTTTGTGGGTTTTTTAATGCGATCATATCTGTGGATTTTATAGCAGAAGGCAATTGTAAGATTGAATTGATTTTTAAAGAAATTAACTTCACAGCTAACTTTAGTGGAATTCACCAATTTTGTAAGGAAAGAAGATGCCTATATGTATTTCTGCTTAGGCTGAGAGTGTGGTTCTAATGCAAACCTCTGAAAATTATGACACATCTCTACCATAGAGACTCAAGGTGTCTACACTGTCTACTGGAAACAGAGAAGGGTTTATGGAACCTGCATCCCTTCAATTGAATTATTTCTTTTTGCCTGGAATCTTCCAGGAGTACACTTGCCTCCCAAATTGACTTTTGGGTAGCTTGAATCTTCTCTTACCCCCTGATCCTTCACTCTGTCTAATCAGTGAAAAACCTTCCTGGGGCAGAAGGATACACCTGGATTAGAATGAGTTCCTGGTTTCCTAGCAACTTTAGCCATCTTCATGTGAGGAAGGTCACTATAGACCCCTGAAAAAGTAAGTGGAAGGATAGGGAAGGGGAAAGTTTTGGAATAGCTAGGGATCACTTGGGAGGTTGAAAGCCATAGAAGGTGGTTGGGGATGATTGAGGGGGAACCATCATGCTGGACTGGAGAGATCTGGAAAACATGATAAAGAGCATAAAAATTTCTTAACATTTCTTTCATTTGAAATATGGTGGAGAGTGGGAGAAAGGTGTGGGAGGGGAGGCAATCCATCTCAGGAAATGGTGATGTGTGCCCCCTCCCAAGAGACAATGTTCTTTGTGAAGCATAAATAAATATGTATCACTTCCCAATTTTGTATGAAAAGGTAATTACCCAGGACCCGCTGCTGGATGCCTGATTTGCAATCATGAGGAGACCCAGTTTTCATTCCTGAGAAGGCGTAAACACCAGGAGAGGCAGGCAGGCAGCTATTTAAAGCAACATGGGGTCTTGGGCCAAGGTTGCCAATGACCTTGGTCTTGATGGTCTGCCTGTGGGCTGGTGGTATTTCTTGACAGTCAGCCAGAAGAAGCCAGGAGCAGTGTTAGCTCAGTCCAGCACTAGTTAGGAAAGGGCTCGAGGCAAGACGAAGCATTTGTCTTCTCTGCCTAATGTTTGGACTCAGAGAGCTACATTTTTCTTAACTGTAAATTCTCAGAATGAAGTGACTATTTTGAGGTCGTTGTTCAAAGGTGGATCTTGCTTAATACCATGGAGAGCACCCAAGTACAGGCACAGCTAGGAAAAACTGGTTGCTGAGGGTGTGGAAATGAGATAAAGAAGCATGTCCCCTCCCCCCCCCCTCTTCTCTCTTTCTTTTCTCTCTCTCTTTTCTCTCTCCTCTCTCTTTTCTCTCTCTCTCCTCTCTTTTCTCTCTCTTTCTTCTCTCTCTCTCTCTCTCTCTCTCTCTCTCTTCTCTCTTTCTTCTCTCTCTCTCTTTTCTCTCTCCTCTCTCTTTTCTCTCTCTCTTCTCTCTCTTCTCTCTCTCTTTCTTCTCTCTCTCTCTCTCTCTCTCTCTCTCTCTCTCTCTCTCTCTCTCTCTCTCTCTTTCTCTCTCTCTCTCACACACACACACACAAATCCCAATCTTGAGTTTACACAGTTTACACACAAAGGAAATATGGAACCTGAAAACAAAGACTTGCTTTAATCTATGACTAAGAAGCAATCTCTTGACCTCTTTTCCCATGCTACACAAGTGCAAATCACATGTTATCTGTACAAGTTGATGAAAGGCAATGGACTCCCCTTACCTCATTCTTAGTTGCCTGGAAATGTCAAGGCGAAGTGTGATGAATGACAGGGTCAGATACATGTTGTCATAGAATAAGAGACTTAGCACTGAAGATGATCTTAAAGGTCATCTATAATCCAAACCTTCCTATTTTTAATGATGTTGTGACTTGCCCAAGTTAATATAGTTGTTGTGTGGAGCAGATAGTGTTTGAACAGAGGTCCTCTGATTCCAAATCTGGAGTCCTTTGCACTGAATTGTATTGCCTCCCACTCTTTTTCCCCATCTGGTTATAGTTTCTTGGGAATAGGGAAGATCAAGGAACATGACTTCCCACTTCATTGGTTTCAATATGGCAATAAGATATAGTAAAAAGAATATTGATGTAGATTCTGGAGATCTAGACTTTAATGCTAACTCATCCACTTACGATATCCTTACTTCTACCTCTTGGAATCCCTGGATTCCTTTAAAATTCAGCCCAAGGCCTACTTTATCCATGAGATTTTTTTCAACTACTAGTGTTTTTCCTTTTATGGATGTCTTCCATCTACTTTGAATGTATTATGCATATAGATGTTATATATAGATATAGACATAGCATAGATATAGATATTTTCCCCAGTAAAATGTGAGCTCTCTGAGAATCAGGATGAGTTAATTTCTTGCTCTGTAGCCTCATTGCCTTGACAAAACTCCTCAACCTTTCATTTAAAGCCCTCTTAAGTGTGACTCCAACCTAGATTATCATTGTTGCATCTTAAATCAACCCCTACTACCTCCTCCTTCCCCTTTATTTTAGTCAAATGGGACTAATAGTTATTGCTTTGAACTTTTCACTCTATCTCTTGGCAGACACCAGGAGGAAGTGAGATTTGAGCTAGACTTTGAAAGTATCACATAAGAATATCAGCTCACATTCAGATAGCACTATAAAATGCCAAATTATTTTTACCAATATCTCATATGAATGTTACCACAGCCCTATAAGGTAGGTACTTTTATTAACCCTATTTTATAGAGGAAGAAACTGACAAGAGGGATTTAGTGACTTGTTCTCATTTATGAAACTAACAAATGTTAGAGACCAATTCAAACTATCAATATCATCATCATTGTTCTAACCATTGTCATCATCATTGTCACTGGAAGTTGTTTCAGAGAAACTCAGAATTTGAATGTCAGAAGGAATTTCAGGAGTCATATGTACTAATCTGTATGTAAAAAATAATCCCCACTATAACATATGTGACTAATGGTCATCCAGCCTCCACTTGAAGACCTCCACTAGCTAGAAGGGGAACCCACTGACTCTTTAGGCAATGGTTCCACTTTGGGAGAACTTTTCCTGCTATACAGCCTCAGTTAGCTTCTTTGAAACTTCCATTAATTCCTGGAGTTGACCTTGGGAGCCAAATGAAACAAGCTTAATTTATACTCTGAATAATTGCCCTTCAAATGCTTGAAGACAGTTATCATCTCTCTCCTCTCCTCCATTCTTCTGCTCCCCACTCCCACCAGGCTAAACATGTCCACTTTCTTCAACTTAACTTCATATGACATGATCTCAAGACCCTTCATCATCTTGTTCAACCTCTTCTGTGCACTCTCTAGCTGATTAATAACCTTCTTAAACCCATTATTGATGAGGCATAAAGGGAGCAAAATGGGAGTGTCACTACAATCCAAGATCATATTTACTTTTTTGACTGCCACATCAGACTAAAACCCCCACATCTTTTTCAGATCAACTGCTATAAAATCTATGAATCTTCTATATTATATTTGTGAGAGTGATTTTTTATATACCCGAGTGCAAGACTATACATTTATCTTAATTTTATAAAATTTTATCTTATTCAATTTAACCTAATGCTGTAGTCTTTTGGGATCTAAAAAGGTAGAAAATAAGGAAGCAGATAAGAATATTCTATAATCAGAGGAATGAGACACACAATGAGCATCTGTGATCTTCCTACTCCATAGACAATTAAAGTTTTACTCCTCTCCAAAAAATTTTTTTAGCCAATGAGGACTCATCATTACCTTGGCCATAAACCTTTGTACCTTAAAGATGACCCTTTAGCAGAAGAGGGCTAATCCACTGACAGAATGGGAAGTGATACAATATTTGCCTGAAGTTCCTTTACCTTCCATCCTTACCACCTTCCAAGGGTCCAGGACCCTCATTCTGTGTTTCCTATTAAAGAGGGAGCAACAAAGTCCTATATATTCTTTTTCTCCTGATAGTATTTTGTTTTTTTCCAATTACATATAAAGATAATTTTTAATATCGCTTTTTGTAAGATTTTGAGTTCCAAATTTTTATTCCCTCCTTCTCTTCCTTACCTCCCCCTTCTCCAAGACAGCAATCCAAGCGATCTGTATATACTCTTTAAGACCCAGCTCTGGTTCCATTTCCTTCAAGAAAACTTCCCTGATTTCCTCCACCCCCAGCCTACTTTAATCTGCTCTAAGCTCTGATTGATTGCATTTATGCACAGTCAAACACTTAATTATTCTGTTTCATATGTGGGTGTCATTTCCCCAGCCAGGATGAGTTCCTTGAGAGCAGGGACTGTGTCTCCTACTTTGTAATTGTGTGACCTTGGGTAAGGCTCAGTTTGCTCTCTGTAACATGAGTGAATTTAAATAGAGTATCTCCTAGGACCCTTTCCAGGGCCAAATCCCACAATTCTCTAGATCATTTCTTTCCTTGTCTTCCCAACAGAACATTTTTGCGGATTGATTAATTCACTTAAGTAGTCCAGGATGGGAAGGAAATGAGCACACACAAAATCACAGGCCTCAGTCAAGTTATGGAAGACTCCTGATGAGATTGTGTAGGGAAAAGCCTCTCAGAATCTTGGGGTTCTCTTCCAGACTGGGTCAGATTAGGTAGCTCAGATGTTTGTTTTTTTTTGCCTAGTTTTCCAAGAGACTCGTAGAAAGCAGCCACCAGATGGTGCTAAAAACTAAATACAAATTGTCTCAATGGGGCCATTGAATAAGGAATAAACAAGTCGCTGTCCACCCACAGCTTGAAGTGGGGAACAAAGGATCAGGAATCCAGGAAGCTGGAAGGTTGGGGATGTTCCGTCCTCATCTTCTATGTCCCCCACTTGCACTCTGCCCTCATTTTAGAGTCAGAAAGATCAAGCTCAATTTCTTCATTTATAAACTAAGGGAATAGGAATAGAAAGCCTTTATAAGTTACCTTCTAAGACCAGGTGAATGACACGGGAGAAAGAAACTGAAGATGACCCATCAGGGCAAATCTATAAAGAAAAAGTGGACCAGAAATGTCCTCTAATTTCCCTTTCTCTACATATTCTCTGCCCTTTTGAGCTCCACTCTCTGATCACAGATAATTAGAAGCAATCTTGTACATTATCTCTAGTCCAATCCCCTTCTTTCACAGACGGGGAAAGCATGATATTGTGGGAAAGAGCAATGAATTTAGAATCAAAGGAACAGGGTATAAATCTCAACTCAACTACTTTCCTTCATTCAACAAGCATTTATTAAGCATCCACCATGTGCCTGGCATAATCACAGTACTGGGGATGTAGAGAACTTGGCTGTGCATTTCCTTAGAGAAATTGCATTTTATTAGGAATGACACTGTATTCACATATAAATGTGGATGAAATAATTTGGTTATAGACCTTGGGGAAGATATGTTGATATGGGATCTGTGTTTTGAAGGAAGCTAAAAATTCTAAGGAATGGAAGTGGGGAGAGACTACAAGCCAGGCACAGGCAATAGCAATACCAGGGAGATCTTTATGAACTAGGTGACCTTAGGCAAATTACTTTTCCTGATCTATAATCTGTCCCTTACTACTCTACTTCTGTAAAATGAAAACATTGAACTCAATTAATTCTAAAGTCCATTCCATGTCTAAACTCTGTGAAGAGAATCTCTAAAAACTTAAGCCCAAAGAAGTAATTTGCCCAAGGTCAAATAGGTCATAAGAGCTTAAATCTCAAACTGGAAGCTATCACAGAGGCCGTCTAGTCCAAGCCATCTTGCTATAAATGAGGAAACAAAGCCGCTTAGGACCGTTAGGTGACTTGTCCAAAGTCACACAGGAAGTAAGGACCAAAGTCGGAATTTGTGCCCAAGATCTCACCCCCAAAACTAGGGTTCTCTCCATAGTACCATCCAGTCAATCTCAGCTGCAGAAATCCTTCAGGTTGGCTAGAAAGGGGACTAAGGTAAATGCCAGGGGGTAGACATTCTATTCGTTCTATTCTTATATATTCTCTCTCTTATATTCTTAGGCAGATCATTGGTTTTCTAACCCTTAGTTTCCTCATTTATAAAATGGGAGTGATAATAAAACCTGCCCCAGAAATAATCCTTTTTTCCTGCATCTTCTAAACTTTTGGGTGACAATTTAATGAGACAACGGATGAGAATATAGTTTTTACAAACTAAAACCTATTATATGAATGAGGTTACTATTGACTTTTTAGAGCTGAAAGTGGCCTTTAACCACCTTCTTTTATAATTTAAGAATTAGAGAGCTAGTTAATAGCCAAGTCAAGATTTGACTCCAAGTTCACTGCTTTACTTCACTGCCTCTTAGAGTAAATCTTTAATACTTCAAAGTGAGTAACAATATGTTTCCCTCTCCCAGGAGTATTTGCATTTTTAAAGAAGAGCTTCAGCAACAGAAATCCTTGCATGTGAGAGCTAGAAAGAGCTTTAGAAATGATTCAAAGGAATGAATTACTAATGGTGGAATTTTGAAGGTAAATTGTTTCTAGCACATTTTTAATCACACCAGATTTAAGATAATCACCTATTTGACCTATATGTAAGGATGATAGTGTTAAGATTGATATTTCAGGAATTAACCTGGGGGAGG
Source organism: Myrmecobius fasciatus (assembly GCA_023553655.1). Lineage (NCBI taxonomy): Eukaryota > Metazoa > Chordata > Mammalia > Dasyuromorphia > Myrmecobiidae > Myrmecobius > Myrmecobius fasciatus. Next base: position 153,788 of record JAJPUD010001785.1, on the reverse strand, counting down.
TGTCAAGAGTTTGAATAGAATCTTCCTAGGTCTTCTGTAGTACATATAGTAATACATAGGTATCCACCTCTTTAGCCAATCCTTCAGAAGGACTCATGCTCCTGAAATATCAGCAGTGAAGAATTTAGCCTCACAGAGAAATCCCTGACCATCTCCAGTGGCTAATAGGACAAGTTCCCATTTGAGAAGGGTCTGTTGGGAAATCCAAGGCCAGCTCCTAAGTCAGAAGCTCTGCCTATTTCAGTGATTAAGAGCCACAATCCCACAGTAAGGGTTTGAGTGGGAACAAAGAGTGAAAGAAAAATGAATCTAATATATTTGAAAGAAAGGGTGAGTCTAGCTCTGGGGGAGATAGGACACATGGGGGAAGGGGCAGATCTATTGCTATATAAATTCTATAAATTGTCTGCCTACAGTGTACATGGTCCCCCTGAGAGCCCATGAGGAGACTGAACTTACTAGCAATTCTCAAGCCAGGGGGTGAAGAAAGAGAAACCGAACCCACAATCCTTCTTTGGATTGCATTTTTCTTGGTGACTTTTATAGGCATTGCCACAGCTGGGAGCTCAATGGGAGTAGGTTTGATGGTTCAGTGACAGAGGGCAGCCTTGGGTTTGATAGAGCACTCAGGCTTTTCCAGACCTAGCTGTATCCTCACAAAGGGAGGGAGGGAATCTCATTGTCAGCTGCAGGTGACTGCCTTTGTTTGGAAGAAATCTGGCTCCAGTCCATTCTGTCAGAGGCAGAATTTGAACCTCGATTATACCAACACTGAGGCTGGCTCTGAAATCACTATACCATATAGCCTCTCACTTATTAAATACTCTGTATTAAATTAAGTCTGACTAAGGTAAGTTCAGGTTCTCATATCACAAATGGTTGAGCTGGAAAGGACCTTTGTATCATGAGCTCTAAATCTTGGGAGTGAAGAGGGGATAAGATGGCTGGAGGGTGAAGGAGTGGGAATGGTGGGGTAATGAGGAAGGTTAATTTGTTTTTAAAATATTTTGATAATTGTACTTGAATATAATAGGCTTCCTTTGTAATCCTGTTTATTTCATTTTATATATTTTAAAACATTATTCTGAGATGTTCATAGGCTTCATCAGATTGCCTAAGAGATCCAGGACACAGAGAACATTAAAAGCCCCTGTTGTAGTGCAAATGCCTCATTTTACAAAGCACAAACCTGAGAACCAATGAAGGAAGGTAATTGTCTAAAATAACAGTTTAAAAACTTGTGCTTAAAGCTAGGTTTTCTTATTCTAAGTTCAACATTCTTTCACTATGTGATGTTGCCTCTGGATGCCTATTCTAAACCTTACAGATTTGAGGGGCTCCTTTGTTACCAAAAGAAAAGGGCTCACAAATGTAATTCCTTATTTATCTCTTCCATGCCTTCCTCCTGGGGTAAAGAATCAATTTGCTAAACATTTGAAGCTTCAATGGGGTCTGTTTTTAAATTGGCTATTCCAGGTATTTAGCTAAATTCAAATTGAACTTTGGAAGAGAAATGTTTGTACCTATCATGTTACTGTTACCCCAGGTTATCCTTTATTCACCATCCTAAAAGTCTTTTTCTCTTCTTGGTTCACTCCTGGAATCATTCATGTAACAGGATTTAGCCATTCTGCTCTCCACCAAACACCCCTAAATTTTTATGGGTTAGCTACTAGATGCTAGGCACTGTGCAGGATACTGAAAAATAAAAGACATAATCTTTAACTTCAAGGAGTTTATAATCCAGCTGGGAAGACAAGATAAGAAAAAAAGTAGAATAAGTGAATAAATGAGAAATAATAAATTTGTCTTGTTAATAAGTCCTAAAGTAGTTCAAGGAAGAGATGAATTTAATTTCAGATAGTGGAGGAAATTTTAATGAAGAGGTCAAGATTTGAGATGGGCCTTAAACATGGGTAAAGCCTAGTGAGGCAGAGAAAGAGAGGAAAGAGAGAATTTTAGTTAGAAGGAATAGAGTGAGCAGAGACAGATATATGGAACTACCTATCCTGTTTCAGGGACAAGATAAATTCAATTTAGTTTAGATTGAGGGGGTTATAACATCATAATACATAGAGGCTATCTAATGGAAACCTCATTTAAAGTTGAGGAAAGTGATTTGGTGATTTACCAGAAATTACCAAGGAAGTAATAGGCAAATTTGGGATTCAAACTGCTAATTCTAAATCTAAGACTCTTTCCACTATGTCATATTGAAAAAAATAAAGATTTTATGGAAGTTTGGTCCCAGCCTACAGAGTTCTTGAACTTCAGGCTAAGGAGTTTAAATTTAAGCCTGTGCACTAGAGGGACCAAACATACAGACCACAATCTAAACCAGATTGAAATGTAATTGGGAAAAGATTAATAAAATAAACAAAAATACAATAAAACATAGATAATATTAATTTGTGGTTGTATAAATCAATATGCAACCCAAAGATCTATTTCTATTAAAGTTTGAAACCATTGGGTAAGCAATATGAGCTATTATAATTAATTATGAATATTTGTGGGTTAGATCTGTAAATGCTTTTCTATAGAGATTTGGATCATTCTCTACAAATAAATACCTGCAAATGCTCTATGACTCCCCCGTCATGGAGAGTTTTGGGGTCACATACTCTTAGTCACATAGCTAGTATATATCAGTCAGAACTTGAAACCAGATCTTTCTGACTCTGTTTCCTCTCATTAATAATAGGTCACACTTCCAAAGCACTTTTCAATTTGCAAAGCATTCTCCTCCCCAAAACTTTTTCAAAGTGAGTAATGCAATACCATTATCTCTATTTTATAGGAAATTGAAGAAATTGAGGCTCTGAGAGGCTCTGAGAGGTTGAGATGTCTTCCTGGGGTTAGAAACAGCCCAGTCTAAATTTTCTGCATCCTCTTCAGCAGCTCAGGGTTAAGATTGTGGTATCTCTTTCTACTGGAAAAGGGTTTTTCCCCCAGCCTTGGGCTGGAAGCCCCACCCAAGTAGCTCTGCAGAGCCCCTCAGGCTGACAATGAGCCCTTGTTTCTATGTATCTAAAATTGTCTCCGTCTGATTAACGCTATACAAATCCTGTTCTGGGCTTCTCGTATCCAGTTGGTTCTATTTCAAGAACATTCTGATTAGTGCCCTGATTGCCAGCTTGATGGTAGCAAGCTGATTGTTCAGTCTATCTCCCACCTCTCCAATTCCCCTCCCTTTTCCCCATTGGGCTGCAGTATGAGAGGGGCTAGATAGATAGGAATGCAATAGAAAAGTGTGGACAATAAAAGGCTCAAATGAATTCCCAGTTTCCTGATCTAAAATAGTGAAGGGGTGATCACAATAGATGTGTTTCTAGTTCTTTTTTTAGCTCTAAATTTAAGATCTAATAAAATTCATAAAATAGATCAAGGTTCTTCTTGGCTCCATTTCATGTTCATAGCTTAATCTAGGTCCTGCTCATCCTTCCCACAAAACCGTCTATTTCTGAACTTGGGGTGTTAGATATCACTCTTTAGCCATGACTGGATAGAGTCCTCTTCTCTTTGGTTCTTAGGATCAGTCCCTCCCTGGTTTGGGAATGAGGAACTGAGAATTATATTAAACTGTGAGCAATGTAGATTACCTCCAGGTGTTTTCACCTAAAACAAACTAAACATAGGGCATGGTGAATTCAGATTCTGATTTTGGCTCATATGTCCTAAAGCAAGTCAGATTTCTCTCTATGCCTGAGTTTTACATCAATAAAATAAAGACAATAATCTCTACCCTGCCAATTTCATAGGGATATTATAAGGTTATTATGAGCTAAGGAATGTGAAGTATAAAGTGGAAAGTATAAAGGAACAAACAAATGGATAGGATTATTATGATATAGAAGACTAGATTCCCTGCACTAAGGAACTTGTGATAGACTTTAGGGTGTCCAACAGAGACTCTAGAATACTTACAATGTAAAAATTATTCTAATAAAACTCAAATTCCTAAGATTTTGAGCTGCATGGATCTTAGAAATAACTGAGTCCAACTATCTCCTTTTGCAGATGAGGAAACTGAGAAGGGGACTGCTTGCTCAAAGTCACACAGGTAGTATATAATAAAATTATGATTCAAACTCAAGGCTTCTGGCACTAGATCCAGATTATGTTCTAAGGAGAAGACATGCAGTGAAGAATAGGATAAATGGAGTTAATCCAGAAAAACCCTCCCAAAGAGGTGTTAGGCTGATTGACAGACTAAGTTTCTATGGATCTTGTAATAGCCCCATCACTTCACACAATCTTTTGGGTCACTACATATATATGTGTATGTATGTATGCATACATGTAGATAAGAGTATTTATATATGTATCCATATTTATGCACACACACATATATAAAAATAAAAATAAGGTAATTTTGGGGAGAGGGAGTATGCTTCATTAGTAAAATACAAGTAAATACAGTAAAATACTGCCACCTACTCATAGGCTATACAGATTTCTCGATCAACCTTTGGCTCATTTTTCAAAGATTATTGTGTTCCATGATTTTTGTCATATCACCAGGTAAATGTTGGCATTTAAAAAATTGCTTAAGCTTTTTATAGGAGAAGATTAAAATTCAAGGTGGGAGTCAGAGTTAATAGAAGTTATGTTGTATGAAAATTTCGACAAGAATAATATAAATTGGACACTCAGAGACTTTTAATGTAATATTCAAATATGGAAATTTGGTGGTAAAACTAACCAAAGTACATCTAAAAATACATCTGGTAGATGAATAGTATACACCAATAGGCTGGAAATTTTCCTTTTATAAAAAAATTTGATTGGCACCAATAACTCTATAAGGGAAAATGGATATGACCGAGGGCAGAGATGTATGGTCCAAAATGAAAAAAAAAAAAAAAAAAACAATGAGAAGGTATTGAAAGTGTGGAATGTCAATTAGGTCTTAGCAGGATTAACATGTTGGGTTAGGCTAAGAGGATGCTCTGGGTGACTCCATCACTGGACCAAGTACTGAATGACAAGTAAAGTTCTATCCATGACATAATGCTCTAAAGCCTCCCAATCTCAAGGTTATCTTGGCAGTTGTGAGTTATGTGGCCTCGTTTTGTACATATATATATAAATATATAACCATATATTTTTCAATATTTCTAGCATTGTGTTATGTAGCAAAAGAGAATGAGGGTATATCACAAACCAGTACTTCTTGAATCTTGATGGTTTTGTTTTCTTAATTAAATTTTTT
>JAJPUD010001785.1:85109-115748 GCA_023553655.1 Myrmecobius fasciatus | reverse complement strand
AGGAAGGAAGGAAGGAAGGAAGGAAGGAAGGAAGGAAGGAAGGAAGGGAGGGAGTGAAGGAAGGAAGGGAGGGAAGGAGGAAAGAAGGAAGAGGGAGGGAAGGAGGAAGGGAAGGAGAGAAGGAAGGGAGGGAGGGAGAGAAGAGGAGGGAAGAAGCACTTAAATACCTACTATGTTCCAGGAACTGAACTAAGCATTTTACAAATATTGTCTCATTTGATTTTCGCAACAACCCTAGGAAGTAAGTGCTATTAGTAGCCCCATTTTTCAGCTGAGGAAAGTGAGGCAAGCAGAAGTTGAGTGACTTGCCTGGGGTCACATAGGTATCTGTGCCTAAAGCTGGATTTGAACTTATGCCTGACTCTAGCTCCAGTTTTTTCTTCAAAAATTTTCTCAAGACACACCTTGACTATGAAGTTGTCTATAGACCCTTTGGAAGCTCAATTAAATTCTCATTTTTCCTTTGCTAGCTCATTATTCATGTACCAAACCACACAGAGATTTATTGCAAAGCATTATCCTGAGTTTTTTTGCATGTCTTTGTACACTTTCTCTTATTGATCTCAACATCTTCCATGACCTCAATAATCATCTCCATGGGAATTCTTTTCAGATCTATATATCTGTCTTTAGTCTCTTTTTCAAACTCCAATCCCATATCATTAATTGCCTAAAAGGAAATAAGCATTTATTAGCTATATTAACTAGCTATATGCTAAACACTGTGCTAAGTGACTTACAAATATTATGTGTTTTGGTATCATCTCACACTTACCAGATTTACTGAGATGATAGGAAAAGATAATGATAAATGTTGAAGGGGTATGGGAAAACTAGGACACTAATGCATCGTTGGTGGAATTGTGAATCCATCCAACCATTCTGGAGAGCAAATTGGAACTGTGCCCAAAGGGCTATAAAATTGTGCATACTCTTTAATCTAGCAGTGTCTGTATGCCAAGGAAATCATAAAAGAGGGAAAAAAAACCCACATGTGCACAAATGTTTGTAGCAGCAAAGAAATAAAAAATGAGTAAATGCCCATCAGTTGGAGAATGGATGAATAAGTTATGGTATATGAAAATAATGTAATATTATTGCTCTATTAAAAATGATGAATAAGCTGATTTTAGAAAGGCTTGGAAAGATTTGAACAAATTGATGCTGAGCGAAATAAGCAGAACCAGGAATACACTGTACATAACAACAGCAAGATTGTGCAGTGATCAACTATATAAAAGACTTGGTTCTTCTCAGCAGTTCAGGGATCCAAGACAAGCCCAATAAACTTTGGTTGGAAAATATCATCTGCATCCAGGGAGAGAGACCTATGGAGACTGAATGTGGATGAACACGCACTATTTTCATTTTTTTTATTCTTTTTCTTGGTTTTCCCCTTTTGTTCTGATTTTTTCTCTCCCAACATGACTCATACAAAAATATGTAAAAAAAAAAGAATGTACATGTAGAATCTAAAAATGGAAAAAAAAACATATTTTATTTGGTTTCAAGGGTATGATTTTTAGTTTCATATCCCCAGAATCTAACACCATATCCAGTATGTAAGTGACTCTTAATAAAAGTATATTGTTCATTTGAAAATTTTTTTACCTCATCTAATCTTCACAACAACCCTGGGAGATAGGTACTTATCCATATCTTACACTTGAGAAAACTAAGGCAGAGTTTAAGTGACTTACCCAAGGTCACATAGGTATTAAATGTCTGGAAACAGATTTAAGCCCCAAAACTCTATATACTGTGCCATCTGTTTGCTTCCCTATCTACAACAATTACCTATGTTTCTTTATCTATATCCATATCTATCTTTATATCTATATGCATATTGATATCTATATGTATCCTTTCTATTGGGTAAATTAAAAGGCAAGCAGTATCATCCCCATTTCACAGATGAAGAAACATGACTGAAATGTTGAGGAAATTTGCATGGTATCACACAACTAACAAGTGCCTTTGAACCCAAATCTCCTGATTCTGGGTCTAGTATTTATTCCAGACCATCAAAGTAGAATAGTGGGAATTTTCTCTGGGTTAGGTCTTCAAGTAGTGCCTGAGTGGGACAGACTGGCCTGGATGGTGGTGAGAAGCCCAGGAAGCCCAGCCCCTCTCCCATATCTGCCAGTTAAACTTTAGGGAACTAAAACCTAGACATGCTCAACAAAAGGCCTTGTGGGGTATATTAATAGGAGCTTTGCCAGAATGGCCCACTGAGCCATGGAATTAGCCAAGGAAGGACAATCTGTTTCCAGGCACAGCAAGGGAGAATCATCCGCTAGCTCTCTTTATGGGTGAGCACCAAGCAGGGACCATAAAATGGGAATGAAATCTCGCTTTCCCATTTCTTCTCAGTCCTAAGTGGCACATAACTCTACTGTGAGCATTCAATGAATATTTCTCTTTGAAGGAGAACATGCAAATGGGACTGTTTTCAGTTACCAAGAGGCCAGTCTGCTTGGGAACTTGGGAAATTGGAATTAAGATGGCATCATGACAGACATGTGCCTGCCTTTTCGTCTAGTCTCTTCTCCTTCTTGGTTCAAATCCAGCTTCTGAAGTTTACTATCTCTGTGACCTTGGACAAATCCCTCAGTTTCCTTCTCTGTCAAATAAGGAAGATCTTTGGAGCCCCTTCAGCACTACTTCTGTAATCCTGTAACCCTAGGTTTCCCTCTCTGGTAGATTTTGTACTACAAAGAATATTTTCTCTAATTTCCAATTGAAAAAAAAAACTATGTGTGCTTGGGAAAGGCTCCTCAGAGTCTCAGTTTCCTCCTATGTCAAAGGAGAACATTGGACCACCCTTCTACTCCTAAGATTCAATGGATCCATATGATAAAGTGGAAAGAGTCCTTAGCATATGACTCGAGGGGCCTCTGTCACTTATTTTCTTGGCTCCTTATCTGTAAAAAGAAGGTAGTAAAGGCCCACTAAGGTCCTTTCCAGTTCCAAGTCTATGATGTCCATTTCTAAATCTATGGAAAATTTATGGGATTTCAAAGCAAAGAAGCTTGGTCACTCCTGGCTCTGCCATTGTCCCTTTGAGGGCCCCATGCCCATCCTATCTTCAAATACCTGGGATAATAAAAGAGCTAAGGAAATAGCTTTTTTATTTTTTTAAAAAGGACTTGGATGAATTAGTATGAAAAAGAGAAAACCAAAGGAGTAGCTTAATCATAGCCTGTGAGAAAGTTAAAAACTATTATAAAGTAGAGGCAGCAACTTCTTATCCACTTCAACTAAGTCTAGGACAAGAGAAAATGGGCTGTAGTATAAAGGGGACAGAATCTCCTGACTCTTGGAATGGTTACCTGATGAGATGTGAAAATGGCAAAAGAAAAGTATTCTTTTAAAACAAGATAGGTTCTTCCAAATGCCTCAGGTAGCTAGGGAGGTCAGTGAATAGAGTGTAAGGCTTGGAGGCAGGAAGACCCAATTTCAAGTCTGGCTTCAGGTACTTCTTAACTGTGTCACCTTGGACAAATCACTTTTGTTTGCCTCATTTTGTCATCTCTGTAAAATGGGGATAATAATAGCATTTACCTTTCAGGATCAAATGAGATAAAAATTGTAAAATGCTGAACATAGTGCCTGGCACATAGTAAGCATTATAACAAGATCAGTTATTATTGAAGTATCTTTTTATCAGAAAGCCAATAGGAGGGGAGGAAGAAAAGAGCAGATAGATTTGCTTACCATCTACCCTGTGTGATTCAAGTTTTTTAAAATCTGGAAAACTCAGTTTCCTCAAGTTCTATTTGGAGGTAAATTCTAGCTATAACATTTATACTAGCTGTGTAAACACAAGCCCATCACTTACTCTCTCTGATCCTCAGTAAAAGCTGTATAATAGAGATATTACCTATATTAATTGCCTTATAGGTTTGTCCCGAGACTCAAACAACATCATGGTTGCTATAGAAATGTCGATGATTATTATTATGGAGTGATTGAAGGAGGCCCAATTTTCAATGAAGGCAAGGGAAGCCTTCCTTCTATATCTCTGGATATATGGACAAGCATCCAGCCTCAGCTTGAATGCTTCCAGTGATCCTCAGCAAAGTAAGATGGTTTGTCGCTACTCATAAAGTTACAATTCTTAAGAAATCTTGCTATTAAACAGAAATCCACTGTTCCTGCAACTTTTCATGAGGGCCTTATTCTTCCCTTCTCTAATAAGACATTAAGTCTATTCCCCCTTCCATTAGACAGCCTTCCATCTATCTGAAGACAGCTCTCATCTTCCTGTTGCTTCTTTTCTCCACACTAAATATCCCATTTTCTTCAATCTGTCGTTTTTCATAATGCTTGAATTCACAGCCCCTTTTCTGTCCTTTGCTATTGTTCTCATGCTGACTTCCTAAGCCATTCTAGACTTCGGAAAGGTTTGACTACTGAAGTGGGAAGAGAAGTGAACAGAATGGAGGGAGGGAGCTTTCCACCCTCCAGAAAAAAAAAGTTCTGAATATCAACATGTTCTCACTCCTTCTAGGGCAAGGCAGTACGGTGTGAAAGCCGAATCAGGAGTCAAAATTCTTAGATTCCAATTCTCTGCCCCTCACTCCCTCTGTATCCTCATTGATGCAGGGAACTAGATTTCATGACCTCTAAAGTCCCTTCCACTTCTTCCTGTTCTCACTGACTTGAACCACCCAGCATCCAGTCACCTGGTAATAGGGCATCAGCTCTAGGTAATAATCTTCCCATCTGCCTCTGACTTCTCCCTCTTTTTCTTTCCATTCTTCATTTATGCAATCATCATCACCCAATTTGAAATCAGAGTACTAGGGTTCAAATCTTGCAAATTTGTCCCTGAGGAGTCAACCATGTCAATTCTCTTTGAAGCTCCAGGCTGAATGAAAGTCAAGAAAATAAAATTTTGGAGGCAAAGGCAAAGGGACTCTGAATGATTACTTTGAAGAGCCACAATTGCCCCATAGATGGCCAGGGTAGGGCTATCACCTGCAAAGTGAGGTGCAAGCCCATCTGGGAACCATGGGCCCGCAATGGGTCCTGGAGAAATATCGATGCCATTTCTCATTAGGGATAACAGAAGGCAGCTGGTGCTTTGAGATTTTTAACATGATGTTTAAAATAGAGCTAGAGGCAAGTAGAGAAATCAAGCAAAGATTTTTCATGTATGTGCTGCTATATATTATTGTCCCTGCTGTGAGACCATAAACTCATGGAGAGAATGAATTGTTTCATTCTTTGCATTTGTATCCCCAGTGCCCTATATATGTGCCTGCTGGCACATAGTAGGGGCTTAATAAATGCTTGTTGATTGAAACTGAAGCATTGAATGTTTTCCTCAAGGTCATTGGTAATTAGTAAAAGTCCTCATGACTTTTTTATCCTTCGCTTGACCCTTCTGTCTCACTTCCATCAGCACTTCTATCCATGAGGAGTCTGATCAGCTCCTTTGTCCAATTATCACCAAGTGGTGCCCCGTGAAACCAAAAGTTGTGTTATATCATCTGGAACCTGGACCAGGACAATATTCTTCTCCACCCATCTCTAATCAACCACCTATTCTCTCATCACATCTCCTGGACAAGCCAGACCCTCCCTCCATTCTCTAGTGGAAGACTCAGGCAAGAACTTGATTTCAGAGTTAGTTTAGCAATGAGTTTCTACCCCCAAGAGCAGCCCACCCTAGACTCACAAACAAAGAGGTGCTATTTCCAGAGAAAGTCCTTGCACTCCCTTTTTGGTAGTTTTGTGGCTGTATCAGAAAGGACCTTATCTCTCCCTGCTTCATTCCTATTCCTTCCACCTCTACCTCTCTCCTTCTTCCTTTCCTCTCTTTCTTTTGGTTTTTTTGTGTGTCTCTCTTATTCCTTATATCCCTTCCCTTTTTCCCTTATCCCTTTCTCAATCCTTCCCTTTACTCTACTTCTCCCTTCCCCCTCTCTCTTTCCTCTCCTTTCTTTTTCCCCTTCTTTCTTTATAATCTGTCCCTTTCATCTCTCTTCTCCTTCCTCTTTCTTTTCTTCTGTCCTTCTCCTTTGCTCTTCTCTCTTTCTTACTCCTTCCCTTCTCTTCTTTTCTTCCTTCTCTTTCCTCATATCCTCCCCTTTTTTCTCTTTCCCTCTTTTCTTCCAATCTAGTCTCTCTTTCTTCCACCATTCCCATTTCCTCCTTTCCTTTTCCTCTCAACTCTTCCTCTTCTCTCCCTTTTCCTTCCTTTTTCTCTCCTCTCCTCTATTCTTCTTCCTTCCCCTCTCCCTTCACCTTTTTATTCACTCCCTTCTCTTATCCCTCCCTTCTCTCTTCTTCTTTCTCTTCCTTCTCTTATTCTTTTCCCTTCCTTTCTTTTTTCTTTATTTTCTCTATTCCATTTCCCCCTCCATTTCCCCATCCTCATTTGTCTTTCTCTTCCCTCTCTTTTCTCTCTTCATATTCCTCTCTTCCTTTCTTCCCTTCTTTCTCCCTCCCTTAGCAGCCCCTGGCCCACTGCCTCCACTGGCAAATTCCCTGCATTGAAATGCTAGACACATCCAGTGCAGCCCCAAGGAGCCTTTTCATGCTTGCAAACAATTCCCATGGGTCTCAAAGCCCCATTTCCCTCTCTCAAGAAATGCTTAGAACTTAAGCACCTGTTCTTCTCCCTCTCTCTCCCTTCCTCCCCACCTCCTTAGCCAATCCAATCCAAGGCTCCCAAAGGAAGGGGGAAAACAGGAAGTTGATCATGGAGCTGAGGGTGTTGGAAGAGTTTTGCCTCAGAAATTGGGGGTTGGGCAAATTTCATGGACCTCAGGTCAGGCAACAGAGGGGGAAGGAGCTTTAAAAAAGCTCAAGAGGAACCGATGCTTCCATGATTCTTCTTGGGGAACAGGGTCGGCATCTCTCCCACCCTTAGAGCTTTCAGAGAGATGTATAGACACTGCAATCAACTGCATCACTAGAACTTTGCTGAGACGGTGTCAAGGAAGTCAGAGATAATAGTTTCTAAATAATTTTTCTTCCTTCCATCCTATAAAGAACATAATAAAAGTATTATTATACCCATTTTATGGAGAAAGAAACGGAGATTCAGAAATGTTAAACTCACAGGATTCCAGGATTTAGAGTTAATGGGGACATTAGAGGTCATTTAATGCAACTTTATTTTATAAAGAAAGAAACTCTTTGGGAATCAGAGGTGACGTAAACTTGGCCAGAGACATCTAGATAGTAAATAACAAGGTAATGATTTGAACCCAGGTCCTCTGAATCAAAATATCCTTCCTTCCTAATTCCTCTCATTCTGTGGCCTTTTGATACCAATTCAGGCTCTCATGATAGGGCCCCAAGGTCCAATCACCATAGGATTTTTCTCCCAAGTTTACCTTCCTCCCACTTCATAATACAGGCTAGCCCAAGGTAGCACAACCATATCTGAGGTTAGACCTCTTTTTGGACTATCATTCTACCAATCCAAATAAGTCTGTCCCAGGTGCAATTAAGACTTAGCTACTGCTTTTGTGGAGGAAGATAAGTCCTTGTAGATAAAGGAAGCCTTCCAGGGCCTCTCATGTCACACACTAGGAAGCTGCCTACTTCCTCTACAAGTAAAGCAGCCTTCCGCTCCACATGAGGAAAGCTTGATGTGTGAATATATGTGCTATGATGAGCTAGGTGGGATGAGAGCACAAAGCATTTGTTCAGATAATAATAATAACAATAAATCAAATCTATACTGAACTTTAAAGTTTATAAACTCCTTTCCTGAATCTAGTCTTATGAAAAAGATTATTTTCCTCACTTTCAGGAAGTATGAATTTAGACTCAGAGAGGATGAGAGATTTCTCCAAAGTCTCATAGCTTTTAACACAGAGGATTCAAACCTATGTTTCCTAACTCCCAACTCAGGACTCTTTCCTCTCTGCTGCCTCATTTAGAGTTTAACTGAGGCCAGAAAGTGGAGGCATCTGGTATTAAGAATCTTGAATTTGTGTTTTCTGAGAAGCAGAGAAGACTAGTAACCATCCAACCAAAGCACCATCCTGAAATAAATAGATAATTCCCACATGCTCCAGGGAAGTGTTAGACTCTTAAATGGTGATAAGGACAAGAAGCAGCACAAGTCAAGACATCACTTCATGTCATCAGTCTTCTTTAAAAATAATGCACCAGCAAGATAACTGTATAAATATGTATGCATATATTGGATGTAACATATATATCTGACATGTATTGGACTACCTGCCATCTAGGGGAAGGGGTGGGGGGAAGCAGGTGAAAATTTGGAATGGAAGGTTTTGCAAAAGTCAATGTCAAAAAATTACTCATGCATATGTTTTGTAAATAAAAAGCTTTTTTTTTATATAAAGCTTTTTATTTACAAAACATGAGTGACCTTTCAACATTGACCTTTGCAGAAACTTTTTTCCCAAGCTTTTCCCCTCCTTCCCCCCACCTCCCACCCCTAGATGACAGGTAATCTAATACATGCTAAATAGGATAAATTATATGACAAATACAATACATGTATACATATCTATACAGTTATCTTACTGCACAAGAAACATCAGATCTAGAAAGAGAAGAAGAAAAAAACAACCTAAGAAGGAAAACAAAATGCATGGAAATATTCACAGAAAGCGTTAAAAGGCTGTGTGGTGGTTCACTCTCAGTTCCCACAGGCCTCTCTCTGGATGTATATGATTATCTTCATTGCAGAACAACTGGTTTGAATCACATCATTGTTAAAGAGAACCATGTCCATCACAATTGATTATCATATAGTCTTGTTGCTGTGTATAATGTTCTCCTGATTCTGCTGATTTCACTCAGCATCAGTTCATGTAAGTCTCTCCAATCCTCTCTGAAATCCTCCTGTTGGTCATTTCTTACAGAACAATAATATTCCATAACATTCATATACCATAATTTATTCAGCCATTCTCCAATTGATGGGCATCTTTTCAATTTCCAGTTTCTTGCCACTACAAAAAGGGCTGCCACAAACATTTTTGCACATGTGGGTCCCTTTCCCTCCTTTAAAATCTCTTTGGGATATAGGCCCAGTAGAAACAGTGCTGGGTCAAAGGGTATGCACTGTTTGATAACTTTTTGATCATAGTTCCAAATTGCTCTCCAGAATGGTTGGATCCGTTCACAGTTCCACCAACAATGTATCAGTGTCCCAGTTTTCCCACATCCCCTCCAACAGTTATCATTATCATTTCCTGTCATTTTAGCCAATCTGACAGGTGTGTAGTGGTATCTCAGAGTTGTCTTAATTTGCATTTCTCTGATCAATAGTGACTTGGAGCACCTTTTCATGTGACTGGAAATAGTTTCAATTTCTTCATCTGAAAATTGTCTGTTCATATCTTTTGACCATTTATCCATTGGAGAATGGCTTGAATTCTTATATATTTGAGTCAATTCTCTATATATTTTAGATAAAAAGCTTTAATAAAATAAAATAAAATAAAAATGATGCGCCAGCACCAACAAAAAGGCTGATACCTTGTTTTTTACAGAGGGAGAAACTGAGGACCAGAGGTCTGGTAACTTATCCCCAATTACAGACAAGCAGCTCGTGGCAGAGCTGGGAATAGACCTCAGGTCCTAACAGACACCCAAGCAGTCAATCAATCATAAGACATTTAGTAAATGTTTATTGTGCAGCAGATACTGAGGTGGGACACACATGAGCTTTTTTTCCAATCTGCTCAAGCAAGTGGGTTTTTACAGGATGCTAATGGCAGAGAAAAAGATTGAAGAAGAATAAGCAATTAATTATCAGAAGGAGGACACAAACTATTTTCTTAATCAGTATATACATTCCTTTCTCCTGTCCTCTTTTCTTTCTTTATTTTCTCCCCTTCTTTTTCTCTTCCTTCCTTCCCTCCTTTTCCATTCTTCCTTTTCTTCCCTCTCTCCTTTGTCTCCTCCCTTTCTTCCTTTTTCCATCCCTCCTTCCTTCCTTCCTTCTTTTCTTCTTCCCTTCCTTCCCAACTTTTTTCCTTATTATTTTGCTTCTCTTCCTCCTTCCCTTCTTTCCATTCTTCCTTCTTTTCTTCCCTCCTTCCTTCTTTCCTCCTTTCCATCCCAACTTTTTTCCCTTCCTCTCTTTTTTCTTCCATTTTCTCTACTCCTTCCCTCCCTCCTTCCTTTCCTTTTCCTTTTCCTTCAATAAGAATCTATCTCATTTCTAGTTCCTTTTGACTAGTCTTATAGTAGGCAATGTGAGAGAAAGAGAAGTATAAGACATGGTCTCTGCCCCCAAGAAACTTACAGTCTAGTTGGGATAGAGTGATACACGCCCAAGCAGCATATGGAAAGTGCCAATGCCAACTGAGTGATACAAATAGTAAGTGCTGCAGAAATTCAGAGAAGGAAGAGATCACTGTGGACTGGCATGGTCAAGGAGGGCTTTTTGGAGGAGGTGAGTCTTGAGGGAGGGCTAGGATAGGATGGCCCATGCCCCGTATCCAAAGAAAGACCCCATAGATGTAGGAGAGCTGGATTTAAAGTTCAGAATGAGACAGGCAGGATTAGAATAGACAGTCCAATTAGCCACATGGTAGAATTTTCCCAACATAAGCAATAAACAGAACAGACGCCTGTCTTCATCTTCCTCTCCTAGTTGGTCTGCTGTCAGAGGACTGGGTTAACTAAGCAGAGATGAGTCCATCTGCAGGAAACTGGCTACTAGATGTCACATGCTCTGGCCATGGCAACTCTTGAAACAGACAAAAGCTCTCCAAGTCTGTGCCCAAGTCTAGACCAAATGACCCCTTATTTTCCTTCCAGCTTTAAGGTTTCCGGTCTGCTGTGGGATCCTGAAGATCCCCAGGGAAGTCTTGGGCTCCCACACGGTAAACAAGCTAGATTCTGACTCTCCAGTGTGGAGGTAAGGGTTGGAGTGCTCTAGTTCTCTTGGGAAATTGGAGCTGGCCAGTCTTTGGACAGTTACTTGGGCCAGGAGCCCCCGGGGCTGGAAGAGGTGCCTCTGGACAGCAGCAGCACCATTAAGAGCTGTTACCAGGAAGCTGCTGGCTCCGTCCCCTCCAGGCTCTCAGAGGAAGGACAAGGAGGGGGTTGGGATGGGGCAGGGGGTGGGGTGGGAGAGAGGGCGCTGGCACACAGAAAGAGCATTTCTGGCTCCAAACCTCACATCTACTCGGCAGGCTCGGCATTGTTGCCAGGCAACCGTTCCTCTTCTTTCTCTGTTTGTCTCGGGGTGACAGCCCCCAGGAGCACATCTGGGTGGCAGCTCCTTCCCTCCCTTCATTTGTCAACCAATAACCCCCCTTCCTTTATATATACACACATGTACACAATACAACCAGGAGAAAAATAGTGCCCCTCAGCCCAAATAAAAAGGTGGTTGTTATTTTTAAACAATTTGTTGGTAATCCTGATCTGTGTGTGGAGCATGTCCCAGTATGCCCTTGTCCCCCCACCCCCAACAGATCTGGTCCAGGCAGAGACCTCTGAATGATCTGAGGGGGTGGTACTCTGCAAGGTTTTGCCTGCCCTGAATTAACTCCCCCCACAGCCTTGCCATGACACCTCCTTCCCCTCCTCCCAAGCCTGAAATTCCCACAGTGAGAAGTAGATACCCTGGGTTATACAACAAAGACAGGGATAGTGAGGTGGGGGGCTCAGGGGAAGAGCAGGGGCAGGGAGTCATTAGAAAGACTGAGAAATATATCTTATTTCAAGAAGGAGTAAACTAGTCCTGTCCCATTAACAGACAAATGTGATTCTTGCCATCCCCTTCCCATTGGGATTTTGTTTATTTTTATCTTCATATCCCCAGCATAATTTCTTGGACATATTAAGTGCTTAATAAATGTTTGTAGACTTAAAGTGGTTATTAATTTATTAATAATCTTCTAACTTATTTACCCCAATGCTATCATTAAACTAAATGAATACTCTCTCTCTCTCTCTCTCTCTCTCTCTCTCTCTCTCTCTCTCTCTCTCTCTCTCTCTCTCTCTCAGTATGTGTGTGTGTGTGTGCCTATCTCTATATCTGTCTGTCTCTCTCTCACTCTGTCTCCTCAATAGTCGCACGCTTACTCCATCACCCTCATAGCTCCCACACTCCACTGCACCAAATATCAAACATCTCATTAGGCTCCCTTGAACCACTATTCCTGATGTATAGACACTTTCACCAATAGCAATATTCATAATCTCAGCAATACTCATATGATTATAACTTCTGACCCCTACTCTGGATCTCTTTCTCCTCTCCCAAATAAGTTTGGAGGAAAATGATCTTCTAGTTCTAAAGTCTTTTGTCCTCTATATCTGCCTTCAGTCTTTTTATGCAGCAAGTTCCATCATATTTGTGCAGGGTCATTGAGGTCCTCTGAGGTCAAGTAATGATGAGAAACAGCAAGATAGAGCACTAGGCTAGGAAACAAGGGACCCGGGTTTCAGTCTTGCCTCTGAAAGTAAATCTATGTGACTATTGTGACCTCTTGGTGACTGTTTCTTTATCAGTAACATAAGGAGGAGAAAGTGGATTGTATGGCCTCTAAGATTCCTTCCAGTTCTAAATGATCATCTTATCCTATGAAATTTGCATATCTGTTAGAACTGTCCAAATCCTGAATGCCCCAGACCAATGCCACTTACTTAACTAACCTACTTTGGGAAGCCAGAGCTTGCCTATGAAAAACAGACTAAACCTGAGCAAAAGGAGACCCAAATGTGAATGGGCAGCCAGTTAATAGGGTCCTTCCAGGGCCTGGATTTCTAAAAAGTGGTCCTCTGAAGAGATTCCCTGTGCGACCCTGACCAGCCAGTGCCTTGCAGAGATATCTCTGTTGAGTAGTCCTGCAGGCTTGCAAGACCTTTAATCAAACTGAATTATCCCCTTTCCCTGAAGTCTTTGAGCCTGGAGATGCAAAAGGTATTGCTTTTGGACCTTGCCTACTTTTTTTACCTTCAGGCCCAAGTCCTTTTTCTTGTAGCAGTCCCAACTTTTCTATCCAAAAAACCTTTTTTTTTTTCTATCCAAAGCAACTTTTGTTTTTTTCTCCAGATATTCAGCTTTCTCAGAGTCCAAACAATCTTTCTAACATCTTCCTCTTTCCATTCCCTTGATCCTGAGCTGAAGACTCCACTCCTGGGACCTTGGGCTCTGATTAGTGAGAATATCACCTTATTGTGCCCAGTTTCAAGTCCTCATCCCTTCCTGTCCATTCCCATGATCCACCATCACCACCATCACTCTCCACCCCCCACTCTATGAGAACAGTAACATTACCACTTCTGGCAAGGACATCTCAATTAATCGCCCCATTAATCCAATCACCATGCTCCTTGACTTCTATTTCTAAAACACTCTTCCCTGGACACCACTCTTCCATATGTTTAGTGTTCCTCATTAGAATTTAAGCTCCTTTCGGGAAGGGACTATTTTGTTTGCTTATGTTTATATTCTCAGAATTTAACATGGTGCTTAGCAAAATAAGCACTTGGTAAATGCTTTTGCATTCATTCCCTCATTCCTATAATTCATTCTTAGAACAGTGGCCAAACTTGACTTTGTACCTCTGTATCTACGTCTACTCTAATATACTCTCTATTTTGTTGTCCGAATAAACTTCCTGATGTCTCTGGCTAATATTGTCATTCCTTGGACTAAAAAAAAAAAACTTTCAATGACTCCTCATTATGGAACAAAAGAAAAATTGCAACTCCTGGTCCTGACATTCAAGGTCCTCTACAATCTGACTTTCACCTGCCTACCCAATTTTATCCCATATGGGGGTATGAACATAAATGTCATGTATTCTCTATGTCAGCAAACTAGATCCACCTCAGGGCCCAAATGACAGAATGAATTAATCCTCAGCTTCAGCTCTATAAACCTCATCCTGAATTGGCAAGATGCAAAGTAAACCCAGAAAGCACCCCAAATAGCGGGCACAGTTAGTTCTTGATCCATCTCACTTCTGAATGATAAGAAGTACAGATCAAGGGTTTTTCTCCTCACCTCCATCTTGTAGAACTTTATGTACATCTCTAGCATCTGGGACAACATACAAATCATCCTCAAATCAATTTTTTTTATTTTTTTTATTTTTTTTTTGCTTTTTGCTGAGGCAATTGGGGTTAAGTGACTTGCCCAGAGTCACACAGCTAGGGAATGTTAAGTGTCTGAGACCAGATTTGAACTCAGGTCTTCCTGACTTCAGGGCTGGTGCTCTAACCACTGCGCCACCTAGCTGCCCCCCTCAAATCAATTTTAAGGACAATTTCAAGTCTGGATGAGACTTGAAGCCTCAAGACACAAAGTTTCAAGGGGAGGAAGACCTGGGAATATTGTTGGATTGCTAATGGGAAGACCACCACAGGGAGAAAGAGCAGGATAGGTTGGGTGAAGGGAGAAACTCCTCTGAGGGGCATCTGGCAGGAAGAGAAAGTCCGTCCTCTGCTCATTTCTTCTCTTAACTAATTATTCTCAATCATTTTTTTTCAGTCGTACCCAACTACTTTGTGACCCCATGGACCATAGCACACCAATACTGCCCATGGGATTTTATTAGTAAAGATACTAGAGTCATTTATCATTTTTTGGCCAGTAATTCTTGCTACTTAGGTCCTAAGCTCCATCATTTCCACCTTGCTGAAGAAGTATAAGTTCTTCTAGTGCCCTCTACATTTCACTTCCACTGGGAACAAAGCTGCAGTTACTCTTCCTAGTTATAGCTCTGTCTGCCAACATTTGGATTCAGTGCACTCACCCTCAAGCAAGAGCACTCCTTTGTCACTCACTGAGCTTCAGAATTTCATGAACATCAAAATGTCCATCCCTAAATATCAAACTTCACTCATGGCCAAGTTTCAGAATCTTCCCTGACACTTGGAATAATCCTTCCCCATTCTAAACCTCAGTCCTTCTGAAGGAAAAGAGGAAGAGGAGGGAACATTATTCATGAAGGTGAGGAATTAATCCTGACACAAATCACATGCAAAGCCTGCAGGGCCAGTCCTCAGATTCTGGACAGCATTGAGGGAGACTCAGTTGAATATTGTCCACCCCTTAGAAGGATGTCAGCTGGCAGGGAAATGTACCACACAAAAAAATCCAAAGAGAAACTAATTTTGGATTATTTACTTCGTTGCTTCTGTTCAGTGTAGATAATTGTGATCTGACTGAAATGCAAATGTTTGATTTATTTTTCAATATATTTCATATCCTTGTTCAACAGCAGTGCAGGCTGTGTGTGTATACACATGTGCACACATGTATCTGTGAACTTGTGACTATGTACATGCGTATTTTGTGTGTGTGCTCATGTATGTTTGTGTATGTGCATCTGTTAGCATGCATGTTAGCATAGGTATGAAAGGATGGATCAATATGCAAAAATGTGAATATTAGAGAGTGAGTGTGCATGAAACAGAAAGAATGTAAGTGAGTGTGAGTCAGTGTGTAAAAGCAGAATCATGAGTGTGCATATGAGTGAGATTGTATGGGAAAGAATGGAAGTCTTGGTAAAAGACAGTATATAGCGAATAAGTGTATGTTTTTGCACCTGCCCGTGGATTCCTTTTTTTTCTTTGGGTATTCTAGTTCAGGTTTTCTTAATCCGGAATTCATGAATTTAGGGTTTTTTTATATTTTGATAACTATTTTGTTGTTCAGTCATTTCCACCTTTTTGTGACCCCGATTGGGGTTTTCTTGGCAAAGATACTGGAGTGGTTTGCCATTTCCTTCTCTGGCTTATTTTACAAATGGGGAAACTGAGGCAAACAGGATTAAATGATTTGTCCAGGATCACACAGCTAGTAAGTGTTTGAAGCAAGACTGGAGTCTTCTTGGCTCTAAACTTAGCACTGTATTCACTACACATCTAGCTGCCCTTTGATAAATATATTTCAATATAGATGATTTTCTTGGTAATCTCATGCATTTTATTTTATGCATTTAAAAATATTATTCTGATCAGGGAGCCAGAGTCAACAGATTGGCTGCCAGAAGCATCTAAGACACAAAAAAGATTAAGAAGCTCTGTTTTATATATTTTAACTTGTTTAACATATATTGGACTATTTGCCATCTAGGGGAGGGGGTAGGGGAAGGAAGGGAAAATTTGGAACACAAGGTTTTGCAAGGATAAATGTTGAAAAATTATCCATGCATATATTTTGAAAATAAAAAAGAAGCTTTGTTTTCTTAGTCTTATTTCATACCACTCTAGCTGTAGACTATAAACTTTAGTAGAGTGCTTCTCAAGTCTATTGATCTGATGTGGAATAAAACCCAGCAGGGACAATGCCCCTGAAATCAGAAAACTTGAGTTCAAATTTGCCTTATGCCACTGTTGAGCTCTGTAACTTAATCTTTCTAAACCTTTGTTTCTTCATCTGTGAAATGGGTGTATTAACACATGTACTATTTACCTACACTACTTTTTGTTTTAAAACTCAAACAAGATAAGAAATGTAAAACAGTTAGGAATCACAAAGGCAGTTCAGTGGTGCTGAGCTGGGAATCAAGAAAACCCAAGTTCAAATCCTGCCTCAGATACTTCCTAATTGGGTTACCTAGGAAGTACTTTAACCTCTCTCCCATCTTCATATGTAAAGTGAGGAAGTTATATTCCTTGGCTTCCAAGTTCTCTTCTAGTTATGAATCTACTGACTGACATTTATGTAACCCATTTAAGTTTGTAAAGTACTTCATATAGATTATTTTATTTGATCCCCATGAAAATAACCCTACTGAATGAGCACTCTAGGCATTATTATAGATATTTTACAGAAGAGGAAACAGGCCTAAATGGTTTCCCCATGTTCATACTACTCAGAAGCATTGAGCAGGTCTCTCCTGTATCCAAAGCCAGCAGCATGGCCACCAACCAGACTTGACTCTTCTGGGTACTTAGGGACATTTACTTGGATCCAGCCCTCCCAACGTAGTAGTTTCCCACTCACTTGGAAAATCATTGCAAATGTAGGGAAAGTCTTGCTGTGCTGCCCACCTATGGGAGAAAAGCTTCAGCAGGTGGGCCCTCTCTTCCACCATGCTACAGGCCATTCTCTAAATCCAACTGGGTCTCTGCCACATCTTCCTCTTGCCACTGAGGACAGAATGGCTGAGTATTTAAGGTGTGATGATAATTGTCTTTCATGGAGCTATCCAAGGTAACTAATCAGAATAATGATGCCAGCAGCTGTGACTGCTAATGAAGTTGGAAACTGTCAAACTGAAGGTAATAATTGTCTCCTTTTAAAAATAAAAGCCAGTTAATTATCATAATTGGGGCATAATAGTCCAATATTTCTCACCCCACTCGGGGCATGAATATGAATGGCACTGGAGCCAAGGTTTCAACCTGAATGTCAATATCTGCCAGCAGGACTAGTGTTCTCCAGATTATTATAAAAATACAATGAGGTTAATGATAGGAGCATTGTTTTGGAGAAAGGTACTTCTCCATAATTGCATCCAGGAGATCCTATTCACTTAATATCCCTGTTTTTGAGGCAATGGTTCTAATTTTAACATCTTTGGAGTCCTTTCATGTAACTGTTTACTGAACACATGCCCAGCCCATCCCAAGACAAAACTTTGAAACCCGCCAACATAACAGGAGGGTCATCTATTAAGTGCAAAAGTCACAATTCAAATCTAGGTCTTCTTACAGTCAATCTAGTGCTCTTTTTAATTATGTGATAATCTTGTTCCTCCCTCTCTGCAAAGGGATGTGTCTTACAAGCCTTGTTGATGATATTATAGACTACTCAGTACTGGAAATGTTTGATTAGTGGCTCAATGACCATTGACCAGGGGGTAAGACTTCCCTAGAGAGAAGTCTAGTGCATTCACTGGAAAACTGAGCTAGTACTGAGCCTGACATGGACTCTTTGGATCATTTGCTAATTCCAAGGCTCTCCATCATACCTTCAGTACATTTAGTTGTTTCTTCAATAAATAACTATTAAGGTCTTGCTTTTACATTCCCTATGGGTTTCATACTCCTTGTTGGAAATAAGGTTCCCTATTATTAGAAATGTTTGAGAAGACCTTGGGTGACTACCAGGGCAGTACGGTAATACGGTGGATAGAATGTTGGGCCTGGAATCAGGAAGACTAATCTTCTTCAGTGAAATCTGGCCTCGGACACTTACTAGCTATGTGACCCTGGGCAAGTCACTTACCCTATCTGCCTCAGTTTCCTTATCATTGAGCTGGAAAAGGAAATGGCAAAGTACCCCAGTATCTTTGCCAAAAGAATCCCAACAACCCAAATGGAGATGAATAGTTACATTTTTTTTAACTTTGGATGACTGCCTGTCTAAATAGGTGGTATTAAGGGAGGTAAAGGTAGCCTTCTACCCTTAAAAATTGAGTGAAAGGGTTAAAACAAATTTTAAAAATCTTAGAATATATTTGTGTATAAGGGGTATTGCAAACCGATACAATTTCAGTTGAGGGAAAGGTGATAGGATCACAGATTTAAAACTGAAAGGGATCTAAGAAGTCACTGAGTCCAAAATTCACATTTTAAAGATAAGAAAAATGAGGCACAGAAAATTGAAATGATTTACCAAGGATAACATGGCTAGGAGTTGTTGGACAGAGAATTTGCTCTAATTGCATTGCTCTACCCACAACTACCTCACTTCCTCTCAATCAAAAAACCTTTGAGCCAAGTAAAAAAAAGAATTGGTCAAGAGGAAGAAACAGAAGAATAATTGGGGAGCAAACAGGTCTTTCCAGACCCAGGATCAAAGTCAGGAAAGCACAAGACATGTTACTGGAGCAGCAATCCTGGGATCCAAACACTGAGAAGGCTCATGACACAAGACTATCAATTGATGCAGAGAGCAGTGTAGACCCTGATTTAATCACCAGATCTCAAAGGACCAACTGGAGGTTTCCCTTGTCTCCTAGAAGACTGAGAGAAGATTTAGACCAAATTAGTTGAAGTCATACTTTGTACCACAGAAATCAAATAACCTTGCAGAGCTCAGTACTTTGAGAGATGATATGGTTCAGGTATTTTTCCAATGACATCTGATTCTTTGTGACTTCATTTGGGGTTTTCTTGATAGAGCTACTGGAGTAGTTTGCCATTTTCTTCTCCAACTCCTTTTACAAATGAGAAAATTGAGCCAAACAAAATGATTTGCCTAATGTCACACAGCTAGAAAGTGACTGAGGCCAGATTTGAACTCAAGAAGATGTCTTCCTGATTCCAAACCCAGTGCTCCACTGCACCAACTGCCCTGAGAGATGATAGAGACTGAGAATATAGATAGCTTAAGCCAGGATTATGGTAAACAAATACTTAGGTTTGTTGTGGGTTTTTAAGAATATAACTAACAAAGTGAATGAGGTGTTGCTTTGAGGGCCATTTCTCTCTTCTTAGAGCTGTGGTTCCTCCCTCCAGTGACTACCATTCCCATCCCTTGTCTTGAGGATTTTTATCAGACCAATCCCACACACCCATATCTACACTACACCCACTGCATGGCTGCTACTTTCAGGATCTCATTGCTGTGTCATACTTCTTCTAAGCAACACTCTTCCCAATCTCAGGAAGGAAGAAGAGAAGGAAGGAAGGAAGGAAGGAAGGAAGGAAAGGAGAGAGGGAGAGAGGGAGGGAGTGAGGGAGGGAGGGAGGGAGGGAGTGAGGGAGGGAGGGAGGGAGGGAGGAAGGAAAGAGAAGGAAATATGGAAAAAAGGAAGGAAAAGAAAGGAAGGAAGGAAGAAAGGAATGGAGAGAGGAAATATTTATTAAGTACCTACTATGTGCCAGGAACTGTGCTAAATACTTTTTGTAAATATTATATCATTTGAATCTCACAACAATCCTGGAAGGCATATGCTCTTATTATTCCTATTTCAAAGCTGAAAAAACAAAGACAAAAAGAGGTCAGATCACTTGCCTAGGGTCCCACAACTCATAGGGATGTGAGACCATATTTGGATTCAGGTCTTCCTGGCTCTAGTCCTGGAACTTTGTCCATATGAACTTCTTACCCTCAGAAGCTAAAACCATTCTTATTTGTTTTTTATTTTGGTGGGGCATTGCACAGCTCCCTCTTCTTATGTGACTGTACCTACAGTTATACTATCTCTCTTCCCTAATTCCACCAACACCCTTCTCCACCAACTAAATTTCTCTTAAGTTTCCGATTAAGAATCCCAGCCATTTGGAAAATACACCCAGTATTAGAGAATAATATTAGGAAAGACTTTCCACAGTTCATCTCTTGGTACCTTAGTCATTGAAGGATTTCTGGGCTGGAGGATCCATGGGACAACCCACAGGGACCTTTCTCACATTCTTTGAGGCTTGCAGCCATTTCCAGGCTCCAGACCATGGTGACAAACTGACAAACATTCATGATTTCATTTTCTCAAGAGATTTGGGTCAAGCAACATTACTCACACACTTCTTATGGAGAGGAAAACTTAAGAGTAAAAGGGATGTGGCCAGGGCCATGTGGAGACCAAAATATTTATTTTCCCCTTGGCATTGTCTGTTTTCTCAGTTCTGGGAATGTTTCTAAAAATATGGCAGACTGAGAGAAGTACTAACATTCAATCAGGATTTTTTCCTAGAAAACTCCCCCCAGAGAGAGAGACAGAGAGAAAAGAGACAGAGACAGAGAGAAAGAGAGAGACACAGAGACAGACAAAGAGAAAGAGAGAGAGACAGAGACAGAGAGAAAGATAGATAGATACACACAGAGACAGAAAGAGGCAGAGAAAGAGAGGCAGAAAGACAAGGGACAGAGAGAGAGAGACAGAGACAGTGACATAGAGACAAAGAAACGGGCAGAGACACAGAGAGAGAGAGGAACAAAGATACAGAGAAAGAGAAAGGGAGAAGATGGGGGAGAGGAAGCATTACTCAAAAGCAGAAGTTAGTCTAATTTTGATTCTGATAATCAGTAAGATACCTTTAGGCAAAGTTTATGCCAATTTCCTCCCCCCCCACACACACACATAACTCTTTCCAACCTTATAAAGCTCTAGCAAAATATATTCATTGTGAAGGCTAAAAAAATGTAGATTTCACTACTACTCTGTTAGGAAAACTATGAATTTAGTCCCATCATTCTGGAAAGCAATTGGGAACTTTATGAGAAAAGTCTCAAAGCTGTTTATACTCTCAGACCTCAGGATACTGTTCCTAAGCATATATTCCAAGGAAGTCAAACAGATAGAAAGGTCCCATATAACATAAAATGTTTATAGAAGTCTTTTTTCGATAATAAAAAAGGCTGAAAATAAGGTGACTGCACAATAACTGGGATATAGCATAACAAACATAAATGGAATAAAGCATTACATAATATGAAAAAATATGATTATCCAGAGGAACTTGGGAAGGTATATTATATGAACTGAGGCAGAATGGAGTAAGCAAGAAGAATAAAAATACATGCAAAGTGGTCTTAATAACATGAAGGAAGACACTGCCCTACTCTGAAAATCTGGATTAATGCAGTAGTTAATCTGGACTCAAGAAGTCTCATGGTGACATATCCCTCCTCCCAATATAGAATTTAATCATATCTTGTCAGACATAGTGTGTTGGCTTGTCAGAGGGAGTAGTGGAAATGGTAGAAATGTTAAAAAGAAGGGCCAATAAAACCACTTTTAAAAGTAGTAGATTTAGACATAATAGAAGAGTTAGAGAATTAGAGTTAGGAACTATACCTCTGTGTTCCAGGTAAGGTACACAGGTAAGGAAAAACCTATCCATTTAAGCATGTTTACTGCAACATGGAGTCTTAGAAAGTCAGCTAGTATCACCTATACAAAGAGGGTCAGAAACACGATCTCCAAGTTACTCCCTGAGTCTGCACCATCTCTGTCTTGCTGGTTAATCACTGGATTGGTTAGGAAGCCAACGTGTAAAAGGAGGTTGGAAAGGGAGGGATTTGGGGATTGGGAAACTGGCTGAGAAGTGAATTAGAGGTTTGGATCTAGTCAAAGTAAGGCAAAAAGCTCACTAAACAGAGCCCACTGTGATTGAAAGAGTCCCCCTACTCCTATCCTACCTGAAGTGACCTTTAACAAACAACCAAAGAAACAGGACAGTTAATCCCACCTGTACAGTGACTTAAATCCATGTAACAGGAGCAATCTCCTATAATATTCTGAAGGAGGGGAAATTTGACCAATTCTATTTTGCATTACAAACATTCAGAACAGTCTTTCTATCCCAAGTAAGATTACCACAGGACCTGAGTATATTGAGAATAGCCTTTCTTGACTATGAGGACTGAATCTGGATCATAACATAGTATTTTCATCATTTTTGTTGCTTGCTTGCTTGTTTTCTTTCTTTCTCATTTTTCCTCTTTTCATCTGATTTTTCTTGTGCAGCATGATAAATATAGAATTACATTTAGAAGAATTGCACATGTTTAACATCTATTAGATTACTTAATATCTAAGAGAAGGAAGAGATGGGGAGGGAGGGAGAAAAATTTGAAACACAAAGTTTTGTAAGGTTGAATGTTGAAAATTATCTTTGCATGTATTTTGAAAAATAAAAAGCTATTACCATAAAAATTAAAAGAGAATAGCCTCTCGTTCTGGATTCATTTCAGTTCAATCTGTGGCTGATTAAAAAATTAAAAACTGTTCCAGAGCATTACTAATGGCCAAGGGATGGGGTGGATCACATTTTGGGTCATTCTTATAGATAAAGGCCAGTAGATAGCAGCTCCAGGATATGATTTGTTAGAGAGTTATTCTTTTGGGAAGATTATGCCCTTATTAAAAATCAAAGTTCCCTGTAAGGTTGAGATGACACAGTGAGTCCCTCAAATTACAATATAAATTAATTTATCGGAAGGAGAGACAGTAAGAAACATATTCATTGTGGAAGATGGTGGGAAAAGAGTTAAACACTTTATTGGTGTCAAAAGCCCAGCCTATTCCTATGCCCCTAATGTATTTATCGAAGATTTATAGATGCTATGGTGGAAAGAGCATTGTGCTAAAAGAGCTCATGAACCAAGAACCAGAGATGGCAAATGACTTGATTATATTGAAATAGAAATTATAAAGCAGAACTGAGCCTCAGCTTCAAGCCTTCTGTATTCTAAGGAAGCATTTTTCCTCTTTTAGACATCTTAATTTTTCCTTCCCCTTTATTAGAACTCTATTAGAGCTAGCCTCCTTGATTAGCCACCAGCACTCACCTTCCCCCTGCTTTCCTTTACCAGTGCTGGTTCTGGAGCTAGTCTGTACAACATCTCTAGTAAATGTTCCCTCTCCATTTATACAGTCATCCTACTCCAAATTCACATCCCCATTACTCTACTTTTACAGGAGACTCATTTTTGATCTCCCTAACATCAAACAACATGTGTGGAGGTGGATAATAACCCTGGATCATGCTACTGGATTGGACTTTGTGGGTTTTATGTAATCCACTTCCTTTTTAGTCTTTAAAATTTGCTTTGACAGCAAGTGGACCCAAAAAAGTGATGGGATGCAACAAGATGAAAAAGTACAAAAAAGTTCTGGATTTAGAGTCAGAAGTAATAGGTTTGAATTTTGACTCTTGGGTTCCTTTGAAATCCCTTTCTGAATTCTGGCCTCTAACACTTTAATTCTATTACAAATCCTTGACCTATTTTACATGATTATACAATATAAAGCTAGAAAAGATGGCAAACATCATCTTATACAATCCCTTCATTATAATGATAAGGAAAATGGAGACCCACAGGTACTAAATGGCTCACCAAGTTGACACAGGTGGAGAGCAATAGAGCCACCCACCATCCAAACCTCAGTCTTCTGTCTTTAAATTTACCAAACTCTCTTTATCATTTCAACATGATCCCTCATATTTTATTCAAGTGCCACATCTGAACTCTAATCATTATCTCTGCCCATAACCTGGGAATACACAGTGTACCAATTGAACCAAACAGCTATTACAGACTGCCCTTGACTTTTGGGGATCCAGGAAAAACATACAGTCAACCAGCCCTCATCTGATTTTGCTCCCCTGCTATATTTAGTTCCAATAGTAGTCAAAATTTTCTTATTCCATCTGAGCCAAAACTGGGACAGATGAAATTATAGAAATCTTTCCAGGTGTGGCCACGTAGTATGTAGGATTTCACATTTGCCCAGCATCTCTATTTAGCATATGCTCCTCTGCTCTCATCTTAGTCTTTCACTAAATCATAGAATTCAATTATCTCATAACAGGAAAAAGTATAGAGATTATTTAGTCCAACTCTCCTCATTTTTCAAATGAACACTCTCAGAGAGTTTAAGGGACCTGCCCAATTTAACCCAGCAAGATATAATGACATAACTGGGACTAGAACCCAAGCCTACAACATCCCATGTAGTGCTCTTTGAATGATATCCTGCTGTCTCTTTCCCTGACTTGTTAAAACCTCATAGTTTTTCTAATTTTTTCACGTGTTATCTAATGGGATACCTGCCACTAAAACTGTGAAGTAGATCATTCAAATGTCATTATCCCCATTTTATAGATAAGGCTCACCAAAGTGAAGAGGATATCCCAGTTTCATGATTAACATGTAGCAGACTTATCTAGAACACAGATCTTTTGATTCTGGTCAATGATTATAGCAGGAAGTTTATGATTGGAAAAATAGAAGAAAAGAGAGAATACAAGGGTTCCCCAATTCCCTTTAAAAACGTCAAATGCATCTGGCTCTGAGGTTAGAAAATAGTAAGTGAAACCAGGCTTCCAGAATTGGAAAATGGCAACATTAGAGAAGAGACTTCTGTAGTAGTGGGAGGAAGGAAGGAAGGAAGGAAGGAAGGAAGGAAGGAAGGAAGGAAGGAAGACAACTTTGTCAGTCTCTTTTTTCTCCAATCCACTCTTCACACAAATGCTGTATTAATCTTTGTATGAGACACAGGTTTCACCATGTCACTCCTTGTTAAAAAAAATCAATCCCTTTGTTCAAATCCCTTTATTATCCATCTGCAAACAACCTTTCCAGGGATTTTACATCACTCTATCCACCCATTCTCTTTCAGCCAAAGTGCCCACTTGCTGCTCCTCATGCTCAGAATGAACTCCCGATCAGCCATTTTATGAGAATTCGGAGCTTCCTTAAAGTCTCATCTCAGATGAGACTTTCCAAAGCAGTTTGTAAAAGAATGATTATTCATATCGTATCTATTTCCTCAAATGATGTCATTTTTATTCATCCATGTAAATATTGCCTAGGTCCAGAATGAAAGCTCCTTGAAGACGAAAATGTTTTTTCCTTTTGTCTTTTTATCCCCACTACCTGTAAATGTATTTGCAAGGAAACACTATTTATTGATTGTTTATTGAATTGATTGAATCTAATCCAAACTCTTCAAGGGGAAACTGAGACTCAGAGGAGAAATGGCTTTCCCAATGTCACACAGCTCATAAGGGGCAGAAGCAAGACTCAAACCCAGGACTTTTGAATCCAAGTCAATTGCTTTCTCTCTCCAAAATATTTTTTTCATCCTTCATTTTCTGAGAGAACTAATGACATCATGGGGTGGTGTCTTGATTTGTACATGAATTGGATTGAAGCAACATAAAGGTGCACAAAGTCATCACCTCATTCTTTCTTCCAGAGACATTGCAGTCCAGTGGTGAGAGAAAAATCAAAATTGCATCCCAGCAATGATCCGGGATGCAGCAGATGATGTTGACATCTTTGATGTCTGATCAATCTCTCAGTGCTCTACAGTACCTGTTTCAGCCTCCTTCAAGGAGCAAATTGCTTTTGTCGACTGTTCCACTGGAGGAAGCCTTCACATGCTTGGAGCAGACATCTCCTTAACTCGTCAATGGGTTTGAAGCCTGTTGGTTACTTACCCTCAACCTGATTTAGTCCATCTGCTGATATTTTTATTTTTACCAGGGTTCTTGTTCTCTGAAAATAAAAGTTATTAACTTATACAACCATCTATAGATTTAGAACTGGAAAGCACCTTGGAATTGTCTATGGTACACACAGCACAGGTACAGTTTGAAACCCAGTCCTGTCAAGTTCCCTTTCTGCAGGCTGGATGATAGGCTGGGGTAAGACACTTCTCTGATAGTGAGGCTGGAGTCCAAGACAAAGTTCCAAACCTCAGGCCCATGGTGGTAGCAAAGTTGGGAAGAATGAGGCTCACCAGATGTGCTTCAGCGGGGGCCTGGCCTGAGTCTGGAAGTCCCAGCATGAGAGGCATCTGACTACATCTAATGACCTTGCTTTGTTCTCATCTCAGCATCTGTGGACTGCAGTTTAAACTCATTGCCAGTGTGTCTGAAGAGCTTCATTTGATCTAATGGATGAAAGAAGTCCCATGCTGGGGCAATGATGATTCTCGGCCCTGGTACAACTGCTTTCACTTAAGCTATTTTGAAGCAGGCTGTAAAGATGTTTGCTAGCTTCAGATCATGCTCTCTTATTTGGGTTTTCTTCCAGTCACTTTAGACTCTGCCTCTGCTCCAGCTGGGCCAGATCATATTCTAGATCCAAAGAGTACGAAATTCTCCAAACAAAAAGAAATCCAAAGAATTCATCCCTGGAGGGGATGCTGGCTGGAGCTGGGTAAAAGCTACGTGCTTCACTGACCATAATAGAGGATGGCCAAAGAGATAGCTCCCTGTGGAGTGACATTGTCCTGTCCATCTCTTCCTACAAGAGCATCTCCTTCACAGATGGCTGAAACTCCAAGGGAAAGGCCATGTGGGAAGATGGAAAGCACAGAATTTAACTCAAATCCAAGTTCTCCTCTTCCAGCCTCATTTGGGAAGTAATATGACTCTAGGTCTCTTCTAATTCAGGAATCTCTGGTCCATCATTAGAAACTCCTCCCTTCAAATTACACATTACCTTTTACTTGAGTCTTCTTTCTAAATAGAATCTTCAGCCCTCTAGGAAGGGGACATATTTGATCCATTGCCATTGATGCTTGAAGGGATTTATCAGATGCTTTGTTCCACAGGAGGATCCTAAGAACAGGGGGGTACTGGCAGCATGGGGATGGGGGTGCTGAATGGTGGCAAACACCAGACTGCCTCCTTCCCTACTTAGTCTATGAGCAGCCATTCTTATACCAAGTTAGAATTGTACAATGAGCAAATTGGAATCAAACTTAAAGGGAAAGTATTAAAGCTAGAAAGGACCTCAGAACATAGATTATCAGTCTGGAGTGACTTCAAAACATAGAATGTAAAAGTCCAAAGTGATCTTAAAACTATATGCTAAAGCAGGAAGGGGTCTTGGGCTATGAAATGTCAGGTCTGGAAATTAAAACATGGAATGAAAGAGCCAGAAGAAGCCTTAGAATGTCAGAGTTACAAGCAAACTTAGGAAATAAGAATCTATAAGAACCTTGTTATTATTTTAATCATGTCTGACACTTTTTGTCCCCATTTGGGGTTTTCTTGGTAAAGATATTGGAGTGGTTTATCATTTCCTTTTCCAGCTCATCTTACAGATAAGGAAACTGAGGCAAACAGGGGTAAGTGATTTGACCAGGATCACACAGCTAGTAAATTTTGAATCCAGGTCTTCCTGATTACTTAATCCCTCTAGACCTTAGTTTCCTCATATGTAAAATGCAGAAGTTGGAGTAGACAGGCTCTAACTAAAACTCATAGAGAACATGGTAGTAAGTAAAATTTAAATTTTAACCTAGGTGTTCTGACTCTAAATCCAGTTAATTTTTTCTGGTATTTTATGCTTGAACTTTTTGCGGATCTGTTTTAATACGTTCCTGGCCCCCTAAGAAGATTGCCTCTTCAAAACCATTTGGTACTGGCTAAGAAATAGAGCAGTTGATCAGTGGCATAGGATAGAATCACAGGACAAACTAGTCAATAACTATAGCAATTTAGTCTTTGATAAACCCAAAGACCCCAGCTTCTGGGATAAGTACTAACTATTTGACAAAACTGCTGGGAAAATTGGAAACTAGTGTGGAAGAAATTAGGGCTTGACCCACATCTAACACCACATACCAAGATAAGATCTAAATGGGTTCATAATCTGGATATAAAGAGTGATATTGTAAGCAAATTAGAGGAATGTAGTATAGTCTACCTCTCAGACCTGTGGAGATGGAATAAATTTATGTTCAAAGAAGAACTGGAACTCTTAATTGAACACCAGATAGATAATTTTGACTATATTAAGTTAAAAAGTTTTTGTACAAACAAAACTAATGCAAACAAGATTAGTAGGGAAGCAATAAATTGGGAAATCATCTTTACATTTAAGGGTTCTGATAAAGATCTCATCTGTAAAATATATAGAGAATTGTCTCATATTTATAAGAATTCAATCCATTCTCCAATTGATAAATGGTCAAAGGATATGAACAGACAATTTTCAGAGGATGAAATTAAAACTATTTGTAGTCATATGAAAAGGTGCTCCAAATCACTATTGATTAGAGAAATGCAAATTAAGACAACTCTGAGGTACCACTACACACCTGTCAGATTGGCTAAAATGACAGGAAAAGATAATGACGAATGTTGGAGGGGATGTGGGAAGGTTGGGACACTGATTCATTGTTGGTGGAACTGTGAACAGATCCATCCATTCTGGAGAGCAATTTGGAACTATGCTCAAAAAGTTATCAAACTGTGCATACCTGTTGACCCAGCAGTGTTTCTTTTGGGCTTATATCCCAAAGAGGTCTTAAAGGAAGGAAAGGGCCCCACATGTGCAAGAAAGTTTGTGGCAGCCCTTTTTGTAGTGGCTAGAAACTGGAAACTGAATAGATGCCCATCAATTGGAGAATGGCTGAATAAATTATGGTATATGAATGTTATGGAATATTATTGTTCTGTGAGAAACGACCAGCTGGATGATTTCAGAGAGGCCTGGAGAGACTTGCATGAACTGATGCTGAGTGAAATGAGCAGAACCAGGAGATCATTATACACAGCAACAACAATATTATATGATGATCAATTGTGATGGACATGGCTCTCTTCAACAATGAAACGTTTCAAACCACTTCCAATTGTTCAGTGAAGAAAAGCCATATACACCCAGAGAGAAGGGTGTGAAATGTGGACCACAACATAACATTTTCATGCTCTCGATTGATGTTTGCTTGCATTGTGTTTCCTTTCTCTGATTTTTTTTCTTGTAGATACGATTTTCCTTGCACAAAAAAATGATGTGTGGAAATATGTATACATATATTCGATTTATCAAGTATTTTAACATAATTAACATGTAGTGGATATCCTGCCATCTAGGGGAGGGGTGGGAAGTAGGGGGGAAAAATTTGTAACAGAAAGCTTTGTAAGGGTTAATGTTGTAGAATTACCCACACATATGTTTTGCAAATAAAAAGTTTTAATAAATATATATATATATATGTATATAAAGAAGATTTCCTCTTTCCCTAGCTCCTCACTTCTCCTGAAGTGAGCTTCCCCACAATCACAGACATTAGGATCATTGCCTGAATCATCATCATTGCCATGGTCTCTAAATTTTCTTCCAGCTTTCAATCTATGATCTTTCACTAATCTAGCTCCAGTCTAGTTTTCTTCCTCAATCTATCTCACAGACATCTGGGGAATAAGAAACAAAGTGGTCATAATCACTATGCATAAAAATGCTCATTGTCACCATTTTTTTAGGACTTTCTACTTTTCAAAATACTTTCAAATTATGATTTAGCTGAACCTCTTCCAAATAGAATAGGCCTTGGGGGTCATCTGCTATCACCCTCTCATTTTAAAGAAAGATAAACTGCACTCTAGAGAAATGACTTGTTGAGGGTCCTATATCTAAATAATGACAACTCTGAGCCTAAAATTCATGTCTTTTGATTTTAATATAGTGCTCTTTCCACCAAACCATGATTAATGTCCTACAGTTCTAAAAGGGAAAAAGAGGTTCCTACATAGTAGCTTAATATTATTGATTCTAGCCTAAGCTCACTGATCTTTTTACTACTTTTGAACAAGATGATTTCAAACACCAGGCAAAGCTTGGTTTTATGGAATGAAGAAATGAGAAAGCATTGGTATTTATACAGACCCTCAGAGGATGTTTAAATCATTTCCTTAATTAAGCCTCAGTACTCCCAAGAGGCTGGCAATTCTTGGCTTCTTAAAAATAAAATAACCTGAGGAATCTGATGCTTGAAGAAATCAGCATGTGATTTAATGACTCAGAAAAAGATTGGAGATGTTAATGCTGCTTTCTCATGAGTGCAACCCAGCTCTTTTAGGCACTGGTATTGAACCTTTGCAAAATGACAGAGTTGGGTGGAACCTGAAAGGTTATCTAGTCCAGTTCCCCTATTTTGTGGAGAAAGAAACTGAGTTTCAGAGAAACCAAATGATTTGCATAAGGCCACACACATATTGAGTACTAAAGCCCAAACTTAAACCTTGGTCTTCTGACTCCAAGTCCACATACTTTTCTAGTATAGTAGTTTGTTACTGGCTTCCTGAAAAGGCTGCCTCTCTTCTTAATTTCTTCATTTCTTTTTGATTGAACTTCATAATTACCATTTCAGTCATCACCATCATCCGCTAAATCACTTCCTTCTCCTCCTCCTTTTCCTTTTTCTTTCTTTCTTTCATTTCTTCCTTCTTTTTCTTTCTTTCTTTCCTTCCTTCCTTCTTTTTTCTCTTTCTTTCCTTCCTTCCTTTCTCTTTCTTTCT
>JAJPUD010001785.1:61393-80518 GCA_023553655.1 Myrmecobius fasciatus | reverse complement strand
AAGGAAGGAAGGAAGGAAGGAAGGAAGGAAGGAAGGAAGGAAGGAAGAGAAAGAGAGAGAGAGAGAGACAGAGAGAGAAAGAGAGAGGAAGGGAGGGAAGGAGGGAGGGAGGGAGGGAGGAAGAATCTCTATAATCTGTCCAGGTCACCCCAGAGGAAGATAGGTAAAATGAAGAGAAACAGAGAGAAATCAGGACTGGCATTTTAAATTCTAAGATTGTGGGTAATATTGATACAAGTAAAAAGTGTATTGGCTGGGTATTAGGGGAGTAGAAGATAAAATAGACTAAAGCACCATGAATTGGTACAGAAGAGAAAATAGAGAGTAATTAGAGAGGACGAAGAAGGAGGTTTTCCTCAAACCACATGTAAAGACCCTTTGAGGAGAAGATGATGCTGTAAGACCTGGACCAAAAAAAAAAAAAAAAAAAAAAAAAGAACAGAAGGTTGGAAGAAGCTGGAGGCATTCTAGCCCAGTATGGAAGAGATGCTAAGGGAATTTCTCCAGTTGCTAAAAATTTGGTTCCCTGAAGAGAATATAATAAGCACCATCTGATGGGGAAGACCTGAACTTTAGGGAGCAGCAAAGGAAAGCTGAGTGAGGCACCATTGGTGAGAAGGACCACACCAACTGGGAGGAGATGAGGGTATTGAATGGGGGGGTGGGGCGAAAGCACTTAAAACATCTGGTGGGAACAAAAGATAGCAGTAGCAAATGATAGAGAATTGGAAGGAACCAGAATCTAGAGGAGAGCTGCCAATGAATGAATAAATGAATGATCAAAATATGTTAAATGCTTTCTCTGTGCAAAGCACTGTGAAATCACAATCACTTAATCAGTAAGTATTTATTAAAACATTTACTCTGTGCTAGGCACTGCAATGGGTATTGGGAATAAAAATACAAAGAAGGAAAAGTTCCTGATTTCAAGAGCATGAATGTGAAGGAGAAAACCCCAATTTTCTTCATTCTGGGGCCTCACCCAGAGTAATACTGAAAGTTGTTGAACCATACTAAACTCAGAAGGAGGAAGTACTATTGGAAATCTACTGACCCCTTATGAACTCAAAAGGTTAAAAAAAAAAAAAAGAACAAAGAATAAAAGAAAGAAAAGAAAGGAAACTCCTCTCTACACCATTGTCAGGGGGAAGTAGTGGCTACTTTTGTTAGAATGCCAGAAATCCAGGTTTTCATATTCTATTTGGGTGAGCACAAGAAGCCAAAGAAGTAAGAAAGCCCCAAAATGCTCCCTGACCCTTCATATAAGGAGAGATCTTCTGAAATATGTATCACTTATGCATTTTTTGCTGGGACAGTTGGGGTTAAGTGACTTGCCCAGCATCACACAGCTAGGAAATGTTAAGATTTGAACTCAGGTCCTCCTAACTTCAGGGCTGGTGCTCTATCCAATGCACCACTTCGATGCCCCCATGCATTCTTAATATCTTTTACCCTGCTTCTCTCAAGTAAGTCATTGTTAGCAAAACCTACAGCTATTAACCATCATACATATTTGCCATATCTTTCCAATGTCCTTTGAATTACCTGTGATTTTGATCATTCTAAGACCATAATATCCTATTGATCACAAATAGTCTATTTTAAAGCATCTTAGGTGAGAGACACAAATGACTTTCTAAAATTAAGGAAGTATGGTTTTGGGAGAGCAACTCTGACATGAATAGTTAAAATGGCTTGGAAACAGTAAACCAAGTGTGTAGTGAAGAATCACTGCTCTGGATGGCAAAGGATAGAAGAGGATGGTCAAAGGTCATCACTTAGATTTCTCTCATTCAAGATTTTTAAAAATAATCTGGGAAAAAAAGAAGGCATAATGCATTCTCCAAGTAACACCAAAGCCTCTGAGTAACAACAAAAGGTCAAGCAGATAGAAATAAAATACAGAAAGATCTTATGAATATCTACAAATTGTCAAAAAGATGTCAGGTCAGTTTTAATATGGATAAAGACAACTACTTTTATGAATAAAAAATCCATACTCTTCAAGCAGAGATAGTAAATAGCTAAAAATCACAGAATACTACAATCTTCAAAGAATCACAGAATCAGAGAATTAAAGAGTTAAAAGGGACCATTGTAGCCATCTAATTGGGAGGCAGCTAAATGGCACAATAATTAAGTTCTGGACCTGAAGTCAGAAGACTTAGTTCAAATCCAACCTCAAATATTTTTTAGACATGTGACCTTGCACAAGTCAATTAATCTTTATCTGCTTCAGTTTCCTTAACTTTAAAATAAAGATGGTAATAATAACAATAATACTTATCTCCCAAGATTGTTGTAAGGATCAAATGAAATTCTTAGCATAATCATATATTTATATTTTATTTGTTTATTATAATATTATTATATATTATAAAAATATATTTATATAAATGCTAGCTACTATTATTAACTATCTAGTTTGAATCCATATCTTAAAATACTATAATGTACCTGCCAAGTGGTGAGCTAGGTGACATAATTGATAGAGTGCTAGGTCTGGATTCAGAAAAATTTCTCTTCCTGATTTCAAATATAGTCTCTGACTTACTAGCCAGGAAGTTGCTTAACCCTGTTTGCCTCAGTTTGCTTATCTATAAAATGAGCTGGAGAAGGAAATTACAAATGACTCCAGAATATTTGCAAAGAAAACTCCAAAAGAAGTCATCAGGAGTTAAACATGATTAAAAAACAACTGAACAAACAAGTGGTCACCATTGCTTCAAGACTTTCAAAGTGGGGGAATCCACTACCTACCAAAAAAGCTCACCATTCTAATGTTTAGGCAGTTTCTCCTGACATCAAGCCTAAGTTTACCTCTTCAAAAGTTCCAGCCACTGTTTCTCATTCTTCTCTGTGAGTTCAAATAGAACAAATCTTTTCATGACAACCCTTCAGATACTTGAAGATACCCATCATACCTTCAGTCTTCCCTTTCTCAGGTTAAATATTTCTGATTATCATGTGGCTCAGACACTAGGCCCTTTACTAATAAGGCTGCCCTTCTTCATGCTGTCAATACCCTTCCTAATATGTGGCATCCAACACTGAACAGAGTGTTTAAGATATGGTGTAAATGGGGTAGAATGCAACAGGAATATAGCCTCCTTATTTCTGGAGGCAGTGCCTCTCTTAACCCAAACTTGGCTTAGATTTTTTTAATGGATTACATCCCCCAGCTGATTCATAATGAACTTGCAGAGATGAAAATCCCCAAATCATTTTCAGGCAAATGTCTATTTAACCATGCCTTATATTTGGAAATTGATATTTTATAGACCCAAATGTAGCACTTGATGCTTATCCCTATTGAATTTTATCTTATTAAATTCCATCCAATGCCCCAGCCTACAGAGTATTTTTGTTTGTTTGTTTGGTTGGTTTTTTGGGACTTTGTCTTTGTCGCACAATGTGTAAACTAGCTCTCCCAGCTTTGTGTCATCTACCAATTCGATAAACTTACTATACATGTCTTTATCCAAGGTGCTGATAAAACTGTTAAATAATAACCATAAAAAGTATGAATCCCTAGGGCACTCTTCTGCAGACCTTCTCAGGAATTGATATTGAACCATGAGTGACTGTGCTTTTAATCCATTTTCAAATTCATCTGATATTATCTTGTCCACATTCCTCTATCTTTCCCACAAGAATAACATGAAATACTTTGTCAATTGTTTTGCTAGAAATCTAGGTAAATTAGCTCTACATCATTTCCCTGACCTATTGAAACAGCAAACATCTCAAAAAAGAAAAAAAAAGAAATCAGTGTAGCATTGAATGATGTGTCTTTGAGGAATCCCTGCCAGATGTCTGCTAGAATACTTCCTCTTTTTCTAAATAGTCATTGCTTATTTTGTTCATAAGACATTCTGGAGGTTTCCTGGAAAAATTAAAATCAATGATACTTTGTGGATTTTTTTCTCTGTTCCTCCACTTTTCCTCAGAATTTTATGCCTTCAGAATTGTCTTCTTGAGAGTTTCCCATCCTTCTTGGGTTGATTTCTTCCTATAAAATTTTAGTTCATGGGGTCCTAAGTAGGCTTGTCCTGAACCTTTTGAAATCTGCTCTCTCAAAATCTAGAAGATATATCAAGCTCTGCTGTCCATCTCTTTCACAAACTCTGGGAAGAAGTAGTTATACCTGACACCACCCCCACCCCCACCATCCAGATTCCCTCCCTCCACTTCCACCACAAAAGCCAAATTCTCCTGGTGTCCTCCTAAGATAGAATTCCTCTTTGTTGTTTCTTTTCCTTTTATGGGATGAAATCATTATTATTTTAAGAGAATGACAAAAAAGAGTAGATGGGAGGAATGAAGGATAAACATAAAAGACATAATAGAGAGAGAGAACGAGAGACTACAAAAAAGGAGAAGTAAAAGGAGGAGGGAGAAAAGAGGAGAAGGAAGATAATGGAGAAAAGAGAGGAAAGAGAAGAAGGGAGAGAAAGAAAAAGAAGAGGAAGAAGAAAAAATAAGAAGGTGTAGGAGAAAGATAAAACAAAGGGAAAGAAGAATGGAAGGAAAAAGAGAAAGAAAAGAGGGAAAGGAGAAGACAAGAGAAAGGAAAAGAAGAAGGTGGAAAGGAAGGAAAAGAGGGAAAGAAGTCTTTCACTTGGGTTTCACTATCCATAGCTAACTGCTTTATTTCCTACTTTTTATCTGGCTTTTCCAGGACTGTTGTGGTGTTGGCCACGATTTCATTAAGACATTTTATTCCTGAAAAAGGAGCAATCTCTTCCCATCCCCCACTCCAAAGTATATTACATAATAAGATCCCTCTAGTTGCAGGTGGGCATGGATTGAGAGTTTTAGCCAACAGGGAAAAATATCCTGGTTCTGCTTCCTACTAAAATCCTCTCTCAAGGTCACTGTTCCACAAGTTCATTGGTTAACTATAATGTGACTGAGTCCATCTCTTCCTGGGCAAAAAGCTGAGACTTTTCAAATATGGAAAAAAAAAAAACCTGCCTTCAACCTATTATTACAGCCTCATTATATATCACTCCCTTTCCTATATTCTTTTGTCCTGCCAGTCATATTGGCCTTCCTTCTGTTCCTTGAACAGCTATCGCCTAGTTTTATATTTCTCCTAATTGTCCTCTATGTCTGGAATCTCATTTCCCCTCACAACCAATTAAAAAGTCTTTTCCTTCTTTTGAGACATGGTTCAGCCACCACCTTCTATATACCAAGCCTTTTGTGATTCCAAATGTCATTGCATGCCCTCCCTAGCAATTATGTATTTATTTATTCTGCACTTATAAATGTATTTATTTTATATATTTCTATATATAAATGTATTAATAAGAATATATGCTTATATACATATATATATGCTATCATATATCTTTATATAATGTAAATACATATATAAACATACTTACAATATAAATACTTGTTTAAGTATATATACTTATGTAGAATACATGCAAGTATATACATATACAGAATATATAAGTATTATAAAGAAATATACCAAATATATATATATGTACATATACACACATATACATATTGTCTCTCCCATGGAATATAAAGTCCTTGATAGTAGGGATGATGAAAAAAGAATTTAAAGAAATCATTAGGATCATCTAGTCTAGCTCCCTTGTTTTACAGTATGGAGAAATTGAGGATCAAACAGATTACCACTTGCCCAAGATCATACAAGATTCTGGTGGACTCTTTGGAGGATGAAAACAATCAACGGATGCACCATGCATCTTCATTGCCTCTGATTTAACCAGTGCATTTGATGGCAGAGGCCACAGCTAAACAACTCTGTCCCAGAGCTCCTTAAAAGATGAGTTAGCAGCTGGAATGTTGTGGGTTGATTCTGAGTTGGTTCAACCAGTGGGTTCCCTAGGGAATTCTAAGCAAATCAGAGCACACCAGTACCATTCTGGACTTTCATTTCCTCTGTCCCACCTTATCTATTTCACCATAATGGCTGAAGATGTACAGTACAATAATTAATGTGGAAGTCTGAAAGATGTCAAGTACAAATATAAGGCAACTTACCTCATACTTGGCCCCTAAATGGTCAGGTCTGGGAGGAGTGACATGGATGGTTGAAGGGTCTGGGAATTTTGCCATATGAAATTTGGACATATTTGAAATAACCAAGCATGTCAATCCTGCAGAAAAGTAGCAGGCTTAAAGGAAAAGTGCTTCAAGTGTTTCTGGAGATAACACTTGGAAGAGGAATTATATAAGCCTAGAATTTTCAGGGGATAAGGTACTGGACAGGGAGTCAGAAAGACTTGAATTCATAAACAGCCTCATTTATTCTTTCTTGCTATCTTTCTGTCTACCCCAGTTTCTGCCTACCTACCTCCTTGGTCTGTTGTGAGAATCAAATAAGATAATATTTGTAAAGCTCTTTGAAAACTTTAAACTGCTATACAAATGCTATGTGCTATTATTATTGCTTTTTTTACTTGCCTTCTAAGGATTGAATTAAGAGTGATGATGGGAAGTTGGAGATGGACTATGGAAGCATCATAGGATCATAGGCTTCTTCCTCCAACAGTCCCAACTTGACAACAATTTCAGAGGGCATCAATGGGAGATTGAAAGCAGAGTCCCTCCAAATGACAGGGTAGTCTTCATCCAAAGACCTAATGTCTAGCAATCCAGCAAAAAAAAATCTAGCAAATCCTAGCAAAACCCATCACTTAACAAAAGAGAGTGGGATTTGTCAGACCAATGTGAGAGCCTTTTTCCTAATAAAGCCAGAATAATTCCCAGCTACCCAAAGTCTACCAGATTCTCTCCTTCCCAACAATAGAGGGATAGATCTGTCCAGGACCTTGACCACCCAGAAGGATTTGGCCATTCAATCAATCACAAATGCCTCCTATGAGCAGGGAATGAAAAAAACAAGAACAACAATACTTCGGGCAAGAAAAAGTACCCTCATCATAGCATCTGCCATGGCACTTTTTTAAAAATCAAAACCTCTTCTCCATGTCAGTGCCATCTTCCTAGCAAGTGAACCTTCCTGTATGTTTTCCTTCCCCAAATTAAAAAGCATATTTCCTGCACTTAACACAGTGTTTGATAAACAGTAAGTACTTACCAAATGCTTTTTCACTTCCTAGAACTACAAGGAACCTCAGACACCATCTAGCCCAATTCTACAATTTTATAAATGTGGAAACTGAGGCTCAAGGGGAAAATTCTTAGCAATTAAAGCTGTTTAAAACTGGGATTCAAGTCCATTTGACTTGTATAAAGCTCTTATGATGTTCCTGGCACTGTGCTATGCAAAAGGATAAAAAAAACAGAAGGAAAATAGCATCCTGGAGCTTAAGATCTTTGTGGACCTTTATCTAGATGGTAAAGCCAATAGAGGAATTGTATAGATAATAAGAAAAGGGAGAGATGACTAACAACTAGAAGAAGTGAAAGTAGGTGCCACTTGTTGGTGAGTTGATAGAGGGGATATCCTTCCACTCTGGGTCAGACCAGATGACCTCTAAAGTAGATACCTCCCAGTTTTAACATTTTGTGACTAATGCAAAGGGCACAGGTATTAAAACTGAGTTCTAATCCCCTTCTGCCAGTATAACCTTAAGCAAGATCCTTCACCTCAAGGTGGGGGGATCCTCCCTCCTCTCGATGGATACTCTTTCTTGTTCTTATATTCCATGAGGCATCACATCCTCCTCTTATTGTTCCAGGGACCAGAGCTCAGTTCATCCACAAGAGCAGCCAGTATGGCATCATCCATAGACTCAATGTAGGGAGTTGGGACGAAATTCCCTGAATGGAGATT
This sequence comes from Myrmecobius fasciatus, assembly GCA_023553655.1. Taxonomy (NCBI): domain Eukaryota; kingdom Metazoa; phylum Chordata; class Mammalia; order Dasyuromorphia; family Myrmecobiidae; genus Myrmecobius; species Myrmecobius fasciatus. The sequence goes on along the minus strand of JAJPUD010001785.1, from coordinate 72,732 downwards.
CCTGAAAACAACCAGCAAGGATTTCTTCTGAATCCTCCCTGGCTCAGCTAAGAGGAAAGGACTGAGCTCAATGATCTGGGTGGAGGGGTATCAGAGAGGTAAAAAGCAGGGGGCTTTCTGTGTTCAGTTGCCCAGCCCGGCATTATTTATATCCTACTTTATAAAAATGTCACATCAGCAATCAGGAGCCTCATATGACTGCTGCCCTTCCCCCAGCCTCTGCTATCCCCTCCTTCTTCTCCTCCTACAGCGGACATACAGACTTGCCTGTCAGGTTTCCTCTCCAGCAATTCAGTGCTCTGGAGATTACATTGCAATTAATTTTTTTATTGCTTCAGAGTAAATAAATACTAGACATCCCTCAGTGTCAAAACCAGAGGGGCTTGGGCAAACCCTCTGATGATGGGATACAGGGAATCTGCATTAATTCCTTCCCAGAGAAAAGGAATGCTTTCTCATCCATAAAATTGAACCAGGGACCTATCCCTCACCATTGATGCTAACTGGTATTTACACAGTTCTTTGAGATTTATAAGCCCATCCTCACACATGCTCAGGGTGATAGGTAAGAGTGACTTTCAAGTATGAAGAACTGTCTTCTAACCTCAGCTCTGCTTCCTAGGATTTGGCTGACCTTAGGTCGTCTCTGACCCTCAGTTTCTTCACCTATAAAATATCTGGGAAGAATTGGAGATGGAGAGGGAGTCACACAGGGGTCAGGTGATCTCTTACCATTTAAACCACTTTATGTTTATTTATGAATGTACACATTCTCTCTCATGAATAAATATCATCTCCTTGAAGACAGGAACTAATCTTCTGTCATGGGTAATATATGCTTGTTCATTGATTGATCAGTTGACCAACATCCCGGCCATAATAATAGCTCACATTTACAGAGTACTTTGAGATTGACAAAATAGTTTCATCCTAAAGCTCTTTGGGAAAAATTGTACAAATATACACAAAATATGCAAATAGATGAAGAAACTGAGGCTCACAGTGGTGAAGCATATTCTCATAGGCACACAGTTCTTACCACTGCAAAGCACGGGTTTCAAATCCCAAGTCTTCCACCTGGATGACATATCCCACCCTGGCAAATTACTTCCCATCACCTATATAAGAAAGGGTTTGGACTAGAGTACCTCTGATGCATTCCTTGCAGCTCTAAATCTTAAAAAGCTGAGAAGAGAAAGGGAATCAGGAAAGGGGTTTTGAGCAGGATTTGCCAATTGATCCAATCCTTGAAGAAGGAAGCTAAAAATTTTAAAAAGCAGTAATGGGGAGGAGGGTCAGGATGTCAGGGAGATAGATCAGCCATGCATAGGCAGGGACTATGACACAAACTATAGTGTATTGAACCTGAAAAGGTAGGAAGAAGCCAATGGTGAGTGGGTTTGAAATGCCCAACAGGAGTTGAAAGCAAGGTCAAAAATCACTTCTATCCCACCCTTTAAGTGATATGCTGAATGTTTGTTGAAGAAACAAAGTGGGGATTAAGTTGTGAGTCCTTGCATTAGAAAGCAAGCTTCTTGAGGGCAGGCTCTGTCTTTTACCTCTCTATCCCCAGTGTTTAGCACAGTGCCTGCTGAATGTTTGTTGAAGGAACAAAGTGGGGATTAGATTGTTTTTCTATTAAAGCTTTTTACTTACAAAACATATGCATGGGTAATTTTTCAACATTGACTCTTGCAAAGCTTTCTGTTCCAAATTAACTCCTCCTTCCCCCCATCCCCTCCCCTAGATGGCAGGTAGTCCAATACATGTTAAATACGTTAAAATATATGATAAATCCAATATATGTGTACATATTTATGCAGTTACCTTGCTGCACAAGAAAAATCCGATCTAGAAAGAAAGAAAAAACCCTGAGAAGGAAAACAAAATGCAAGCAAACATCAATAGAGAACATGAAAATGTTATGTTGTGGTCCACATTAAGTTCCCACAGGCCTCTCTCTGGGTGTAGGTGGCTTTCTTCATCACTGAACAATTGGAACTGGTTTGAATCACCTCATTGTTGAAGAGAGCCATGTCCATCAGAATTGATCATCATGTAATATTGTTGTTGCTGTGTATGATGATCTCCTGGTTCTGCTCGTTTCACTCCGCATCAGCTCATGCAAGTCTCCAGGCCTCTCTGAAATCATCCTGCTGGTCGTTTCTTACAGAACAATAATACTCCATAACATTCATATACCATAGTTTATTCAGCCATTCTCCAATTGATGGGCATCCATTCAGTTTCCAGTTTCTTGCCATTATGAAAAAGGACTGCCACAAACATTCTTGCACATGTGGATGGGTCCCTTTCCTTCCTTTAAGATCTCTTTGGGATATAGGCCCAGTAGAAACACTGCTGGTTTGCACAGTTTGATAAGTTTTTAAGCAGAGTTCCAAATTACTCTCCACATCCCTTCCAACATTCATGGGGATTAAATTGTGAACCCTAGTATTAGAAGGCAAGCTTCTTGAGGGCAGGCTCTGTCTTTTGCCTATTTTTGTATCCCCAGTGTTTAGCACAGTGTCTGACACATAGAAAGCACTTGATAAATACTTATTAAATGATAGAGAATCTGACACGTGTCCCTATTCTAAAATCCTCCAAAATGCACTAGAAGAAAACCCAGGTTCTCTGAGGTTATACTGGTGATCCCTATCAAGTGGAAAAAGCTTTGTGTTCAGTCTGCCCAGACACAGACTACGTCTGCTATCCAAGGACAAGCCAAGCTGAGTTCAGAGAGGTCCATTGTCATATTGCCCCATGGGGTTCATGGGTTCTAACTATGGCAGCTCTCAAAGATGATTATGTCAAAGAGAGCCTCTACTCGGTGTTGGAGAATTGAGAACCTATATTGAAAAAAATAATGAATTCCTAAAGGTCTTAAGGCCATTTTGACCTCATTCTTTGATATTACAGTCTTTTTATATCCATTATTCATCAGGATCTGTGACAATGTGGGAAGGATACTTGTTTGACCAATGAGAAAACAGAGACCCACATCACTGATCTAAAGCTGGTCCTCAGAGATCATTTATCCCACCTTCCTCATTAAAAATGAGGAAACTAAGGGCAAGATTGTAGCTGTAGAGCTACAAGGTGCCTCAGACACCAACTAGTCCAACCACCTTCATTTTACAGCCAAGGAAACTGAGGCTCAGGTGACATGGGGTAGTGAGTATCAAGAGCAGAATCTGCTCCCTTCATTTCAGAATTAGTGTTCATTCTACTATGACAGATTGTCTCCTTGGGGCAGATAAAGGACTTAGTCAAGATCACACAAAGGAACAGTGGCAGAGATCTAAGGAGCCCGGATCCACTTGCTCTCCCAGCTATATTTTATCACTACTTTCCTACAATGGTGTTAATGCACAAAATACTCCAGACCCAAATTTCAGAAAAAAATCAACACAACCTGAATTCTCTAATCCATAATAAGTTCCTGTAATAGCCTTGAAGGGAGAAGTTACTGAATTTTTCATCTTTGTGTTCACAGTGCCTAGATCTGACACAGGGTAGGTACTTAATAAATGCTTTTTAGATTTTTGAATTGAATCTCTCCTTCCTCCTCTTCCCTAGAAGTCAGAATCTTTATATAGAACAATTTGAAGATGAATGCATAGTACATTTTATCTTATATCTCATTTGCTTTAGGATTTTTGCCACACCTTTTCATCCCCTCTGTCTCCACCTCTCCAGAGATCTCTGCAGTCTTTTCACAGCTGGAATCTGACCACACAGTGGTGACTCTTAGCTAAGTCATATACAAAACTAGTAGAAAAGCTTGGTTCATGAAGAGATGTCTGTCTAGGGTTCCAGTACTGATTTTTCCCAGATTGACTGACCCTTTTAGCTAGACATTGTCATCACTTATACTGTTGACCTTTAAAAAATAACTTTGCTTCTCATTTTTAAAATAGGACTATTAATTGAGCTAATTCATAATATTAGAGAGGTGCCAGACAAACAGATGGAGGTAGAGACTGACAGAAAAAGACAGAGAGATAGAAACAGAGGCAGAAAGAGAGGTGAAAGGAAGAAAGAAGACTAGGTAGGGGAAAGAAGAAAAAAGATAAGGGAAAGAGATAGGAATGTGCTGGAATCTGCTCTTAAGGGCTCACAAGAAACAATTGTTAAATTGGCTTCTATTCTGTCAGATGAGGTCACATGTAAATTCAAAATAAATACAAGAGATAATTGGGGAGGAACCAGCATGGAGGGAGTTGGGAAAGGCTTCATGGAGAAGGAAGCAAGGGATTCTAAGAGGCAGAGATAAATGTATTCCAAGCAAGGGGAACAACTGTACCAAAGCATGCAAACGGGATGGATTGATTGTTACGTGTGAAAAACATTCAGAAGGTATGTTGGCCGGACCATAGAGCTCTCACAGAGACAAGAAACATAGAATGAGACTGCAGAGGCCAGCTAGGGTAAGGTTGTGGATGGCTTTACATGCTCCAAGATCTTGACCTACAAGACAATAGTGAACAATTAGAGTTCCTTGAGTTGGTGGAGGGTGAAAGGCAACACGATCAGACCTGTGCTTTAGAAGAATCATTATATAAGTTGTGGAAATGATATTGGAAAGAGACTCAAGGTAGGAAGAGTTATGACAATAATTCATTTCTCCTCCACAAACCCATCTTAAAGAGAAGAATTGGCAAGTAAAAAATTTTTATAATAGTAGTTTTTTTTAAATTTTTCAGAATACATGCAAAGATAGTTTTCAATGTTCACCCTTGCAAAATCTTATGTTCCAATTTTTTCTCCCTCCCTCCCCTAGATAGCAATAAATCCTACATAGGTTAAAGATGAGCAATTTTTCTTTTCATATCTATTTTGCTGCATAAGAAAAATAGGATCAAAAGGGAAAAATAAGAGAAATAAGCAGACAACAAAAAGGTGAAAAAATTATGCTTTGATCCACATTCAGTTCCCATAGTCCCCTCTTTGGATGCAGATGGTTCTTTCCATTACAAGTCTATTGGAATTGGCCTGAATCACCTCATTGTTGAAAAGAACCAAGTCCATCACAGTTGATCATCATATAATCTAGTTATTGCTGTGTACAATGTTCTAAGTATAAGAATTTTAAAAGAAGGGAAAAGATCTCTTCCAAAAGCCAAAGATGATTAAATGATTGGACTGCATTTGGCTTTTGGGTTGGTGAAGGATCATTAGTAGTTTCCTCCCACTTCCCATAATTCATAAGATCTATAAGAGTTAGGAAAATTCTCAGAGGTCATGTAATCCAGATTCCAAAAGGATTCACTGCCACATCTCTATTATATCCCTAAAAGATGCTCTTCCAGCCTTACTTGAAAGTTTTAACTCCCAAGTATATTTAACTATCTTATATTTGTAGTAAGTACACTGGCTCTGATTGAAATAATGAGCAAGCTGAGGCCCAGAGTAGTTAAATGACATCTTCTTATATAACCTAATAGCCTCTGGACTTGTCATTTATCTTGTTGCTGAACCACTGGGATTATAAAACCTTTCCATCTACCCTACAACTGAATTTTCTTCTATATATTGCCTCTCTCAATTAGAGAGTGGGCTTTTTGAGGGCAGAAACCCTCTCAATTTTCTTATTAGTATTCCTGGAGCTCAGCACAGCATTTGACAGATAGTAAGAACTTAATGAATTCTTTCCCACTCATTCACTCATTTATGGATTTATGCTGTACTATATAAATATCATTTCTCACCTGGATCCATTATTTTGAGACTTCTCTGATTTTTCCGCCCTGCCCCCATATCAGGTACCTTCTCCAAATCCCTTCTCCTTTTGTGTGTTGTCTTCCCCCATTAGACTGTAAGCTCCCTGGGGGCAGACACTGTCTTTTTTTATATTTGTATCCCCAGTGCTTAACTCAGTGTCTGACATTTAATAAATCTTTGCTGATTGACTGCACTCAGCAATGGAGTTCTAATTCCAACAGAAATCTTCTGACTTCATACAGAATCCTTCCCCTTTCATTATTCTGTCTCTTTGTGACCTTGAGCCCCTCTTGGTTTCAGATCTCCATCTGTTAAATGAGGGAGCGGACCCTGAATTTCCTTTCCAATGCTAACACTGGATGAGTATGAAAAAGCAAGCTAGATTCTGTCTCTCCAATAGAAAATCACTCTGTAGCTCACATCGGGTCCTTTGCATGCCCCCGAGAGTTCAAATATTTGTATAGCTATCAGAAGTGAATAAGGAGTTAATGTTGGTGCTCTCTTGAGTGTCATTCATTCTTCTGTGTGACTTTAATTAGCATTTGCAGGCTGATCAGGTTCAGGATATTAATGAGTCACTGAGTCGAAGCCAGTTTTCCAGCATGTTGGTTGATGATGAATTAATTGCCTCTGAGGGCTCAAAGCTCTGAGCTCCTTGTTTGCTCTAAGCGAGGCCTGGGAATAGCTCTGGTATTTTTGTAAGGGGCTTTAGGACAGCCAAGCTCTCAGCAGCTCCCCTTTCCCTGCATTGGAGTACATCACATCCAACCAGGCATCCAATGCCCTTCATAAAACTGACTTTATCTTCCCCATTTAATCTTATCTCCCATTACTGACCGACATATACCCCCTATTCTAGCCAATTAGACCTTGACTGTGCTTTGGAACTTCAGTAAAATGAGGAAATAGGTCCTTCTTGGTGTTAAATCTCATTATCTTACGCCAGGCTCATTCCTGCCTTCATAGCTTTGCTTACACCATTTCCCATTAGTTGTCCAAGTCATTTTCCTAAAACACAGGGCGACCACACCATTCTTCAGTTCAACAGTTTCATTTCAGCGGCTTCCTATAATCTCTAGGATCAAATATGAACTTCTCTAGTGCTTAAAGCCCTTCACAACTTTGCCATCACCTTTCTTTCCATCTTTATAATTGCTTCCTTTTTGACTCAGCCAAATTGGCCTTGCTATTCCTCATGCAATACACTCCTGAAACTAAATTTAATAAATGTTAATTGATTTGACTTATGGATACTCCCTCCCTAGTTCCTCCAACTTCTACTTATACTAGTACCCGAGGTTCCAATAAGATGGTTGCTACTCTTATTATCATTGTAGAAGTACTTCCAAGGAAGTACTACCATCAATCATGAGCCTTTACTAGTGAGATTTCCACTATCAGTCAGACAAAATTTGCTTTTTTGGCAAAGACAGTATCACTGGTTTAGTAATAACAGTTGATACAAAATATTCCCCCCAAAGTTCTGAAGCAACACAGGGCCAATGGGGAGAGTGGACACAAACTTAAAGTTTGTAGTGAAGTACTCATATGCAAAACAGTAACATAACTTAGGTTACTCTTGGTCACTGCTTTAAATATAGATACAGATACTTTTGAGGCATATATAAATCTCTTTTGCTTTCTTAGTATCAATGACTTTGTAGAAATTATGTCCATAACTTCTCTCTGTAATGAGGGATCATAGTCCCTTAAGCTCTTGACTGAGTATCTTTGCTGGTTAGGTCGTCTCCTACTGATCCAGTTTCTCTGATGACATCATCAGTGGGAATGGGGAGGAAAGAAAGATTCATTTTCTCTCCTCCTCTTCCTCCTTTTTTTCCTTCTTCTTCTCCTTCCCCATTCTTCTCCTTTTTCTTCTCTCTCTCTCTCTCTACACACACACAAACACACACACACACACACACACACACACATACACATACATTCAATGAACTGTTGCTTTATTAAACTGACTCCAAAATAGCTTACTATTTTAATATTGAGCCCAAAAAGTGTGATGATCTTTTTATTCAATCACAAGAAGTTTTCTATGCAGATTCATCTGTCTTTTGTCCAATCCTTTCAAATTAATTAAAGACTAATTTATACCTAGTTTACACTTTTAACTGATTAATTCAATCAAGTTGTCTGGACCTATGTGATTCCATTGATTGGATTGAGGGTAGAACCCTTCATTTTTATGATACCTTTTTTCCTCATATAGAATGTAAGCTTATTAAGAGCAAGTAATGTTCTGGTTTTGTCTTTATATCTTCACTGCCTAACACACTGACTTTACATTATGGGAATTTAATAAACTGTTGATTGACAAATTATTAAATGAACCCCTTTCTTTCTCTTCACCAAATTCAGGTTATACTTATCTTAATGTTTGGCTCAAACAGGGAAGAGTAAAGGAGAAAGAAAAGAGAAATATGCAAACTAAGAGAGTCATACAAACAAACTGATTGTCAAAGAAGACTGTCATTTCATGAAGCCATTTATAGATATTGTTGCATGTTGGACCAGGAAGAGTTTGTCCAATTCACTGCTTAATGTTGCTGGTCCTCCCAAAAAAAACTATCTAGGCCGTTGATAGGGTCTATGGATTTCCAACATGATCCATTTTAAAAAGTAAAAACATTAGTTAGTCTTCATCTTAGGTCACAGAAGGTGAAGGGAAAACTATAAGACAGGTTTTTCTAGCAAATGGAAAGAACTGTGGGAGTGGCAAGGTCCGAAAGCAAGATACCCAATGTCCTTGGTCCTTAATACAGCTCTTGAAGGAGAGAGTAGAGCTGAAAAGCTCTATTAAAATTCTATCAGAGCACCTCTAGGCAGGAAACAGGGGTGACAGCCTCTCTGTACCAACTTCATAGATCACAGGATCATAGACTAAAGGTTCTCAGAAGTCATAGTTTAAAACTATCCTATTATAAGTGAAGTAATTAAGGCTTAGAGAGATACAGTGACTTGCCCAAAATCACTTGGACAGCAAATGGCAAAGCCAGAATTCACTAAGATCCTTCTCCATTCTCATATCACTATGTGTAAAGACATTGGCCTCCCTGGTTGGTCTCAGGCTATTCCCAATTATTTAGACAAAGGCTCATTGCCCCGGCTCCTATTCACAAAGGTCATAGTGAAGCTCACTGTCGTTGTTTCACCAGGAACCCAAATGGGAAACTGTGCCTCCCCAGCACAATTGATATTGTGCCTCAATAATATGGAGCCAAGATGTAGGCTGGAGGGTACTGCTTAAGGGATCTTCTGTGCCCCTTTCCCAGACATTTGTACCCTTAAAGCTCTGCCCTTGAAACCAGTAAATGAACCTCCATCTCAGACAGGAGCTCTTTTCTCCTCCTATCAGAAGGAAATGCTCGAATCTGTGGAAAAGACCAGTTGCTATGGCAACCTTGTGACAGAATCGGCCTGTTTCAAAGAGCTTTGCTTTCTAGCAAGGAGAAAGGAGGTGTGCACCTGTCCTAATGTATTATGAAAATAGAACTCACCATCCAGCCTTAGGTTCATGACATTGGGAAAATAAGGCAGAAACCCCTTCAAGAGATGAGCCAGCCCAGGAAAGTGAAAGCAGGGTGATTTCAGAAGGGTCATCACCTCTCAAACACCACATTCAGCAGTTCACCCCCATGCTCTCAGATATTCAGTGACTCCCTGTTGCATCAACAGGGTCAAGCAAAGCAGAGGAAAGAGTATTGGCTTTGGAGCCACTTTGCCACTTATTACAAATGTGACCTTGAGCAAGCCAACCTCCAGTATCTCTACCAGCTCTAGACACATGTTCTATTCCTATACTTCTTCCTCTGTTGATATATATGTTTTCTAGGTTTCTATTGCCCTAACTTAAGATTTGATCATAGAATTCCTGGTGCTATTATTTCAAGATACAGTGAAGATAATGAATAAATTATTGGATCCTGAACCATACAATGATGGGTTCAAATTCCACCTTTAACACTTAATAATTGATGTGTCAATGCAATTTACTTGACCTCAGTTTTGTTTATCTGTATAATGAAACTATAACAATACCTGTAGGTCCTATCTAACAAAGTTATTGTTAGATTTAGGTGAGATTATGTGGAAGAGATGGGTGTAGGGACCAGATCTATGATCTCATTGGTAATAGATAACTCTTAAGTGAAGAAACTCTCTCCACTTTATGCAACTTCAAAACTTAAAATCTTAAGAGATTTGCCTAGAGGACCAAGAAGTTAAATTAAACCACCCAGAGTTTCACAGATACTTAAGTGTCTAAGTGGGGATTTGAACACAGGATTTACTGTATTTAAGTCCAGTTCTGTTATCACTAGGTTACAGTGCCTCTCAGGATATATAAACCTTATATATAAGGTTTGTATATAAACCTTAGAGTGGTAGAATAATGACTGTTGTTGTTGCTGTTGTTAATATTACCATTAAATCATTTCACACTCTCCCTCCTCAGTTAAAGTACAATATAAGAACTGGCAACATGTCATTACATTAATAATCTATCCACTCCAAGAGCCTATTCATGGAAGGACTCGGAGAAACAGGCTATGGGATAGTATGCTCTGACGTCAGACTTCAAAGGAAGATACATCTCAGCTTCCCAAGCACTTTTTTTGGCTTAGTCATGAATAAATGTGCCCAAACTTTTCTCTATCTTCTTATATTTTCTCCCCTTGCCACTTCTTAAGACTAACAAGCAGCAACTATTTTGTTCAAGAAGCAGTGATTCCTAGGGTTTTTTCACAAATTTACCCTTCTCAAGTATCACAAAGCACCTTCACATCCTAGGAGCTGAAGATTTCTCATTCTAGTCTCTGTCCGCCTGACCTAAAATGATCATGATCTCATATTTTCCATCATAGTGCCCCTCACTGTAGCATCATGGAAAGAGAAAGCTAGAAGAAAGATTAGAAATCGCCTGCTCCAAACCCCTCAATTGACAGAGATATTGAAGTCCAGCAAAAGGAAGCTAAAGTCACCCCACCAGTGAATGGCAGAGCTGGGTTGCTTTAAGAAGAAAGAATATTTTAAGAAGTATTGTGTAGTAGGAAATAAACTAATATGTGTTCATTGATGAGGCTCAAATTCTGGATTTGCCACTGACTCACTATATAAACCTGTGCAAATCACAGTTCATCTTGAAGCCTTAATTTCCCTCATTTATAAAAATGAGAGAGCTGAACTAGATGATCTCTAATTTTTTTATCCAGCTGTAAAATTCTCTTAGAATGAATTGTATTTAAATATATATGCATAGTGTATATAAATGTGTGTGCATGCATATATACTTGAATAGAGTATATACACATATATATTCATATATGCATGTAGTATGTCTGTAAATCAGTCTTGTTTAAGTACTACGTGCAAGGCATCTGTGCTCAGCATTGGAGAAACAAAAAAAGCAACAACCATCCCTGGCCTTGAGACATTTAGTCTGATGGAGGACATAACAAGCAATTACATATAGAAAAGATACATTTAGATAAATATTCTAGAGGGGGAGAGAGACAGAGAGACAGAGAGACAGAGACAGAGAGACAGAGAGACAGAGAGAGAGAGAGAGAGAGAGAGAGAGAGAGAGAGAGAGAGAGAGA
>JAJPUD010001785.1:51325-61383 GCA_023553655.1 Myrmecobius fasciatus | reverse complement strand
AGAGAGAGAGAGAGAGAGAGAGAGAGAGAGAGAGAGAGAGAGAGAGATTTGGAAGCAATGGAAAGCACCAGCAGTAAGGGGAGCAGGGAGCTGATCAAGAAAGGCTTCTTATAGGTGGGACTTGAGCTTTCCTGAAGAAATCTAGGAATGTCAGGAGGCAGAAACAAGGAGGCAGAGCATTCTACACATGTAGGACAGTCAGTAAAAAGGCAAAGAGTTATGAGTTAGAGTGTCATATGGGAGAAATTGTATGAAGGTCTCAGTGGCTAGATTGTAAAGCACATGAGGAAGGGAGTAAATCTAGAAAGGGATCAGTTTGCAAAGGGCTTTAAAGGTCAAATGAAGATTTTATACTTGATCTTCTAAGTGAAAGGGAGCCACTTAAATTGGGGGGGGAATTATGGAAGGGGGGTCAAGGATGAAATAGTCCTCCTACATTTTAGAAATATCAGCAACTAAGTAGAAGATGGTTTAGAGGGAGAAGGATTCAAGGAGGGAGATTTATCAACAATAGTCTGGAAGTGAGGTGATTGGAGGCTACATCTGTGTTTGTGTGTATATATGCACATATACATGTGTATATGATTTATGTATTTATGCATATATGTGTATTTATACACACATATTATATATAACAGAGGATCACAAAATCCAAAAGTTAGATCTTCAGAATACCTCTCTTACCTGACCAGGAATCTTTTCTGCAACATCCCATACCTATCATGGTTATCCAGTTTGTCTTGAAGGCCTACATCAAAAGTGCATCCACTACCTTCCTAAGCAGCATTTGGACAGCTCTCTATGTGTTAGAAGTAGGTCCTTATGCAAAGCTGAGTCTGTCTCTAATTTCTACTGTGCCTATTGCTCCCAGTTTTTTATCTCTGAGTTCAGGCAAAGTAAAGCTAATCCCACTTTCCCAAATCTAGTGAGCATGTTTAACCTAAATCATCTCTTGCAGACTAAACTTCACCTGTTCTTTTAACCAAACCACATCTGGTATGGTCTCAGGGGTGTGCTGAAAATAGCTAAAACTAGCTCACAAGAGCTAATTATTAAATTTTCAGTGTGAACATTTATACATTAGATATCAGCAAACCTACAAATTATACCTTGATTTGTTGCTTTGTTGATATCTACATCTAAGAAAGTGATATAGAAACTGTTAATAGTGAAAATTAAACTTAAAACTGTGGTTAGCATATATTTTCCTCCAAGAGAATCACTTGTTAGATATTTATCACTATACTCTTGAATGATCTATCCTCCCACAATCCTAATTATCCTATGTTAGATGCACTCCAATTTGCCTAAGTCTTGCCTAAAATGTGATGCTCTCAATAGATATTACTCTATCAGAGCAGAGAATAATGGAATGATATTTTGGATCCTATGCGCCTTTTAATGAATTGGTCTTTGGGGGTTAACATATAACAATGTTGACTCACATTGAGCTTTTGGCCTATTTAAACCTCCAGATCTTTTTCACAAAAACTGCTATGTAGCAAGGTCTCCCTTAGCCTGGACTTGTGAAAGTGATATTTTGATCCCAGTCATATGACTTTATTTTCTTCCCTATTAAGCTGTGTATTTTTTCAATTCAGGCCATCATCCTGCCTGTCAATACTTTTCTGGATCCTAATCCTGTCAATCAATATGTTACCTACATCCACATTACCTATATTCCCCAGATTTTATCATTGGTAGATACGGCATTCATGCCTTTATCCAAGACATGACTTTATCCAAGTCATTGATAAGAATATCAGATAGCACAGGTCCAAGGGCACATACTTGAAGCATTCCACTAGAGACTTCTTAATTTGACATGAATTCATTGTGAGTCCATTCATTTAGCCATTTCCAAATCCATTTAACCATTTCATTCATGACTTGGTCCATATCTTTGTACCTTGTATACTAAGATAACACACTTTGTCAAATGTTTAATCAAGATAAACTATGTTCACAGCATTCTCTTTATCTACCATGATAGTTGTCTTGTCTAATAAAAGAGACAAGCTTACCTCAGCATTTTTTAGAAGTATCTAATCCAACTGTTCTTCATGGATCCATGCTTGCTTTTATTGATCGCTATTCCCCTTTATAAGGGCCTGTATGTCATTCCTTTATTCTTAGATGTTTGCAGGAACAGAAATCAACCAAGTTTATTTGCAGCTTTTTAAAAAATAATAACATTTGCCCTCTCCAGTCTTATGATAATTATCCTAAAGCTCTCCAAGATCACCAACTCAGCAATCATACTCATCTATCAGTTCTTTCAGAAACTGAAGGGATAGTTCTCTTGGGCTTACTGATTTGTACTCATTAACTGCTGCTAAATATTGCCTGACTCTAACCTTAACCTGACCCTTGCTTATCTAGGGTTTTCACTCCCTGCTAACCATTTTTTTCCCTATGCTCGAAATCATTTTTGATGGGAGAGAAAATTGAAGAAGAAAATAAAATTGAATGATTCAGTGTTCTTTCTGTCATCTGTGGGTATGATTTCAGCCACCTTGAAATGTAATCCTTTTTTTCCTTTAACCCTCTCATTGTCCCCAATAGGGCTTTTAAATTTTTTTTGCTTGTCTTTAGTATTCAACACTGGACTAAAATCATTCTGGGTCCTAGCTTCCCTGACACTATTTCTATATAACATTGTTCATCCTTGCATTCTCATTTTCCATTGCTTGTTCTTCCTTCCATATTCTGTACAAGTCTTTTTGAAATATAAGTTGATAATGAGTTTTCTATGTATTAATATCAGTCTCTTCTACCATCTCCCTCTTTTTTTCTTCCTCATTAGAAACATTTCTAGTTGCATTTTCAAAATTTCATTTTAGAGAGCTTTCTATCTCATGTGGGCAGACTTCACCTATAAAATATTATGTCACCAAATCCTTCCAAGGCTTTTTTGAACCTTCCAAAATCTGCTACTCCTAAACCTGGAATGAGTGCTAGATCATGCCCAGTTTTCTTCTTCTTGTCTATAATTGAGCTCAATGATATCTTGCTCCCAAATTTTTCATCATTTATACTTCAGAAGCCTCAGTAACATTGAAACCAGGCGTAGAATAGTGGCTTTCCTTGTTATTTTCTTCATATCTTGATGAGTGAAATTATTATTGAGGCAATTCATAATTTAATTAACCTATTTTGCTATTGGCAGTAAGAGCTCTGGTCAGTCAACTAGCATTAATTATGGACCTACCATAAGTCTTGGCACAGTACTAAGCACAAAGGAAGGCAAAAACCAACTGTAGGAGCTCACAGTTTAATGGAGAAGAGATCATTCAAACAGCTAGATATAGATTAGAATAAACTGGAAGTAGTTTCAGAGGGAAGGCAGTAAGATTAAGGAGAACTGGGAATGGCTTCTCACAGAAGATTGGATTTTAGCTGACACTTGAAGAAAACCAGAATCTAGAGATAAGGAGGAAAGAGAGGGAAAGAGACAGAGAAAGGAGGGAAGGGAAGAGAGACAGAGACAAAGAGAGACAGAGACAGACATATAAAAATAGAGAGGCAGACAGACAGAGACAGAGAGAGAGGCAGAAAGAGACAGAGACATATATATATAGAGAGAGAGACATAGACAGAGAGACAGAGATAAGAGACAGAGAGAGAAACAAAGAGACAGAAGCAGAGAGACAGACTAGGACAGGGACAAACAGAGACAGAGTGAAACAAAGAGAGAGAGAGAGAGACAGAGAAAGACAATGAGACAAAGAGAGATAGAGACAAAGAGAGAGACAGAGAGAGACAGAGATAGAGCCAGAAACAGAAACAGAGAGACAGACAGAGACAGAGACAAAGACAGAAAAATAGAAACAGAGAGACACATACAGAGACAGAGAAAGTTAGTTCCATGCATGAGAACCAACTAATAGAAATGCTTGGATCAGATGACTGCTGTGTACATGAGCAATTATTATCTGTTTCTCTAATTCCTCCTATCTGGATGGCCTATAATATACTCTCACAACATTATCATTAAATTTTCCTTCTATTTGTCCTTATCCACATATCCTCCATCTCATTTTTCCTGCCAAGTTGCTAAATTTCCTCACATGAACATTATATATTTTCTTAAGATCCAATGCTGCTTTACCCCACATCCCTTTATCTGTCTTCCATTTGAATAAAGCGTTTTCTTCCCAAGTCATATCCTAGACATGATTCCATTTCAAGTTTCAGTCATATTTTGAGATCAAATTTACCTCCTTATCTTAGATCTATATTTCACCCTATTTACCACCTAGACTTTGTATATTTGAAGATGGATTTCATAGGCTATGAGTTTTTATTGCCAGCTGTCTTCTTGGTTATTGTATACCATGCCTTATCTCCTTACCCAGCCATCCTAAGTCCCTGAACACATAGTATCTATTTCTTTTGTGTTCATTTTATTGCTGATCTTAGATGGATGAGTATCTGGCATTGAAATAAAACAAGTTGCAACCCTGTGAGTTTCAAAAGGTCAGAACTAATAGAAGTCTCCCTCAATACTCCAAGTCAGTAGCAGATATCTGTTAGCAGCAGCAACTGAATTAAGTAAAGAATAAGAAGTAATCTGTCTGACCCAGCTCTGCAGGGGATTGACCCATCCTTAGAGACACCAAATAGAACAAAGAGTTAACTCAGCTGAACAAGGAACTGTTCATCCATCAATGATATCACACACAGAATCAAATTTGATTGGTACTTCATGAGGAGAAGAATTCTCCATCTGTCCCAGTTCACAGGGTAGTTATTAGAAATGTATATAAATGTGAATTTTTATTATTAGGTCCCAAGCCCCCTTAAGAGGTCTGGCTGTGTGGTTTTGAGAATTAGCTCGAATAGAGTCCAGAATTGCACCTTCCCCATTATAATCTATGTTGGTTTTCCCAATTCCCACCCCATACCAACTTCTTACCTCTACCTCCAGGATAGTTCCAGCTTCCAATTCTCTGAATGTTTTAAAACCAGTATCTTAAAAAGTTTATACCATTAGCCAATAGGAAGCAGCTATCACCTGAGAGAAGCTTGTGTATTCTGTCCACCTCTCTCTACTCACATTATTGGGTAAGGAACCTGTGTGATGCTAACTCTGAAAGTTAGCCAAGGCCAACCCTTTAATTTTGCAGATAAGGAAACTGAGGCAAATAGGATAAAGTGATTTGCCCAGGGTCACACAGCTAGTATCAGAGTCAAGTTTTGAACTTGGGTATTCTTGATTCCAGATCTGACACTCTATCCAATGTGTCACCTACCTGTCCAGTTAAGGACTTTAATGGCCATCTTCTCCACTCCCCACTTTTAGAAATAAGAAACTTGAAGTCTAGAGAATATAAAAAAGTAACTAAGATCATATAGATAAATGACAGAGCTCAGCTTCAAATCAGCTCTTCCAAAATTAGTTCTAGCACTGTACCACACAGCATCTTAATAAAAGTAGGTGTGTATATATAATATATGTATATATATATATAGTAAATGTGACATATATACATATATGTACATTTGCATATTGTATACACATATATTATATATATGCATATATTTGCATCTATGCACAAACATAAATGTATTCATATATATTTCTTCATGCTCATTATGGGTGCTCCTTCTGTCAAGGCTGATGCCATCTGGTCCAAACTCTCTCATCCCATAATTGTTTGCATATTGTCTCTCCCATTGAACTGTGAGTTCCTTGAGAGCAGGAACCGACTTTAATCTTTCTTTGTATTTCCACCACTCAGCATCATGTCTGGCATATAGTAGACATTTAATGAATGTTTGTTGATGAACTGCCTGATTCTTGTCTGAGTCTTACCAATATGCTACAGACTTTCTGTAGGTCTTTTCCATCTTGGATATCAACATAAATTTTGGCATCAGTTATCCTTTGTTCTTGCTAAGAGATTTTTCATCACCAAAAAAGCCCTAAAATGTGATGGACACAATTTCTTTACAGCAGCCAAAAACATCCATAGGAAGTTTAGAGATGACCTCATATAATCTATCCCCATTTTATAGATGTGAAAATCAAGGTTCAGGGACATGACCCTACTGAAGCTCTCTATATAGTAAGCAGCAGAACTAGCATTCAAATTTAGATCATCTGATTCCAGGTCTAATTATGGAAAGAATTGTCAAATGTAATAATAACAACAACAATAATAACATCGATAATATTATATTCTATTTAATTCAATATACATTTATTAAATAAAAATATTAAATAAAAATATGCCAGACAATGTGCTAAGTGCTAGGGATACAAAAAGAGGGGAAAAATAGCCCCTGCCCTTATGGGAAAGACAATATGCAAACAAGCGAGATATATATATACATATATATATATGCCAGGAAGCCAGGAAGGTCAGTTTGCCAAATGCTTTATCTATGCTCTCATGTGATTTTCACTCTAACTCTGTGATGGAGGTGCTATTATTATCCCCATTGTATATGTACACATATGAGTGTGTGCATGTGTTGGTAGGGACATATATGTATATTGTGTGCATGCTAGCAGTTGTAGTCTCGGGACAGGACTCAGAGCCAAATTCTAATCCTCCCTTTGCAGTATTGCAGGTAGATAGGCCAAACCTTCCCTCCCTTTAGTTCCCTATGCTTCCAGCAAAGCAGGGCTAGAAAGGAAGGAAGGACCTAGAAGATGGTCCAGATGGGCCTTGAGATGCTCAATTTCCTGTCCCATGATTTAGCAGGTTTACTCACCCCTCATTTACTGACCATCTGTCGTCTGCGCCGGGAGCTTCCTGAGAACAGGATCTGTTCCTTTCACACCGGAGAGATCTGCTTCTCTCACCAAAGGTTGCAACTTGCAGACTGGACTAAAGGGCACTCTTTGGCCTGCACTGTCCTCTGGGCTTTTCTCAGCCCCTGGTCCCTGTCTACATGTTCCTATGTCAACTGACCCTCCAATCTTTGAGTTTATCTCCCAGACATTAATAAAAAGATGATGGGGTATAAAAAGTGCAAACCCAAGAGAAACTTTCAGGGAAACCTCCGGGTTATCAAATTTATAAGCACACTGTCTTTGGCAGCCAGGTGGGATACTGACTTGCAGTCAGGAAAAAAACACATCTTCCTGAGTTCAGATCTGGTCCCAGACACTTACTAGCTGTGTTACCTTAGATAGATCACTTCATCCTGTTTGCCTCACTTTCCTCATTTGTAAAATGAGCTAGAAAAGGAAATGGCAAAGCTACTCCTGTATCTCTGGAAGAAAACCCCAAATGGGCTCATGAAGAGTTAGACTCCTGAGCAACAAGAAAGAAACACTGTCCAAAAATTAAAGCACACTCTAGAGTTTCAAGGGAGCAATTATAACAAATCAATCCTCCCAGAGAAATCTTTCCATGCAAAGTAGACTTGCAAATCAATAGAGCTAAAAGGGTTAAACATAGAAGGTGAGAGCTAGAGGGGGGGCCTTAGAAGTATCTAATCCAACTCTTTATTTAGCAGATGAGGAAACTGAGGCTCATAAAGGCATGCTGTAGCAAGAATACCAGATTTAGGCAGCTAGGCTACACAATGACTAGAGCATTGACCTTAGGGTCAGAAGTTCAAATCCCATCGAAGATACTTCTTAGCTGTGTAACATCAGGCAAGTTACTTAACTACTTTATGCCTCCATTTCTTCATTTGTACAATGGTAATAATCATAGCATTTACCATCTAGAATTGTTGTGGGGATAATATGAAATAATATCTATAATGGGCTTTGCAAAACTACAGTATGTATCATAGGCTATGTAGCTTAATTATCATGTGTTTATTATAAAGATATGTTATAAAAATTATTATGTTATAATTATATATGATTAAAAATATTATTTTTATTAATGTTAGTATTATTTTTAGAAATTAAGAGACCTCAGTTTTCTCAGTTGTAAAATGAGAGGGTTAAACCAAATGATCTTCTAGCTTTAACACCTCTGTATTTATGATCAAGGAAGGACTTAGCTAAGCTTTTCTTTTTTTTATTAAAGCTTTTTATTTGTATAACATATGTATGGGTAGTTCCCCAGCATTGATCTTTACAAAGCTTTCCATTACAAATTTTACCCCCAGTCCCCTCCCCTCCCCTAGATGGCAGGAAGTCCACGACATGTTAATAATGTTGAAATACTTGACAAGTTGTGCAAGAAAAATCCTATCTACAAGAAAAAAAAAGAAAATCAGAGAAAGGCAACACAATGCAAGCAAATGTCAATAGAGATCATGAAAATGTTACGTTGTGGTCCACATTTCACATCCCTCTCTCTGGGTGTATATGGTTTTCTTCAGTGAACAATTGGAACTGGTTTGAGACAATTCTTTGTTGCAGAGAGCCATGTCCATCAGAACTGATCATCATGTAATACTGTTGTTGCTGTGTATGATGATCTCCTGGTTCTGCTCGTTTCACTCAGCATCAGTTCATGCAGGACTTAGCTAAGCTTGCAAAAGCCAAGGTCCTGAGTCCCAACCTATTGATCTGAACATTCTGAAAGCTCATTCATTGGAAACTGATCAATAAGCATTTATTAACTAATTGAGCACAAGCGTTGTTCAACATAAAACACAACACAGAACACTAGACTGAAGGAGGAAGCAAAGGTTACATGCTCCTCCCTATTTTTCCAACACCTCTGTTCATAAAGTCCATCAAAGTTCAGAGTTGGAGGGAACCCAAGAGTCCAAGTAGTCCAGATTCTACCTCACTAAAAATTCCTTTTACAACAGCCCTAACAAGTAGTCACTCAGTTTCTTCTTGAATACCTCCAGTGTTGGGGAACTCATTTTCTAACTTTCAGTTTTTGAACAGCTTTTACATTGAGAAAGGCCTTCCGACCTAAAGTCAGGAGGACCTGAGTTCAAATTTGGTCTCAGACACTTAACACTTCCTAGCTGTGTGAACCTGGGCAAGTCACTTAACCCCAATTGCCTCAGCAAAGAGAGAGAGAGAGAGAGAAAGGCCTTCCATGTTAAGCTGAAATATGGCTCCTTGGCCCTTCTACTCATTGACCTAATTCTCTTTTCCAGGCATAGCAAGAAAGGATCACTGATCATAGATGGCTAGTGGGATAAGAATAATGTCCAGTAAGGGCTCAGCCACATAGATTAAACTAGTTTTTCCACAAAAAAAATTATTATACTTTACTCAAGGCTTAATAAGTCCAGAGACTAAAGATCATGGTATTGAATATTGGTTTTATTATTCCCCTAAGTATGAAAATCCAGCACACAAAAAGTCAGGGGATTTTCAGTCTTCACACAAACTCCAATCAGGCATATCACTATCACAACTGAGGAGCCTGCATCCAGTGGAATCAGTGTCATATCCTTATTGAGTAGGTTAGACCTATAAGCAAGGGCATTTTGGTGAATGTTTAACATTCAGCTCTCTGGGGGGCAAATGTACACATGACGTGCTTTTACTTTTTAAGCTGCCTTGTTGACATCTCCCCCCTCACTTTCTAAGTCTAGACAATCAACAACATCAAAAAATAAATCAATCCTTAATTATTGCTGAGGTGTATATAGTCACATTGAGAATTTAACAATCAGCTTTTTGGAGTCAATACAAACTGTCCTAGAAAACCTCTGGATAATAACAATAACAACAACAACAATAATAATAACAAATGTGATTGATGATGGTGGTGGTGGTGGTGGTGATGATAAATAGTTAACATTTATATAGCATGTACTGGAATATATTCCAGGCACTATGTTGAAGGCTTTACAATTATGGCATTTGATCCCTAGAACAACCCTGGAATACTATTTTTATTATTCCATTTTATTGCTGAGGACATTGAGGCAAAATGCCTTGCCCAAGGTCACATGGCTAGTAAGTGTTTGAGGTCAAGTTAGAACTCAAGTATTCCTGATTCACTTCCCAGGCTTTATCCATTGAATCACCTACTTGTATTATTTCTTTCTAATCAAGAGTCTGAACCAGAAGATCAGTCTGAGTCAGACCTGGAAAAAAGCAGTTAGAAAACAGGTCTTGATAAGAAGAAGAAGAAGAAGAAGAAGAAGAAGAAGAAGAAGAAGAAGAA
>JAJPUD010001785.1:28447-51315 GCA_023553655.1 Myrmecobius fasciatus | reverse complement strand
AGAAGAAGAAGAAGAAGAAGAAGAAGAAGAAGAAGAAGAAGAAGAAAATTCCTCTTTTTTTCCATTTCAGTGAATGGCAGTGGAAATAAGTTCCTGTTTTCCAGGAGTTTAATTCTACCAAGGGAAAATAGCTTGCACAAATAGACAAATGGAAAATAAAAACAACAGAAATGCAAAGTAATTGCAGCAATGTGGATGGATCTAAGAAGATCAGCATAAGCATAGGAGGTAGCATTTGGACAGTTCCTTTAAGGGAATTAGGGATTCCAATTTGGGAAAGCATTCTAATCAACACTATGCCATGGAAACCCAAAAGAGTTCATTTGATTTGAGTCTGCATTAATCAAGGCATGGGGTTCAGAAGGAGGGAGGCAATAATCCTTCCCTGCTGTCTTATTCTAGAACCATATTTTAGAAAGGATAATCATAGTCCAGAGACTTAACAAAGAATGGAGAGAGCAGATTGGTGAAAGAAATAAGGGATTGATTAAATGACCTGCTTAAAGATGTTACACTTGCAGAAGAGAAAATATTGAAAGACATAATCCTAGTTCATAGGTATTTGAAGAGCTGGCATGTCAAAGAGGGATTCAACTTGTTCTGTTTGATTCCTGAGATCAGAAAAAGGAGCAGTGAACAGCTATTGTAGAAAGGCAAATCATGGTTCAACCTAAGAAAAATTGTCCTAGCAACTAAAACTGTGTTTTAAAAATGAAGCTTCATATCAAGAGACAGTGAGTTGCCCATCACTGAAGGAACTCAAATGGTACCTGGATAACTATTTCTCAGAGAAAATATAGAGGGGATTCATGCTGAGATATAGGTTGCCCTGGATTTTGAAATTTTAACTTGAACCCCCATTGAGGTCTATAGATAAATGTTAAGGGGTCTGTGAACTTGAAGAGAGAAAATAATGATGTTTTTATTTTACTAACCCATAACTGAAATTTATCATTTCCTTTTAATATGAATATTGTCAACAAACAATTATCCTGGGGAGTCCATAGACTTTACCAAACTGCTAAAAAGAATCTATGATAGAAAAAGAGTTAAGAACTCCAGACCAAAATTAATTTTGAAATCTTGTCTATTTCTGTCTCTAATAGCTCTCTAATTCTGAAAACTCTCATGAGTTTCTGTATTCCTCTAGTTCAGATCTCTTCATTTAAAGAAACTGAGGCTTAGAGAGTTTAAATAAGTTGCCAAAGTTCATCTAATTAACCAGAAATTAAACTAGAAGCCAGCTTTTTAGATCCCAAGTCTTGTGTTGTAGCTACTATATTCCCCCCTCCAATTCTCCTTCATTTAACAAATGAGGAAATTAAAGAAAAGTGACTTGGATAAAGTGAATGGAAAGGGAATCCAGATCTTCTCATTTCTGGTCCAAAACTCTTCCCACTATGCATCTCTGCCTCTCTAAAGTCTTAGAAAAAGTGCCCAATGTCCTTTTTATTCTCTTCTTCCGACAATGTGTATCCTGCCAATATTCCTATAGAAGCTCTCAACTGCCTGTTTCTAACACTGGAAACAAGCTAAATCCTGGCTGATGCTATGCTTCCCTTCCTTTGTAGGGACAGCTACAGAAGTTCTCTTTATCAAGAGAGATTTCTACTTCTCTCTTCCCCTCGAGACCTCCAATTGAGCTATTTCCTTTATCAGCACGAACCAGAAACTCCTTCCAGATTGGCTCAAGCTTCCCCTGTCCCTTGATTGCCAATTGTTTCTCAAAGCAACATTTTGATATGGGGGTGTTTCTTTCCCCTCCAGTAAGCCTATTCTTGTCAACATCAATAATTCTTTTTAAAATAAAATGCTGAATTCAAAATTTTAAAAAGGCAGTATTGTGATTAGTTGCCATTCTAATAAGAATAAGAGTCAAATGAGCATATTTTGACACTTTCCACTTTTGATTTTCTTCTTTAAGGACATGAAAATAGCCCCTACCCCCTTGATAACTAGAAAACAGCCACTGAGGGGAAAGATAGCAATCCAAAGGAGTTTCAGGGCAGAGATCTTGGTTTCTATCTCAGTGGTGTCCAGCATCCCATTTTTTTATCCATTTCCTCTAGAATCATAGAAAATTAGAGCTGAAAGGGATCTTCAAAATCATGTAATGCAGAAGTGCGTGGGATTGGGGCATGTATAAGAAGCAGTACAGTGCAATGCAGAAAAGCATGGGATCGGGAATCAAAGAAATTGGATTCAAATTCCACTTTTGCCACATCCCACTTGTGTGACATTGGGCAACTTGTTGAACCTCTCTCAGACTTGGTTCTGCTGAAGAATCTTTAGAGATTATCTGATCAAACCTTTTCATTTTTCAGATGAGGAAACTGAGGCTCAGAAATGCTGTGACTTGCCCACATTTACATAGCTAGTAAAATATTGGAGCCAGGGCTCAATTAATTAACTCCAAATCCAGTGCTCTGGATTTCCAAGATACTAAATTGCTTCTACTGACATCACCAACTGAGAATCCATAAGTCATAAAATTCAAGTCCAAATTTCAATCAACAAATTAATAGTTATATGGTTTTAAAAGAACCACTTTTCTTCTCTTAGTTTTAGTATCTATATCCAGAAAGAAAGGATAATAAAAACAACACGTCTTATTGAGAATCTACTGTGTTCAAGGTAAGAAATAGTGTAGCATAATGGATAGGATAGAATAGGAAACTAGCCTTAGGATAGAAAATACTTCCATCTTAGTGTAGCATAATGGATAGGATAGGATAGGGAACTAGCTTTAGGATAGAAGATAATTCCAATCTATAATTATCATTAAGTGTATCAGGATTTAGAACCTCTGTCCAAAGCCCATTAGCTGGCCCACCCTAGCATATTAATTATTACTTTTAAATAAACTGCAAAAAACTCTTTTTTCAATATCTTTTGTTCATTTCTTCATATAAAACAGATATCCAGTCTCTTAAGTTTAAATAATCATCAATATAATTAGCTATACAAGTTATTAACAGTATAACAAACAACTAAACAAAAATATAAATAAATTTTGTCAATATGTTAGCAGTGGGAAAACTCACAGTCAAAGGTTCTTCTACTGCTTTGGCTGATTTCTCTTCAATTCTGAAGACATAAGTACCACCAGTCATCACTCTTAAATAGCAGTGAAAACCTCTCAGGAATTCTCCAAATAATGTTTCTGCACAAGAGCATAAGTTAAAATCAATCTTTTAGGAAAGAAGTTACATTAATCCTTTCTGTCTGTACCCCAGTTAGTCTCTTTCTATACAGCAGAAGTTAACTCTACAGAATAACTGCTATGTTCTCATCTCTCAAGATTAATATAACTTCATAGACTGTGTGAGAGGGGCTACTGAAATTGTCGTCAGGGGAGCTAGATGGCACAGTGGATAGAGTGCCAGCCCTGAAGTTAGGAGAACCTGAGTTCAAAGTATCATCAAAAGCTTGAAGGTGCCTTAGAGAGAGTCTACTCCAACCGTTGGTTTACTTATTCAGTGTCTGAAGTAGGATTTCAACCCAGGTTCCCTATTTCCAAAGCCATCCTTTCTTCCTTGTACCAGTGTGCATCTGGAGTATTATGTTTAGTTCTTGGTGCTTCCTTTTAGGAAAGACACTGAAAAGCTGGAAAGCATCCAGAGGAAGGCAACCACATGGGGAGGTCCTTTCATATTAAGATCATTTGAAAGAGCAGAGGATGTTCAACCCAGAGAAAAGAAGACTTAGGGTGAGCATTAGGATGGTCTTCAAGTTTTTGAAGGGTTGTCCTATAAAAAGAGTGATTAGACTTGTTACATCTATCCCCAGAGAACATCCCTATGAAAAATGGATAGAAATAAGGTGAAACTTCCTAAGAATTAGAGCTGTCCAAAAGTGAAAAGGGAAGCCATTAAACATTCACTTGAAATCTTCATACAAAACTGGATGAGCTTGTGAAGCATGTGGCAGCAGGAATGTTCATGGATGTATTGTATTAGATGGCTCCTGTCAACTCTTGAGATTTTGTGAATTACAAAACTTGGAGTCCTGAGACTTGGGTTTGGATTCTGACTTCATCACTTCATAGTGAGTGACCATAGGCAAATCACTTTCCCTCATCTGCAAAATGGGAATAATAGCATTCCCACTGCTTGCCTCTCGTAGTTGTTAAGAGAAAAGAGCATTTTGAAAACCCTGAAGCATTTGAAGCCTGGCAGTTATTATCATTATCACTAACTGGAATCTGAGAAATTGATTGTGGGCCTTACCATCAGGGTTTCTGAGGTGGGAGCCATTTCCCAGTCCATAATTGAGAGCATGGCCCAGCAAACCTATGATTTAAAGCAATTTCATGGCTTCCTTTTGCATGTGAGTCTGAAGAAAAGAGGTTTGAATCGGGCTGGTTGCCGGCTCAAACAGAGCAAGCAGACACCTCATATTTAAGGCTCGGCAGGCACAGAACAGCCAAATCATGGGCAGGGAGATCCAGCAACCAATGCAAAGCCAGGAGAGCTTATTAAGGAAACTGTCGGGTTGCGTTCCATGAGGAACTAAATCGCAAGCCTGGTGTGGAGAACAAGCCAACCATTAGCATCCAGCCCAGATCCAAAATTGGATGGAGCCAAGCCCATTAACACTTCACAGCTTTAGTCTCACCCAGGGTGGTAACTGGGCTCGTTAGCAGTGCCCTTGCCTAGATAGTCTCCCTAGAATCTAGGTTACGATTTTTCTCCCTAGTACTATTTCCCTTGGAAGGGCAGGTTCCTCAGCATTTTTCTCCCAGGGTTGTCACTCATTGTAAGGGCCCCCAGTAAATTTCCCAGGATTATAGGGTTATAAAGGAGCTTATCTGCCTCATTTTACTGATCCGAATCATACAGACAATGAGTTATCAAGCATTTATTTAAGCGCTTACTGTATGCCAGTACAGAGAAAAAAAATGGCAAACCACTGTAGTAACTTTGCCAAAAAAAACCTCATGGACAGTGTGATCCACAGGGCCACAAAGAATCAAACACGACTGAGCAACAATTGTGTCAGGGACCACATGATGCTCTGGGCATTTTGCCAAGCACTGGTTTGGAAGTGAAATTTGAACCCAATTCTTGAGGAAAGGGGATGGCTCAGTGTCAGCCCCAATCAGGAATTTTCTTGTTTTACTCTTTTTGTGACCATTAACAAGTCTTTTCAACAATTTCATCAATTTTAGAATCAATGATAGAAACTTTTAGAATCCACTTTTTATGGTTGATGATAAAAGAGATAGCATCTCCTTTAATGCCTCTGTTTATAGATGAGGAAACTGAGGAACACAGAGATTAAAAACCTTGCCCAAGATCACGCAACTACTGAGATGGCACAATCAGGATTTAAACAAAACCTTTCAGAATCCAAATGCAATGCAATTCCCATCACAGCATGCTGTGACATATGATCCTGTCCACACATGATTCCTACCAGTTCCTAAGGGAAGGCCATTTCTTCACATGGAGCCATATGGACAGATCACAACTTCAGCAGAGTGGGCTGAAGATCTGCTTCTAGGTTGGTGTGGAAGACTGGCTGATTGCTCAGCCCTAGCCTTTCATGTCGCCTCCAGAGAGCAAAATTCTTTCTGGTAGTAATATTCTTGGGGACGTGGGCTTCTCCCATTGTATCTTGGTTGCTGCTCCTCATCAAAATTCATCATGATTGTCACCTACCCTCAGGACAAAGAAAACTTTTTGCCTATAGACATGCCATTTTTGTTCTTCCATCCTGTCCAACTAAGCATGATCCTATTGGCGGTTTTCTTGGTAAAGATACTAGAGTGATTTGCCATTTTATTCTCCAGCTCATTTCACAGATGTGGAAACTGAAGCAAATATTGGGGTTTTGGGGGACTAATCTAGCTAAGGTTTGTGGTCAGGTAATGAATTAGGTCTTCCTGACTCCAGGCCCATCACTCTATCACTGAGTCATCTAGCTGTCCAGTCAGGTAGCAGAGGATATCTCCATGAAAACTGAGCCCAGATTCCCAGAGTAGATACAGAGACAAGCTTGATCCATCTAAGGGGACAGTTCATACTGAGCCCCCACAGTAGGGTAATTCTATCTAGTTCCAAAGTTCAGTTTGTACTTTGTTCTTTTGCTTGATTCTTGAATCTGTTTTTAATCTCTGAGGCTGACATGCTCTCCTTTACATCACATTGCTCCTAATAAAGTCTCTAGTTAGTTACCACTTCCTCCCTCCAACCAAGATTATTTTTGAAAACTCTTTGAGTTAGTTTCTGAATCTGAGTTCACTTCCCTTTATCCCCATCAGTGGGTCCTATGGCAAGTCACCTTTTCCCTCTGTTCCTCACTTTCCTCTCCCACAAAATTCCCTCCAATGATGCATTTCAGTAACATATCTACAACTTAGAGAGAGAACCTGACACCCTGAAAGGTTGAATAACTTGCCCAGTGTGTCATATTATAGCTTATTTGTGTCAAATGAAGGACTTGAATCCTGATACCACACCTTCACTCTCTTCACTGTGCTAGACAAGTTTTTTGAAAATCCACTTTTCAAGTCTCTAGGAAAGCCAAAAAAGGCGTCTTTGAATGACCCACAAACAGTTAACTACTGGAATTATTAACACTGGTCCACAGAAGATGGCCCAAATTCAAACACATTCAGTGGGGTGCAATTCACCACAGCAAGATGCCTGTGATCAATGCCAGCAGGTCCCCCAATGACTGTACAGCCCCTTTCCGGTGTTTGGCAAGACTCAGAATGAGAGAGAAAAGAAGGTTTTCATAAGTCTAGGAAACATAACCCAGCACACTGCATGATTCAGGTATGACCTCTCAGATTTCTCCCACTCTGAAGTCCAGAGATCTTCTCGGGCCATATCTGAAAAATCAAGTGAGCCCTGTCACTAACTAAACATTTATTGAGCATATGGGAAAGTCAAGGCACCACGCATTTTGGGGGAACCTACTAAGAGATATATGAGGTATTCAGAGTTGTTCAGCGAACTTTGTGTCCACCTTAACCCAACTCTCACTTGTGGTTCCAAGAAGCTATAGCATGCTAAGTGTCCATACTCCAGTAAATTATCTGAATAGATGAGCTAAAGTAGATTAAGGGTAACTAATAGGCCTCAAACCCATCAGTGAGTTAGGGGAATATCTATCCCAAGCATATTAAAACTTCCACTTCGATAGGAGTGTATGAGAACAATTTATTCCAATGATTATGATGTTAGCTAGTGCTATGGAGCTCTGAGAGTTTGGTCACAAATCAAAGATGCTAAGACCTCCCACTCTATCTTGGGCCAGCAACAGCTGTTTTGACTTTTGTCTTGCTACTGATCTTCTATGACTCAGGAAGAGAGAGAGTGAAGCTAAAGACTTTGCCCATCTCTCCCTCACTTAAATCCAATTCACTGGCAAGTCAAGAAAACACCCCATAATGTCATTGGTCTTCTTCAAAAACAAAGGATTAACAACAACATTATTATGTACGCGTACTATGCTAAGCTCTAGGGACTAGAAAAGGTAAAAACAAACAAACAAAGCAAAAGAAAAAATAGTCTCTTCTCTGAAAGAACCCACAGGTTAATGGGACTTGAAAATTGAATGTGATTGTCAATAATGACCAGCTATCTGGTTATTTCAGATCAAAAGCCTAGATCCTGGATGACTTGAAATCCTATTTATTCAACACCAATTCAACTCATTTTTTAAAATGTATTATTAAATGCTAATTATATGCAAAACACTGTGCCAGATATTGGGGATTCAAAGGCCAAAAAAGGCAGTCTCTGCCCTCAAAGACTGAGGATACCAGAAATAAAAACTTAAACAGTTTCACCAGGCCTTTAATTTTATGGATGTGAGAAACTCTTTACCAATACAGACCAAAACTCATCTGCAATTTTTAGGCTTAGAGGTTTGCTTGAGGATACTGAGAGATTAGGGGAATTGACTGGTCACTTTTAGACAGGATTTGAACACAGGTCTTCCTAATTCAAAGACTGAACCCTCTAAATATTAAAAATAAGCTTCCCTCAATTGGCAAGGAATCCTTGGCTTCATTATGGTCAGCTCAGTTGTCAATCTTAACAAGTTTTTCCTGATCCCCATATAAAGGAGGGCTTTCTCTCTTCCTCTTCAAGTGATCATAAACAGCATATATAATAATATGTAAATAAAGTATAGACACACAATACATACATACACATATATTATTTTGAAGAAAATATGAACAGCATATACACAATGTATCTGATATTCCTCATATATGACACTCAGTTCTCAGGTTTTTGCACTAGCCATCCACCAATAAAGTTAAACTGTTTACATTCCTATATGAAAAGATGATACATATAACTCTTAAGAACTTTAACATTGTTGGACTATTAGAAGGAGTTTGCATAAACAGAGAGTAAGGCTATAAATCTAGCATATTCAGATGATTTCATAATAAATAAAGAAGTGGTACATCTATGTTTGAACCTTACTCTCCTTGGAATTGAATCAAAAAGGGAAGAATGTACATACACATTTAGTGGAGAATAGAAACCTATTTTATCAAAAAAGGAATTGAGGGAAGGGGACCAAAGAAAAAGGTGGGGCAGGGGATAAAAGGGAAGATGGCTCAGGGGAGGCAGTGGTCAGAAGTAAAATAGACATTTGTGAAGGAACAGAATAAAAAGAAAAAGTTGGAGGAAATAAAGGAAACAAAAACAAATGAGACAGAAATACACAGACAGGAATCATAACTGTGAATGTGAAAGGGATGACCTCACCCATAAAATGGAAGTGTACAACTGAATAGATTAGAAA
The DNA here is from genome assembly GCA_023553655.1 of Myrmecobius fasciatus. Lineage (NCBI taxonomy): Eukaryota > Metazoa > Chordata > Mammalia > Dasyuromorphia > Myrmecobiidae > Myrmecobius > Myrmecobius fasciatus. The sequence goes on along the minus strand of JAJPUD010001785.1, from coordinate 42,540 downwards.
TCACAATCCAACAACATGTTGTTTACAAGAAATACACCTGAAACAGAAAAACACACAGAGTTCAAATGAGGAACTAGAGTAGACTCTATTATGCTTCAGTTGAGGTTAAAAAAAAGGCAAGAGTAACAATCATGATCTCAGACAAAGCAAAGGCAAAAATAGATCTAATTAAAAGATATAATTATAAAAACTACATTTTGCTAAAATGTACATAGCATTGTAGTAATATTTTTTTTAAATTACAGTGCTTCTCTGGCAATTTTTCAGACATATAGGAAACCGAGTCAATTTTATAAAAATGAGCCATCCTTCAATTGATAAATGATCAAAAGATAAGAACAGACAATATTCAGAAGATCTCAAAAGTAAAATATAGTCATATAAAAATGTTCTGAATCACTATTGATTAAAGAAATGGAAATTAAAACAATTCTGAAGTACTACCTCTTACTTCTAAGATTAGCTAACATGACAGAAAAGAAATGTTACAAATGTTGTAGGGGTTGTGGGAAAATAGATCAACTAGTATACTAGCAGAATTGTAGAATGGTCCAACCATTCTGGAAAGTAATTTAAAACTATGACCAAAGGATCATAAAATTGTGCATACACACAATCCAGAAATACCTGTACTAGGTCTTTATCCCAAAAAATATCAAAAAAAAAAAAAAGGAAAAGTGCCTATATGTACAAAAATATTTATAGCAGAATTACTATAGCATTGGACATTAAGGGAATGCCCACCAGAGGGAGAATAACTCAACAAATTGTGATATATGATCGTGATTGAATACTATTGCTCTATAAGAAATGGAAAGCAGGATAGTATCAGAAAAACCTAGGAGGACTTGTATGAACTGAAAAAATTAAAGTGAACTGAGTCAGATGATTGTACAGTATTGTAATAATGATCAACTATGAAAGATTTAGCTACTCTGATAAATTCAGTGATTCATGACAATTCCAAAGTACTCGTGTTGTAAAATGCATTTCATCTCCGAAAAAGAATTGATGAACTCTCAGTACAAACTAAAGTATAACTTGTTTGCCTTCTTTATTTTCTCTTGTTTTTGACAACATAACTAATATGGAAATATGTTTTGCATTATTTTATATGTATAATTCATATCACATCCTTGCCTTCTCATTGGGTAGGGAGGAGGGCTAGAAAGAGGGAAAGAATTTGGAATTCCATTTTTAAAAGATGGTTATCTTTATCTTTATTGGTAAAAATAAATAAATTATACTTTTTTAAAAGAAGAAGAATCACAGACTCTCTGAGTTACAAAGGACCTTAGAGTTAGGCTACTCTAGATCATATCTAAATCATGAATTCCTTCTACAACATCCTTGACAAAGGATCATGTAACTTCAGAGTCCATGCTCCCCTGCCAACTAGTCTTCTCTTCTAAATGGTGAGTATCTCCAGTTTAGAATAGTAGATTTAGAAGTAGAAGAAGTACTTAAAATTCAATATAGTCCATTCCCCTAGTTTTACATATGGGGAAATTGAGGTCTAAAGAGATCAAATTACTTATCCAAAAGTACGTTGGATTAAGTTAGATAAGGTAGGATTTGAATTCAAGTTGTCTGACTTTGAATCCATTCTTCTCTCCAATATACAGTGACACTTTATTCTTCTATAGCACTTCTATATTCTTCTTTTACCATCCTATATGCCTTTTCCTGGACACTTTCTACACTGTCAATGTCATTCCTAAAAGGAACTCTTCATATCATGGAATTATTGCCTTAATACATTGTTATCTGGAGCTTAGTAAAGCACCATATTAATTAATTGTTGCCCCTCAAATAGACATTACAGAAAGTCACCAAAATGAGAAATCAGAATGGACGTCCAATAGGCATCTAGAATTCAACATGTGCAAGACAGAATTACTTATCTTTGCCTCTAAATTTTACTCCTTTCTGAATTCCCCAATCACAGTAAAGAATACCAGCATCCTCTCAGTCATCCAGTCTCAAAATCTGTGTCATCCTTGACTCCTTACTCACACTCATCTATATATATTCAAATCATGTCATTTCTACCTTTGCAAACTATTTCCAGGCATTTTCACTATCATGTTCCCCTTGGAATTCTCTGCCTTTTCTTTTCTCCTTTCTCATTTCCCTGAATTCCTTCAAATATCAACCAAAATCCCACCTTCTATCAAGAAGTCTTTCCCCAGTCCACTCAAAATCAATATCTTGTCTCTGATGATTATTTCTTTATCGTGTATATATTTTGTCTTACATAGTTGTTTACATGTTCTTTCCCCTATTGGACTGTGAGCTCCTTGACAATAGAATTCTCTTTTGCTTTTCTTTCATTGCTTAGTACTCTGTGCCTGGCACAAAGCAGGTGTCTAATAAGTGCTTATCAACTAAATAACATTTCTCATATATGTCCATCTTTCTCCACTCATACAAGTGCAATCCTGGTTCAGACTATTGCAATAGGCTTCTAATTGACCTCCCTGCTTAAGTTTCTTTCTACTCCCAACCACTCTCCATTTAACTTACAGTGATTGTTCTAAAGTATAGCTCTGACCATCTAACCTCCCTTTTCAGTGTCTTCCTATTACTTCCAAGATCAAATATAAAGATCTGGCCCATTTATACCATTCCAGCCTTCATAGGCTTTACTACTTCCCTATCCAGGAATTCTATAATGCAACTACACAAGCTTCCTTGTAGTTCCTCTACCATGACATCCTATCTCCTGTTTCTATACCTTTGCAGAATGCTCTGTTCCTTCATCTCCATTTCAGTTTCTTTAGCTTCCTTGAAAACTCACCTCAAATCCCATCTTCTACCAGAGGCTTTTCCCAGTTTCTCAGTTGCTTTCAAATTACATTCATCTACATTTTATATCTATTACATGTTGATTTCCCCATTGGTATATAGGCTTCTTGTGTCTTGCGGTCAAGGACTTTTATTTGTATTTGTGTCCTCAATGCTTTCCACAATGATTGGCACACAATAAGCGCCTAATTAATTTTTTCATTCATTCTTGAATCCCATGGAAATAGAAACAAAAAAAAATCAGAGAGTTCATAAGAAGAACTGGACAGTTCTGATGAATAATTCAACATGGGAAATGAAAGAGTACTTATTACGATGTTTGAACTTGGGGTTCTAGAAGAATATCTGTTCACCTTTGAAAAAGAAAATGGGAAAACTGGATAAGGAAAGAAGCTTGAACAAGATTATGGCAACTCTGGGTTTAGTGGATGGAGTGCTTATCCTAGTCATGAAGACCTAAGTTCAAATCTAGTTTCAGACAAAGCTGCAACTTTGGCCAAGTCACCTAAATCTTTACTTCAGTTTCATCGTTTGTAAAATGGATGTAATAATAGTACCTTCCTTACAGGATTGTTGTGAAGATCAAAAGAGACTATATATGTATATTATATATATGTATATAATTATATATATGTATATATGTATATAATTATATATATGTATATATAATATACATATATAGTCTCTTTTGATCTTCACAACATTATATATATGTATATATATGTATATAATTATATATGTATATAATTATATATATGTATATATAATATACATATATAGTCTCTTTTGATCTTCACAACAATATATGTGTGTATATATGAGTGTGTGTGTGTGTGAAGTGCTTAGCACAATGCCTAGCACATAGGAGACCCTAAGTAAATGATAGCTCTGTTTTAGATTTGCAATTGGATAGACATCAATTTGGAAAGTTCCTCTAGACTTCTGAAAAGAAGGAACTGGAATTTTGGAAGTTAGAACTGGAAACATAGATTTGAGAGCTGACAACATTAGGCAGAGATTGAAGTGGAAACCACTCATGGACAAGCTCTCCATGGGATTAAATAAAAAGAAAGAAAAACAGAAGGCTGAAAATTAAGGAATACCTGGTTAGAAAGCAGAAGATAAAAAGAGAACAAGGGAAAGAGCTCAGAGAGATAGTCATTTTAATTTAATTCAATTAAGCAAGCATTTATTAAATGCCTATCATTTTCAAGATCATATCATAGGCACTGATGATAGAAAAATAAAAATAACTCAATCTCTGCCTTCAAGGACCTTGTATCTTATGGAAACAGGAATACCCAGCAAGTACACAAGTAGAGGAGGGGACAAAGGAGAGATTCAGAAAAGATGATTTAAGAAAATGTGTGAAAGAGGAGAGTATTAACAGCTGGGATCAGGATAGACTTTCTGAAGGAAGGAACATCTGAACTGTGCTGAACATTGAAGAAAGATAAGAAATCTGAAAGACAAGGTGAAGAGGAAGCACATTTCAGGCATCAGGAATGGTTTGTACTAATGTACAGAAGTGGGAAATGAAAGATCAAGTTCAAGGAAAAGTTAGTGAAATTTGCCTGAAATATAGAAGACATGAAGAAAAGCAAATGCTATATTGTTCCTAATTCTTTTTATTGTTGTTTGCTTGCTTTTTGTTTTCTTTCTCATTAATTTCCTTTTTGATCTGATTTTTCTTGTGCAGTATGATTTTTGTTAAAATATGTATAGAAGAATGGAACATGTTTAGCATATATTGGATTATTTTCTGTCTAGGGAAGGGAACAAGGGAAAGGGAGGGGAAAAATTTGGAACACAAGATTTCACAAGGATGAATGTTGAAAATTATCTGTGTATATGTTTTTGAAAATAAAAAAAACTTTAATAAAATTTTTTTAAAGATGATGATTTCCACTTTGATAATATTGATACAGGTGGAGTTGTCCAGCAGAAAGAGAGAGATATACAGGGGTATTATAAGGTGCAAATGAAATAATGGATATAAAGTGCTTTATAAAACCTAAAACACTATAAGTGCTATTTTTATTATTATTATGAGCAAACAATCACCAAGCCTCCAGACTGTTGATGATTTCATTTTCTGAGCTTACAGATTAATGTTCAACAACCAACCTCTCAAAAGCAAAAGTATACAATGCCATCTTAAGTTTATTGATTCTTAACTAAATTCAGAAAATCAAAAAACAATCAATTAAGATCTGAATTGTAGTGATTGCTGATTTCTGAGGAATAAATCCTCACACTGAAAATTTAACAACTGTCTTTTACAAACCAGTTAGAGCTGCCTCCAATATGCCGCTGGAGAAATAAATACTCTTAGAAGAAAGATATTATGAATGAATATAATCATGGGAGCTAACTACAGGTGATAATTGAATCCATGGAAGCTTTGAGATCAACAAAGGGAAATAATAAAGAAAGATAGAGAAGAGAAGACTCAGTACAGAGCTTTGGAAGAAAGGAGTAAGGTGCTGATGAACCAGCAAAGCAGACGGAAAAGAAGCAATCAGATAGTTAAGAGAACCTGGAGAAAATTATCATATAAGCCTAGGTAGGGAAGAATTTCTAAGAGGAGTTCCATTGAATAGAAAATGTTAAAAAGAGAGATGAAATAATATTAAATAAAAACAAATTAAATTAAAATGAGGACATTCAAAAAGTAGATAAATATGACAGAAAACATTTGGGTCAAGATCTTTCTGGATGAGCTGCCATTAACATCTATGGAAATTTCTCTTCTGTCCTTCCTTCTTAACCAATTGTGAAAACAAATAGCAGATCTAGAAAATAGGAAAGTACTGTTTCATCATGGGGGGTTCATGCTTTTTCTATACTATGAGCCAGCATGAGTCAGAATCAATATCTACAAAAATTGTAGCAGTCTCTTCCTTATTTCTTCATGACGCCAAAAAGACTTAGATTAAAGCCATCTAGTCTGGACCTAGGCCAGGAAGTAAAAGGAAAAGAAAATATCCCAGAGCAGTAGGAAGGGCTCAACAGTGACAAAAACTGCAGAAAGGTTAAAGGAAGAAGGAAGGATTAAGAAAAGGCCACTGGATTTAGCAATTAAGAAATTACTGATAACCTTTGAATGAGTGCTTTCTGTAGGATGGTAGAGTTGGAAACTTGATTGCAAAGGACCAGTGGGTGAATGAACTGCTGAGGAAATGGAGGTAATTATGGGAAGCTAGAACTCTACGCATTAAAGAGTAATGAGGGAAGAGACAGAAAGAATGATCAATCATTTGAGAGAATATCAGAGTCCATCGAAGGTTTTCAAAGGTAGAGGAGATCTGAATGTATTTGAAGGAAGCTAGAAAAGAGCCAGAAGATAGGGAGCATTTGAAGATGAGGTGGAAAGGTAAAATGATTGCTGTGGCAACAAACTTGAGGAAACAGAAAGGAATAAATCAAGTACAAGGGTTAATTTTGGCAATGACTGGGGTTCCCCCATTTTCTGAGGCTGAAGCCAGCCATACATAGGTTGGTGAAGATAGAGATATTATGATTAGTTAGTAATATACAGAGAGTATTTACTAAATGTTTAGTGCCTGATTAGCTGGATAGTTAAGGGAGATGGGAAAATTTGCCATGGTTGACCTTAATTTTTCTTTTTACTAAAGGAGAGTAAGTAATTTATCAAATGATAAGAATGAGACTGGCATTGGATCCATGAGAAAAAAAAATTTTGACAAGAGTTCCTGGAGATATTTGATAAAGAATCAAGCAGATTTTGCTAGAGTATTTGCCACATAGCAGTGAAGGTCCAGGTGTATTTAGTAAACATGGATTTGTAGTGAACTTGAAAGAGTTGTATACTTTCCTCCAACAACATTATGGGGGTAGGCCTGGAGAGGGTAGATAGGCCATAGGGCCCAACCTGGAGTTGAAAAGATGCAAGACATAAATGGCATCACAAAAGAGTAAGGGGTATAAATGTGAAGTACAGTTGAATTGGTTAATGATGCCATCAACACTGTAAGGAAAATAAGATGAGACCTGAACTAATGGACCAGAACCTCAAGAACCTAAAGTCCTAGTAATAATGAAGAAGTTGCAGAAGACTGAGAAAGAGAGAGAGAAGTAAGTAAATATAGTAGGTTGGAATCAGAGAAGGGAATTTCAGCATTCAAGATTAAGTGTGGCTGAGATAGGGTAGGGATCCTGGTCAAAGAAGAGGAGAAGGTCATTTAACTGGAAAGTCAATATTTGAAGGTCATTAGTATCAATATCTAAAAGGTATAAAATGAGAGCTTAGGTTGGGATGAAGATTGTAAAACAGATCCAAACCAAGAAAAGAGGAATAGGGATGCTAAAAGATGGCTATAACAATAATCTAACCAGAGTTGCTAGGTGGATGAAATGAAACAGAATGAAGGGAAAAATTGCTAAGAGATGGCAGCAAGGACAGTCTGGAAGTGACCAAGAAAAGCCAGCATCTCCTGCCGGTATGAGAGAAATTCCCAAATGATTGGTAAATAATCAGGTTTCTGAAGAAAGCCAGGTTTTTGTGAACATTGGATAAAAATAGGGTGAAAGAAAGAAATTAAAGATGAAATAGAGTTTGTTAATTTCAGGGAAGAAAATCCAGAAATCATTGTAAAAGGTGCAGAAGAGGATAGGGACTGGGAGGGTTGAGGCTATTTTAAATGGGTATAAGGGCTTGGGTAGAAGTCACAAGGGGAAGGAGGTTTTTTGTTTATTTGCTGTAAAAGATAGTGAGTCTGGGGCAGCTAGGTAGCACACTGAATAGAGGACCAAACCTGAATTCAAATCTGGCCTCAGACACTTAACACTTCCTAGCTGTGTGACCTTAGGAAAGTCACTTAGCCCCAATTGCCTCAGCCAAAAAAAAAAAAAAAAAAAGATAGTGAGTCTAAATTACATGAATTAAAGGAACAGTAACTAGAAATATGCCAGATTAGAAGAAATAATTATCAGAGTGCTCAATTTATTGGAATTAGGAGTAGAAAGAAGGATCAAGGGAAATGATGACCTCTAACCTTGTGCAGTGTAAGGAAAAGGTAAAAGATATTGCTAAAGCAGAAACCAATGTGTAATTTTCCTTCTCTAGGAGTTTCAATGGCTACCACTTGCCTCGAAACTAAAATACAAACTCTTCTGCTGGGCCTTTAAAGCCCTTTACTATCTGGCTTCAGCCTTCCTTTCCAGGGTAATAAAATATATTACCTATCACAAGTCATTATGTGCATTTGTTAGGATATATTGTTTCTTTATATTATAGTTCTAAAATATATGGAACATATAGCTTGGTTTTTCTTTAGGGGGAGGGATATTTGTGAAAAAATTGAATAAATAATAGCTAGCATTTATATAATTTTTACTACGTGCTAAGCACTTGACAAATATTATCTCATTTGATCCTTACAACCATCCTGAAAGGTAAGTAGTAGTAATAATACTCCTATATTCCAGTTGAGGAAACTGAAGCAGAAAGCAATTGACTTGACTAAGATGGCACAGCTAATAAGTGTCTAAAGCTGGATTTAAATTCACTTCTTCTTGACTCCAGGGCCAGCATTATATCTACTGCACCACCTAGCTGCCAATTAAAAAATATAGTTAAAATGATCTATCTAATCCTTTTCCTTTGCCCAGGCTTTACCCCATACCTGAAATACCCTATATCCTTACCTCTGCCTCTTGCAAGCAAGCCCTAACTCCCATAAAGCTTCAGCTCAAATGTCACCTTTGAAATGAGTCCTTTCCTAATTGTCCTCCCTAATTATTTTCTATTTATTGTATATTGCTTTACATTTACTTAATTGTGTACCTGCTATCTATCCTTATCTATATCTATATCTATCTCTCTCTCTCTCTCTCTCTCTCTCTCTCTCTCTCTCTCTCTCTATATATATATATATATATATATATATATATATATATACATTGAGATATAGAGATAGATATAGATAGATATATATCACCACCCCAAGTACAATGTAATCTCCTTGAGGGAAGGAATTGTCTATACTCCCAGAGTCTAAAATAGTAAATGGTACACAGTAGACACTAAAATAAATGTTTGTTGTTTGCTTGCTTGGTTGCTTGGTTGTATTGAGCACGTTTACTATCTCTTTCTTGAAGCTGCATATGGGAGGAATGGTAGAAGGTGACTGGATCAGATAATCTCCAAGATCCCTTTGAACTCATATTGGAGACTTTTAGATTTGGCAATTGCAAAGTTATTAATATCCAGCAATAAGCAAGGGAAACAGATGCTTGGAGAAAGGGTGGGAGTTGGGACTCAAAATGGGATGCATAAAGAATTAATACTTTTTATAAATGTGCATATTTTATTGCCAGAAAATCCTGCTCTCCACAGTTCCTTTATGTTTATTTTGTGATAAGACACATGTGTTGTATCACAAGCTCAAAGCATCCGATGGACAAACACAAACAGTCAGGAAGCTATTTTCTAAACTTGCTTAGTACTACTTTCAGAAGAATACTTGGAGGGAGAGTGATGGAATTAGGGCAAGAAAGGACAAGAAGGTGGTCTAGAAATGAGAGGAGTGGGTTATTCTTCTAAGGCAGTAGATTTAAAAAGAAAGGTACTGCCCCAAAACTGGTGGTTCTGGGCACTATAACATGATAAAGGTGAGCAACAAATTTGCCTTGGGTAGACCGAGAACTCACAAAGAAGCCCCTTCTACTGATTAATTATTTACAATGTAATATAATGCAAAATGGCTTTTGGAGATTTTGGAAAAAGTATCCAGCCCATTACATTGTCTCTATTCTGTAAAAGGGCCCTCTGCCTTGGTCCTGTCCACATTTGGTTCAAGGAGATGGGAGTCCAGAAAACAATCCACAATCTGTACAATTTGCAGACTAGAAGGGACTGTGGGGGTCATTTCATTCAGCAGCTTACCTCTAGGCAGTGCTGCAGCTAAAGCATTCCTGTAGAGCACAAGTTATCACTCTTTCTATTTTTTTTTTCTAAAATAAATAAATTTCTGGCTCCAAGAGTGGTTTTTAGAAGAGATGGAAATTTGAAACCTTGAGCAGAATTATTAGGGGCCTCTGGGACAAGACCACCCTGCTGTCAAAGATCTTTGCCTCAGACAAATACCTATACATATACCACTTCCTCTGAGCCCTGGCACTTTGTTATTCCTCCTGCCTCTGGAGAAAAGAGAGATAGGATTCGTCTTTGGGTACCGCGGGTCTACACTCTCCCCAACCTTACTACATCTCAGTCTTTGCTTCCCTTCATTTCCCTTATCACTACTACCCCTGACTTCTATCCCCAAGGCAATTTTCCTCCAGGTATTTGGCTATCCAAATATAATGCCCATGGTACCAGCTTTGGAAAAAGGAAGACCTCAGATATTTGGACAGCTTCAAGCGAGACGCCTGGCAAGGGGAAGGCAAGGGAGACCAAAGACTTGAAAAAAGGGGGAAGAGGAGAGGGAATAAGAAAGAGGGCAATAGAAGAGGGAGGGAAGAGGAGGGGGAAATATAGAAGAAGGAATGGCGGGAGGGAAGCAAAGAGAAAGGAGAAGAAGAGCGGTAGAGGAGAAAGGCGAAGAAAGTGACAAAAGGAATATCGGCTAGAAAATGGAAGGGGAATAGAGATGGAGAAGAGGAGTAAAAAATGAAGATGTAAGAGGAAAAGGATGGAAAGAGAAAGGGAAAGGAGAAAACAGAAGAAGCGAGAGTTTAAAAAAGGGATCAGGAAAAGTGGAAAAAGGAAAAAGGTAGAAGGATAGCAGAAGAGAGAAAGGAAAAGGGATAGACAAAGAGAAGTGGGGGCGAAGAAAAACGGAAAGAGCGAGAAGTAAATAGAAAAGCAGCAAAGAAAGGTGGGAGAAGAAAAGAGAGTATGAAGAGCAGGAGGAAAGAGAAGAAGGGAGACAGAAAAGTCGAGGGAGCAGAAAAGACGGAAGAGAAAGGAGGGAGAAGAGAAGAAAAAAGAAGGGGAAAGGGGGAGAAAGGAAAAGGAGGGAGGCCGAGAGGGAGAGAGGAAGGGAGCGCTCTGTACTGAGGAACACTGGGCTGGAGGGGAGGGAAGGGGAGGGGAGGGCAAGAGAAGAGAGGAGGAAGGGGGTGGGCTGGCTCGGGCCCGGCCCCGCCCCCGGGTGCCCATTCTGGGCTCTGAGCGGCGGCTCCAGCGCCCCTCCTCTGGCGAGCTGCGGAGCTTGGGAAGGAGAGCGAGCGAGGGAGCGAGCAAGTGAGGAGCGAAGAGCAGAGCAGGAGCGGATGAGCAGAACCGTGCTGCCTTGCTTCGGGCAGCGCGCCGCGGCTCAGCAGAGCGGAGCGGACGGAGCGGAGCCTTAACCAGCCCATGCGCCTCCTCCAGCTGCCCCAGGAGCGCAGTCCCGGCCCGGCCCGGCCAGGTCCCATCCCGGCCCCGGCCCTGGTCCCGGCCGCAGGTAGGAAGGCTGGCTGACTGGTTCGGGGCTCTCTGCTCCCGGAGGGGTGCGGGGAACGAAGGGGTGACTACCCGGGACCCACATCTGTCTCGCGGGGAAAGAGTCTGGACAGCCTCCCTCTGGAGCTGAACCTTGCGCCTTCTTATCCCAAAGAACTCGGGAGTGAAGGGCCGGGGGGAGGGGAGGGAGGTGTTGGATTCTCAGTGGGGTGGCGAGGAGAGCAAGAATTGAGAGTAGGAAAGGGGAAAGCGAGAGAGAGAGACAGAGACAGAGACAGAGAGACTTAGGGAGACATCTCTGGGAGACTGGAATCGGCAACATCTGTCCCGTTACCCGTTTTCCCCCACCAATTTTCTCAACTGAACTGGGGTCCTCCCTAAATATTTTGGGGAGAGTGTTGGACAAAACACCCCCCTCCCCCGTTCCAGTAACTAGGGAAAAGAAATGGGAGCTCTTGTAGGCTTCTGATTCCATATTCCATCCTTCCCAGCGTTTGGGGGTTAACTGCCCTCCTTTGCCCAATCCAAGTCCCAACTCTCTGCAGGAGCTGGGTTCTCTACGATCTCCTCGAAAGCCTTCCCTCCCGAGCCAACCCTCCCCCCATCCCCGTGATCATGTCAGCGCCCCCCACTCCATATCCCAGTTATTCTTCCAAGGTCTAGTAGCCGCGAGGGTGTCTGCAATCTGCGATCCGAGACACCTCTGAACCCCTGATCGGGACGGCTAAGAAAAAGAAACCCAGTTTTTTTTTCCTCTGGGCTCTTTGAAAAGGGAGCTTCGAGGGTCTTTCCGATGGGTTAGCTTTGTGTTTAAAGATGCGCTGCAGGACAGCTGTTCTGTTACCTGTGGGCTACTGTTGTGTCATCTCCGCGTGTGACAGCTGCGTCCAACTTGTGTTACAGGTGTAATCTTGAGGTGTTTCAGATGAGTTCTAGGTTTGGGTCAGGGGAGGAGATGTATGAAGTCCAAAAGCATCTTTTCCTCTGGAACCTTTTTTCTCCTGTGACCACCAGCCCCCTCCCACTCTCGATCTTGCCCCCTCCCCCGTCCAACCCCCAGGGTAATTCTAAGAACCGGGGTTCGGTCTGGCGACATTTTCATTAAAAATGAAAACTGATTTTTTCCTCCCCTACCAAGTCCTGCCTCACAAGGAGACCAACCTTTTCCTCTGGTTAAGATCCCAAATCAGAAAGCTCCAAGTCTTTTGTCTTGAAGAATTTCACAGCCGCAAAGCTTCGTAAGTGAACGTCTGAACTGCCGCCGCTTCTTGTTCTGAATCTCCCTCTTGGCCTGTCACTGCTTTCACAAGATGAAGTGGGAGGGGGGGCGGGTAGAAGAGGTCTAATGTACATACTAATTATGTCTTGAGAACATTTTCTTTTGATGTGAACTTTTTCAAAAATAAATATTCAAGCGATTTTTAATGGAGAACCCCCCTCCCCAAGGTCGCAGGAGAAGATGGGGGACCTCAGACCCACAAAAGAGGTCAGCCGTGAATTTTAGGTAAATGATCCCTTGGGGAGTCTACAAAGAACAAGAATAATTTTCTTTCTTCTGGGCAATGTAAGGGGATGGGGGGGGGTGATGCAGGGAGCCTCTGCTGCCTCAAGCCATCGGAGCCAACAAAATGGTCAATTTCCATCCCATTTTCCCCTAATTAGATGTGAATCAGACCCTTCTTCATTACCCAGGTTTGGGGCAGTGAGATGACCTTGACTTTAGAAGTTGAAGATTGGGACATACGTATTGACATTTCTAGTAACAAGCAGAGCAAAATGGTTGAGGCCATAGTCATGCTGAAACACTGAGAGGAAAACAAAGGGAGCTTTTGAGCCAAGAGCTGGATTCGTGGTGGGTGCGAGGACAAACAGCAGGTCCAGGGGCAATGGTAGAGACAAAGAATAGAGCCGAGCTTGTTTCAGAGAGGAACAGCAGCCTGAGCTGGGGCTTCCAAGGTGAATTGAAATAACACCCCGCTAAGCCGTCACAAGGAGTAGGGGAGAGGAGAGATGAGAATAAGAGAACTTCTCCCCAACCCAGAGGAGTAGATCCTACAATTTTGAGGGCTTTAACTGCTCTCTGCTGGACAGATGGTTAGCAAGATGCAAGGACTTCCCCAAATCTGGATGAAAACAAACAAACAAACAAAAAAGGCTGTTTCCCAAACATCAGGGAATGCTTGCTATCTTCTAGTCAGAAAATGGAAAAAAAAAAAAAACCCTTAGGCTATAAAAGGAAACAAGAGAAATCAACAATAAATGAATCAAGGTAATGTGCACAGCAATCCTGGGGTCCTGAGGGACCTCCAATTTTACCTTCAGGGAAACATACTATGCAATACCAAGCACACAGTAAGTTCTCAGTCAGTGTCTGGTTTAAAAAAAAAAAAAAAAGATACATAAGGTTGTGGTTCTCTCTTCAGTGTATTCAAACTCAGTGCCCTAAATCTCCTGAAAGAAATGAATACAAATTCAGATTGCAATTGACATCTGCCTCTGATGGCATCCTATTTCAGCAATTCCATGGTGCCAGATTAAGGGAATATTCTGTCAGAGGGTTTTATTTAGAGTGGAAAGAGCATTGGATCAAGAGCTGTAGGACCTGAGTTCTAGTCCCAGCTCTGCTACTCACTACCTATGTGACCTTGAACAAGCCAGGATCCTTCTCTGAACCATCCCTATATAATAAGGGACTTGGACCAAATGATCTCCAAAGTCCCTTCTATCCCTAACATCTTTTCTTGTGTATAAAAGTAACATTCTTAGTTCCTTTTTATGAAAGTCTCATAGGTGTCTTGAGTTCAGTATAAAACACAGTCTAGAACAAAGGTCAGCCTATTTGTTTGGTACTGCAAAAGAAGGGTCCTAGTGG
>JAJPUD010001785.1:0-28437 GCA_023553655.1 Myrmecobius fasciatus | reverse complement strand
AAAAAAAAAATCAGGCTCTATACGCAAAATGCTTGGTCTAATGGGTAGGATTTCTATTTGAGAATAGCCAAAGACCAAGTGGGATAATCTTTCATTCCATTTATCTTTGAACATCCATATTGCTTGACCATATCTGCTAACCCTAGAGAGGACAGGTGGCTGAAATTCAAAACTGGCCTTGACTAAATGACTGTCCACCTGTTTCGTGATCCTTCAAGATGGTAAATAAACTCTGATGCCGAAGAGAAGGGGAGACAATGACATCACCACTATGAACATCCACTCATCAGTTACAATCCTGTTGCAAAATTGAATTAGTGCCATTTAACTCCCCTATACAACCCAAAGTAAGAGAAAAATGTTCTATCAGTGACCTCTCTATGTCTGGTTGTATACCCTTTCAATTCAACCATGTATAATGTCCCAAGCCTTTCTCTGCCCATAATATGGTGTAGAGAGACACATTTCCTTTAGTGATGAAAAAGCTCAGCATTGACTCTGATTGGAATAAACAGCAGTTCCCCCTTTTCCTGGCTTGAATGGCTTGTTAATCACAAACCATGGCAGTGCCTCTTCAACTGCCTCAGTGGATTTGGCTCCCACTCCCTAATCCTTCAGGCTTTTGCCTGCATTTCTCTTTCTCCAGAGGTAATTGGAATGAATTGGTGCATTATAGGGGGAGAAAGCTGTAAGTGCTAAATGCCAAAATGAAGCCAAAAAAAGAGGGCTTCCTAGAGCCTGTTGCCAAAGTAGCTTTCAGGCAGACCCCACACCATTTTCAACCTCTTTCTTATTGCCTCTCTGGGAAACCAATAGAATAGCAGGGTAGCTATTGGGGTCACTACTATGTGGTCCAGAAAATGGCTAGCTTGACATGAGCAGACAGGGCTAAGGAAAGATGGAATGGGGT
Source organism: Myrmecobius fasciatus (assembly GCA_023553655.1). Classification (NCBI taxonomy): domain Eukaryota; kingdom Metazoa; phylum Chordata; class Mammalia; order Dasyuromorphia; family Myrmecobiidae; genus Myrmecobius; species Myrmecobius fasciatus. The sequence goes on along the minus strand of JAJPUD010001785.1, from coordinate 27,527 downwards.
GGCAACAGGAGCTGTCCAGCGATCTGGAAGATGAGCCATTTTGTCGATGAATTAATTGAGAGAATGAGAGATGGGGATGACAGGTGTGTTTCAGAAGAGAGCGATTATGATAAATGGAGTGTAGCTTGGCATTATATAACTGATTATCAGGTCACAGGGCAGGTTTATTTATCATAGGAGAACCCCTATTTTCACAGTATACAGCAAACCCACATAATCAAGAATGGCTACATGATGTAGGGATCTTTGAAATCAGAAGACTTGGATTCAACTCCCAACTGAAATTTAAACCAAATCACTTGATTCTTCCTTGACTTCTATTTCTTCACCTATATCTTCCTCTAGATAACCTCTAAATGTTCTAGCTTTCATTCCTATGGTCCTATGGTTCTTAGTGCTGTTGTCAGGGTTAAAAAACCGTATAATACTCTTTAATATTATGTAATCAGTCTTTAAAAATAAACCATATATTGGTCCCTAGACTCCTAAAACTTGATGTGGACAGGCTCTAAAAGGTTGATTAGTTCCCCCTTCTCTATCTACATCCCCCTGCTTGGTGCATAGCCCCCTTCAATAGATTCTCAGAGGTCCACTTCGACATTTTGTATACAGCCTATGTCTCCAATAATATAATATAATATAATCCAATTCAATGAGTAATTATTAGATACCTACTATGTATGAGGCAGGTTTCCAGGTTCTAAGACTATAAAACCAAACAAAAATTTTCTGCCATCAGGTAACTTAATCATATTTATCTTGTTTCTTATGGCATAGCAGAGAAAAGGTATAGTGTGATAAAAGCATGTTGGACTGACCAACAATTATTAGCTTTGTAACCAGAGCAATTCAATTGACTTTGCCGAGGCTCCATTTTCTCATCTGTTAAATGAAAATGATAAGATTTGCACAATCTACCTCACAGAGTTGTTGTGGTGAAATTGATTTATAGGCTTCAAAATATAAATGTAGGTTCTTGCTGTGTTTACTCCAAAGAAAACATAATCAGATATTGGAGGGTTGTACCCTTCTATGATTTTCTAAATAGTATCGCTGTCTTTGAGAACCAATTTCCTATGGATGGGATAGGTGGTAGCGAATGGAGTGGTCATTTCAGTTTTACTTGATCGGATATGACAACGAGATGGCATCCAATTCGATCTGAGCTGCCCACAGTGAACATTTGTCTATTTTTACATTTCTTGCAAATTGGAAATTACAAGGCGGTCAGAACTTGCCATGTGATTGGCTGTGGCATTCTCAAAGGGGGGCGGAATTGCATCTGAGTGGAACAGGCTGCCTTGGGGTTCCAGAGTCATCCATGCCAGGAAGGGACAAATCCACGTTTGCTGTTATGACCTTGGGATAGGCTATGTATTTCTGTGGATATAGCTGTTGACATGTTTTATTAATAATAATTGGAACAAAATCAGAGAGCTAGAAGGTTCCTCAGAGACCATTTAATTGAACTTCTTTATTTTGTCCATGAGGGAAAAGACACTTAGTAAGGATAAGTGGCTTACCTAATGTCACACTCACACAAGTAGTAATCATCAGGTCCTCTCACTAGAAGGAAAAAAGGAGATCAATATTTACATAGTGCTCACTGTGCTAAGCAGGTTTTAAAACCTGTTGTTTTTCAATATCTCATTTGATCCTCACAATGATCCTGGGAGGTAGGTGCTATTATTATTATTACTACTTTCCAGTTGAAGAAACTGAGGCAGGCAGAGGTTAAGTGACTTGTTCAGGGCCAAACAGCTAAAATAGTAAATGTCTGAGGCTGGATTTGAACTTGGGTCTTCCTGACTCCAGATGCATTGTTTTGTCCACTGCACCACCTAGCAGCCTAATATTCCAGTGGACCACGGTTGATAAAGAATTTTACATATAGGATCATAGGTTTGGAGTTAAAGGGTCCTCAAGGACCATTTAATCAAATGTCCTCCTTTTACAGTTAAGAAAACGAATGTCAATAATATTAATTGATTGCCTGAGATCATATAGCTAAGAAGTTTCTAAGGAGGGATTTGAATTCAGATCTCCCTAAGTCAAATCCAGTGTTCTATCTACTATATCCCTCTACTTTCAACCTAAAAGAATAGCTCTTCTTGGTGTCAGTCACAGGAGGAAGGAACATGGCATATTTGCTTGGGTGGGTAAAGACCCTGGATTGGAAGCCAGTAGACCTGTTCCCAAATCCTGGCTATTAACCATAAGTTTTGTGACCCTGGAAAATTATATCACTTAGTCTTATTTTTCTAACTGTAAAATAAGAAGGTTGGACAAAGCTAATTGTTAAGATACCTTCCAGCTCTAAATACTATAGTCCTATTATGATTTCTCAAATAGTGCAGCTCTGTGGATAGAATACTTGACCAGTGATGGAGAAAAAAGAATTTTTTTCCTAGCTTTGTCACTAAGGAGCTGTGTGGCCCTGAATAAGTCACTTGCTCTCTCTACCTTTCAATTTCCCCTTTAATAAAATGAGGACTATGGACTATTTCTGGGGTTCACACACTGGGTCCATGAACTATTTTGGGGGGAGGAAATATTTTGATAACTATTTCCATAAAATTAATTTTTGTAATCCTATGTAGTTTATTTTATGCATTTAAAAACATCCCGAGAATATTTAGACTGACAGGAAAAAAAGAAGGTTGAGAACTCCTGGACTGATTAATCAATGTGATCCCTTGGAGTTCTGTGGTCAGATGCCTTTTCCTTCTGTAAATGTCCAAGGCCTTCACTCCTTTTCCTGAAGGGGCAATTAATGAGATTCTCTTTGGGATTCAAAAGGACTTGTCACTTTTATCCTGTCTGCTGCCTCACTTACCCATAATTTTTAAGTTATACAGTACTGGGACGGTGAATAGTGGGCACATCTGGAAACTGGGTATCTTCCCTCAGCTCCTCAGTATGCTAGTAAGGAGATGGCACCCAGGATCAGTCTTTATACCCATCTGGTAGCTTAGCCCTGCTTGCCATTCACAGGCAATAGTCCTCTCTATCTCAGGTTCCAGGGATCACTAGAAAGGAGAACAGAAGAGATGGTATGAATGGACCATTCTCACTCCCTGGGACACAAGTCAAGGGAAGCACTCTCGAATATTTGCAGGCATTAAGGGCACATCCTCCTCTGGCAGAAAAGGTGCTATTCTGTTTTGAGCCTTGGCAATCATTTCTAGGCTTCCACACTCAAATCTGGAGCCAACAAGAAGGGAATTACTTGTCCACCACTATTGAATAGCCTTCCCACGATGATGAATCAACTCCTTAAAGGTTGAAAAATCAGCCTCAAGCTGCAGAAAGAACACTGAATTTAGAGGCAATAGCCTTAAGTTTGAATTCTGGATTGGCTTGGACAACTCATGACTCTCTGGAGACCTCCCACTTGTAAACTGAGGAAGTTGGACTAAATAACCTCTAAGTCCCTTCCAATTTTATATTTATAGTGTTATCCAATTTTATATTTCTAGTCTTTTCCAATTATTTCACATGCTGCTGTTCTGATAATATGATAGTTACCATTTATATAATGCTTTTAAGTTTGCAAAAAGTTTTAAATAAGTTATCTCATTTGATTCTAACAATAACCCTGGGAGATTGTTACTATTATAGTACTCATTTTATAGCTGAGGAAACTGAGGCAGGCAGGAGTTCTGTGATTTGCTCAGAGTCACAAAGCAAAACCTATAAAGGTCTGAGGCACAATTTGAACTATCTTCCAGAGCAGTTAAATGGTGTAGTGGATAGAATGTCATTCCTGGAGTCAGGAAGTTCTGAGTTTAAACCCAGCTTCAGATACTCACTAACAGTGTCATTTAATCCTATTTACCTCAGTTTCTTCATCTGTAAAAATGAGTTGGAGAGCAGCTAGGTGACACAATGGATAGAGCACCAGTCCTGAATTCAGGAGGATCTGAGTTCAAATCTGGTCTCAGACATTTAACACTTCCTAGCCATGTGACCCTGGGTAAGTCACTTAACCCCAATTACTTCAGAAAAAAAAATATTGAATTGGGGAAGGAAATGGCAAATCACTTTAGTATTTTTGTCAGAAAAAAAACCCAAATAGGGTCACAAAGTGTTGGACATAACTGAATAACAACAACTGCAACATCCTGAGTTCAATTCAAGTGACAGTCATGTAGCAAGCAGTTTATGTTGACCCAAGCCTATTGCCATCCCTTTGGGCACTGACCATTGCTCTTTGGGCAAATTTTATTTCTGTGAACTCAAGTTGGAAATACCACATCCTTGAGTCAAAGCAAATCAACTTCCAGAGTAATACTCCTTTCTAGATCCTCATTCAAGAAGAAACCAAGTAGGATCCAATTGTCAGTGTCAGGTAGACAGCCAGCACATATTTATCCTTGTACACTGGGCAGGGAATCTGTAATCTCATGCTTTCCTTACCAACACTCCTTCAAGAAGGACCAATCCAGGAACCTCGGATCATGGAACCAGGTAGGTGGTGGCTTCTGACAACACACTCAGCATTCTTGCCACTACTGCTTCTGACCCCAGATCCAATGAGCTGTCTGTTTTCTCTTCCACCAAATTACTTCCTCAATTTCTTTTTGCTTAGGCAATTGGGGTTAAGTGACTTGCCCAGGGTCACACAGCTAGGAAGTGGTAAGTGTCTGAGATCAAATCTGAACTCCTGACTTCAGGGCTGGTACTATATCCACTGTGCCACTAGCTGCCCCTTTTTCCTCAATTTCTTTTTTTTCCATTTATTTCCTCTTAGAACCAACAGCTGACACCTGGAAGAGCTATTCTTTCACACTGTGAATGTCAGTGACTGTACCCACAGACAGAAGCATATGTCTCCAGGTCAAATAATCAAAAACTGACTTAATCCCTTCCCTTTGAGGTGTGACACTTTCCATTAGATCACATATAAGAAAGCAATTCCTACTCCTATGGTTTACCCAGCCAGGAAGCCCTGAGTCCCCTCCCTGGATCCATGTGGTGGGAAAAGCCACTTTAAACAATTGAGTTTCCCAATACTTCAGTTCCCAATACTCCTCCTTGTATGACCTTAAGCAAGTTACTAATCCTGAGATTCATCTGTAAATAACAGAGTTGGCCAACATCTCTAAGACTCCTGCTCTTGTTATGGTGGCTATTACTGCCTATCATTTATTACACTTTTTAGACCCACCTTCATCTTAAATCAGGGGTTTTCCCTCTAATTCTCCTTTGGTAGTGTGACTCAATGAACCCCATGGGGGGATTTGAATCCATCAGGAGAGGGTCACAATAGTTGAACAAGATCTTTGAATCATAATAAGAGGGTACTGTTGGCTTCTGTTGTTCTTGACAAGTTTCTCTTAAAAGGACCAGAATAAAGATTGAACAGAAGCAGCTACCATCAGACCAGTCATGTTCTTCTAGAAATGGTCAAAAAGGTCTACATCATAGAAGTTCACAGAACTTTGAGCTGAGAGCTAGGAACAACCTTCCTTAATTTGGTATTCATTCCAGTGATCCATAGTAGTAGTTTGCATGAAGAATCTGTGATTTAATGGAGGAGGAAGGGGTAAGAGACAGAGGGAAAAGTGGAGAGTTCTTGAAGGTAGGGTTCTAACTTTATCAAGATCTATAAAGATACCATGGAAAGATATATTTGAAAAGATACATTTATTATTTGTTTCTTGAGACCTAGAGCTAGAATGGGGTTTTACAAAACATCTACTTTAATATCCTCAGTTTACATATAAGGAAACGGAAGCCCATAGAGATTATATGACTTGTTCAACACTCCAAGTGTCTACTAAATATATACATGAAATTTGTCTAGAAAGATATATTTAATTCTCAAGTTGCTTAGTACAGTGGAGTAGAGCAAAAAAGAATTTGGGACTAGCAGGGTATTGGAAGACCTAGTTTATAGTCCCAGTTCTCTATTAGCTATATAACCTTGGGTAATTGATCTCACTGTATGAGCCTCAGTTTCCTCATTTATTAAATGGAGACTGCTCCTTCTGTAATCTTTTTCAGTGCCCATATTCGGTGATTCTCCAAAAGAGCGGAAGGAAATCAGCATGCATGGCTTCCTCCTCCATTTTCCCCCATTCTAATAGCTTCCCCAAAATTAATGACTTGAGTGGAAGATAATGGCTCTTTCTTTGAGTGGCATTGAATGCCATTAATGATATGGTACAGATGTAGCAGTGTTAATTATACCGTGGATATTAAGTGAAAATCTCAACCCCAGAGGAGTTAAAAGGCGCCACTAGAATTGTAACTGGGAAGCTTAAAAGACGACGTCATTGTCATATACAAACGAAGAGCTCAGACCCTGCAACCCTCGTCCAAAAGTATCCACTGTCACTCAGGCTCATCATCTACATAGGGTGGTGATATCAGGGGGTGACTCTTTGTGGAGAGAAAAGTGTATACTTCAAAACTATTGGATAAAAACAGGATTCAAGGATCTTCCTCAGGGACTGAACCTGATGAAAACAGTGTCTACATGGGCAGATATGGAAAGCAAATCAGGTTGAGCTCCCTCCAAACAGGATGGTAATTTGGAACCCAAATTTTTCTAGGTGGTATGGATATACTTCCAGGTCAACCAATCAATCAATCAACAAGAGTGCCAAGCACTGGGCATACTAAAACAAAAATCCCTGCTCTCAAAAAATCTCAAAAGCCATCCCCTTAAGAGGGGGGATAACATTTCATCAAGGGACAAGATGTATATAGTATACACACATACACATATATGTGTATGTATATATACAAATATATACATACACACATATAAACACGTGACTAGCTCTAGCCAAGTGTCTTTCTCTCTCCGGGGCTCAATATCTTTCTTTCTCTGTAAAATGAGGTTATTGGGCCAAATGCATTATCTTGAAGGTTCCTTCTAGTTTTAACATTCTTTTATTCTAACTCCCCTAAGGCCTCTTTATCTGTGTCCTCATCCATGCAATAAGAATTATAATAACCTGTCTAGCTGTTGTTGAGGTCTCAGAATCCTATATCTGGAGCTGGAAGGGACTTTAGAATCATTTAATCTAACTTTCTCATCTTACAGACAAAGTAACTGAGGCTCAGGAGGCTAAAATGGAGGGCTTGATACTGGAAGCACCTGGAAGCAAGCCAAAATCTTTGTTAAATAAATATTCCAGCTCAATGAAGGCTAGTGGTTGGCTAAGATTGTCCATTGGATTTCATTTCTGAGCTATACTCTTTCTGTCCTCTCCCTGCTTGCCTCCCACTTATCCTGCTCCTACCAGGTTTCTCTACCCTTGTAGAGACCATTACTCCAGGACCATTAGCACCTGGCAGACTGAAGGGAAGTGCCTAGAATAATAGAGCTGGTAGAAGGATTCTGGTTGCCGTGACAACAGAACATGTGCCCTCCAAAGATAATGGGGGAGCCGGATCCCAGAGCTTGATGCTCTGTGTGTGGAATGTTGATTTCGGCAGCTCTGTTGAATTTGTTTGTGGGGGCTCATCTCTTCTCCCATTACTCTTCCCCCTCCCCACAGGAAAAGTGTTCATACTGCTAGGAAAATGGCCATGCCCTCTTTGGTTTCTGGTGGAAAGACAATATTGAAAGAATATTTGGAACCAAATGGAGAGGGAGGCTGTCAAACACTCATTTCCCTGACCTACAGGACTAAACATTGGAAACTGATGTTTATATGTGCACGTGGGCATGGGGAAGCATTTTCTTTTTTCTTTTTTTTTTTTAATTAACAACCATTTATTTTTCTCTCTTCTCGTTTACCTATCATTTTTTTCTTAAAGAAAAATGAGGCTAAATTCTTTTGGAACTTAGGCCACTTGAATTGACATTTCAATTATAAAAAACTTTGCCCCTTAAAAAAGAAAGAAAAGAAAGAACAATGAAGTCCTCATTTAAAAAAAGTGTAATCAAGCAAACCAAATTCTCTCATCGGTCCTGTGCAAAATGAATGTCGCATTCTACAGCTTGAGTCCATCACCTCTCTGTCAGGAAGTAATATATTTCATTATAGGCTCTCTGTAATTGAATAATCAACCAATCACTAGTTGATCAGATTTCTCAAGCATTATCGATTTCTTTGTCTTTACAATGTTGTTGTTATTATATGAAATATATTCCAGATTCTGCTTCACTTCACTCATCATCATTTCATACAAGTCTTCTCAGATTTCTCTAAAACTATCCCTTTCCTTATTTCTTATAGTACAATAGTACTCTATTACAATTTGTCTGCCATAGTTTGTACAGCCATACCCCAATTGATAGACACTCCCATAGCTTGCAGTTCTTCGCCATCACAAAAAGACTGAAACAGTTCTATTTGCAGCCCTCTGAGAAGGTTGGATCAATTGCCCCTAAATTTCCTGCCAACTCTAAATCTATATTCTATCTCCATTCTCAACACTAGTAAAGACAAATCCATCCCAGGAGAAGTGAACCTCAAAAGAGGAGCTTTGGGGCCACAAAAAGCCTCAAAGCCCATCTGCTTGATTGTTAATCTAGGGTCCATGGACTTACTTGTAAAAATATTTCTACAATAATATTTGAATATAATCAGCTTCTTTTGTAATCCCATGTGTTTCATTTTATGTATTTAAAAACATTATTCTGAGGTTACTTACTACAGACTTCACCAGAAAAAATCCATGGCACAGACAAGGTTAAGAACCCCTAGCCTAAGGTGTGGAACATTTACAGTTTATTTCAGTGACAGAAATGCCCATGTTGGTGAAACCATGATTTATAGGATTATAGACAGAGCAGCAAAAGACCTCAGATTCTACCAAATTCTCTCTCTCCCTTCCTCCCTCCCTCTCTCTTCCCCTCCTCCCCCCTTATCTCTCTGTTTCTCCCCCCTCTCTCTTGCTCACTCTCGTTCTCTCGCTCTCACTCTTCTCTCTATCTCCTCTTTTATTCTCTTTCTCTCTTTCTGTCTCTGTCTTTTTCAGTTTCTCTGTCTCTGTCTCTCTTTGTCTCTTCTCACTTTTCTTTCTTATCTTTTTCTTTCTCTCTCTCTCTGTTATTTTCTCTTTTTTCTCCCCTTTCTCTTTTTCCTCTTTTTCTCTTTCCTTCTCTCTCTCTGTTCCCTCCCTGTCTCTATCCATCCCTCCCTTCCTCTCTCCTTTCTTTTTCCCTCCCTCCCTCCCTCTCTCCTTTCTTCTTCTTTTTCTTTCTTCTTTCTTTTTCTTCTTCTTTTTTCTTTTTCTTTTCTCTTCTCTCATTTCTTTTCTAAAGGATCATATTTCATAAAATCATACATTGTTAGGTCTGAGAAAGATCTCTAAAATTATCCAATCTTACCTCTTCTTTTGATGACAGATAACTAAACTGGACCCTGAGAAAAAAAGGTGACTTATGCAAGATCATATAGCTAATAGGAATTGGGAAGTATCTTACTAAATGAAAACTGGACAGAACCTCTGTGATCATCCAGCTTAACCATTATCTAAAATGAAATCCCTTATACAATGTTCTTAATCAGATAGTCATCAAAATGTCACTCCAATGATGGAGAATGCATTAATGAAAGGAGATAGCATGGCATATTGGATGGCATTCTGGATCTGGAATAAAAAGACTTGACTTCAAATCCCACCTCAATCCCCTACTAGCTTTATGATCCGGAGCAAATATATCATACTTTAGTTTCCTAGCAGAATCAGGGACTTGACCTCTAAGCTCCTTTCCAGTAACCCCATAATTCTATTAACTCCTCAGTGATCTATTCCACTCTTAAAGATTTCTAGCTAGTCTTCGGCTATCAGAGTCAGAGTCACACTTCTCTCCCTTTATTAATCTAAGTCTCCAACTTAGCGGATGGCCCTCATGCACAGATTAGTGAAATCCAGTGATTTTGAGGAAGGCAGAAAGACTGTAATTGAAATTAAGCAACATGTCAAATCCAGGCCATCTAATCAGAAACTGAGTACCAAATGAGGGAAATAAGTTTTCCAAGTTTGCAGTGAAGATAGGGTAAAAAAGAGACTAGATAAACTTTATAGCTATGGATGAGGGAAGAGCTTTTTGACCAAACAAGGGATTTATATAACAAGACAGTACAAGGGAATGCTCCTACCAGAGCAGCTAGGTGACGTCACAGTGCCTAGAGCATTGGACTTGGAATGCAGAAGACATAGTCCTGAGTTCAAATCCAACTTTAAACACTTACTAACTGGGCAAGTCATTTATTCTTATTTGCCTCAGTTTCCTTATCTATATAATGAGCTGTAAAAGGAAATGGAAATCCAAATCTGGTTAGGTCAGCACCCCCTTTTGATACCTCTGTAATAGATGACTTCTAAGGGTTTTCTCTAAACCATGATCCTATGATCCTATTAGTCATCTTTTACTGTGTAACTGGCACATCTTTTTAAAAATGATTTCCCCGTGGATATTCTTTACAGCATTTCTCTGCATAATTCATTGTTTATGATATATAGAAGCTGGCACTGTAGAAAATTCAATATGTGAAACTCTGAGCTTAAAATGTTATGGGACCTCATTCATATTAAAAGAGGTTCTTTGTATTAGAAAAATACTCATAAAGAGGATTCTTTTAAATAACCAGTGACCCGCATGTATTTCAAATAACAATGGATTTGCAAAAAAAAAAAAAAAAATGATATGTTGTCTTGGGAGATACACAGGAGCATCTGAGAAGGCCTCAAGTCTGTTTCTCCCTTGGCTGAGGAAAATAAATGTAAATGCTTTTGGGTGGGGACGGGTGGGGGGGGAGGGGTTTTGTTTTGTACCAAAGATCTGACAAAAGAGGCTGGAAGTTTGAAGAAGTGAGTTCTAGTCTTGGTTCTGTGATTAACTTGTATGACCTTGGAAAAATTTGAGTTTTAGATCTCAGTGTCCTTATCTGTAGAATAGAGAATAATACCTCAGTTATCTCGCTGGAGGTGAGGATCAAGAGAAGAATATATGTAGGTCAAACTGTACCTCACCATTTGGGACAGTCATTTCCCCAATGATTATTTAGTGGAGCAAATCCCAACATATTCTCTCCTCCTCCATCTCTTCTATCCCCAAAATCTTAATTTTTGTAGGGTTGTGCCTTATTTCCCTTCTCAATCTTTTTTTTTTTTTCCTGAGGCAATTGGGGTTAAGTGACTTGCTAATAAGTGTTAAGTGTCTGAGATTAGATTTGAACTCAGGTCCTCCAGACTTCAGAGCTGATGCTCTACCCACTGTGCTACCTAGCTGCCCCCTCCCCCTTCTCAATCTTTTAAACACATTTTTAAAATAATGAAATTTTGGTGTTTTAATACAATTACATAATGGTTTAGTGGATAGACTCTCAAAACCTTACGTGCCTTGCTCTGAATTACCCCTTCCTTTCTGGTTTACTGAGGTGAAAAGCAGAAATAGCACTGTATTTGCATCTGGAACTGAGGGACATTAACCAAGTTCATTCACCTTTTGGGACTTTAGTTAAAACATCTTTAAAACAAGAAGTTTGAGCTAGCTAGTCTTTAAAGTCTCTTCCTAAAGTCTATCAAACTTACCTCCTATGGGATGCTGCAATTCAAAGAGTCTTTGGAAACCTTCCAACCTCATCCCCATTTTACAGATGGGAAAACTGAGACCCCAGGAGAAAGGAAGGGAGTAACCTACCCAGAACCATAGAAGTTGTAAACAGTAGAGCTTAGATTTGTCACCAGGTATTCTGATTCTAAATCTTTCTCAATGCTGAATTCTTTCCACCCTCATCTGTAGGGTGCTTGGCTCCCTACCTCGGCTCCCCCGGAAGGCTCAGATACCCACAGTGTCCGTGTCTGCATTTCACAGTTATTCTCAGTTGGCACCAGCAGTTGTGGTAACATATGCTTGTCTGTGAGCTGAAGGTGGTGTTTTTCAGGAATTTCCTTTCACAAGGCACGCCAGAGCTCACTGCTACTGAGAAACAAGTCATGTTTATTGTGAACAGGAGCAGAGAGTGGGTGAGACTCTTCCTACAACTTAAATCCTGTCCAAAAAGAAGTGAGATCACCGAGAGAGTAAAGTGTCGATAGTAGTATGGGGTAATCAGAGCTACTCAGGGGGCCTGGATTCGAATCCTGTGCTAAACACTTACTAGCTGTGTGATAATGAGCAAGTTATTAAGTTTCAATTTCTTTAGCTGCAATATGAAGATAGTAACATTGAGAGTCCCCCAAGCTACAAGGTTGTTGTGGCGAGTGAGCATTGATGCTGCTGCTTCATCATTTCCAGGATTTCAATTGTGTGTTCAATTCCTCATACACAACATTCTATCTCCTGTGTCTTTGCACATACATATACACACATCTAATGTATATATATATAAATATATATATACATATATACATACATATATATATATTGTTTCCCCTGATAAAATATAAATTACTTGAGGATAGGGACTGGTTTTTTTTTTGTTGTTGTTTGTTTGTTTTTGTACCACCAGTATTTAGCATAGTGCCTAATATACAGTAGGTGCCTAATAAGTGCTTGCCAGTTGGTCTTTAAATCTGCCAGGAGATGACACAATGAACTTGGAAATGAGAAGACCTGAATCCAAACCCCTGTCATTTAATCTCTCAAAGCCTCATTTTCCTCATCTATCAAATGGGGATAATAGCTATCATCATTCCCCCATAGGATTATTGTGGTCAGGCCCCAAAGTGACTTTCAAGCTTTAGTGGCTTGAAATTTGAGATTTGGTTTAAGCTTTATATACAGGCTGTATATAAGGTAGCATGCAAAATTGAAAGTACTATGTAAGTATCAGTTGTTATTAGGCAATATTCTTGTTCATCATTATTATTATTATTATTATTATCTATTCAAGACCAAATGGCAACAGGAGTAATAGAGGTTGGACATCAGTTATAAGTTCGGTAGTCCTTTAATGTGCTCAGAACTAGGAAATACAAAAGGAGCATTAGACACAATCTGTGCCCTTAGGGAGCTTACAATCTACTTAGGGGGGACAGGTTGTACACAGAAAACATCCTTGGGTACTGATTAAAAAAAAAAAGAAAAAGAGCAGTCATTGTACTGTACAGACGATATAGAAAAAATAGGAGGAAGAGTTGGGACTCAGAATGTCGCAGTTGAAAGGGAATCTCAATATAAAGAAGAATGTCAGAGCTGGGAAGAACTTTAGAACAGAGAATGTCAGTGTCGGGGGGGGGGGGACTTTAGAATCCAGAATGTCAGAGGTGGGAAAGATTTAGAACACAAAATGTCAGAGGGGCCTTAGAACATAGACTATCAGAGCTAGGAGGGACCTTAGAACAGAAAATGTCAGAGCTGAGATAAGTTTAGAACACAGAATGCAGAGCTGAAAGAGGTTTAGAACCTAGAATGTTAGAGGTGGGGAAGGTTTAGAACACAAAATGTCAGAGGGGCTTTAGAACATAGACTATCAGAGCTGAGAGGGACCTTAGAACAGAGAATGTCAAAGCTGGGAGGAACCTTAGAACAGAGAATGTCAGAGCTGGGAGAGATTTAGAATACAGAATGTCAAGGTTGGAAGGGGCTTTAGAACACAGATTATCAGAGCTGGGAGGGGCCCTTAGAACAGAGAATATCATAGGTGACAGAAACCTTAGAACAGAGAATGTCAGAACTGGAACAGACCCCAGAATATAATGTTAGAACTATCAAGAATCTTAGAACAAGGAACACGACAGTTGGAAGGGCTTAGGACACAGAATGGCAGAACAGAAAGGAATTTTAGAAATCACAGGATTTGTAGCTGGAAAGATCAATAGAGGTGTTCTAGTCCAATCTCACTTTGTACAGTAGGACATGGATCCAAGGGAGTGGACCTGATCTGCCTAAGTTCATACAGATGGATGGCAGAGTAGGGATATGAACCCACACCTTCTAACTTTGAATTCGATGACACCATCTTTTGAGGACCACCTCAACTGGTGAATGACAGAGGTCAGATGAGGATGGAGATCTCCAACTCTAGATAGGTCTCTCATTGAAGCAACACAAGGAAGTCATTCACCATCCCTGAGGCCATAAGCAGTTGTGGGAATGGCTGGACCAAGGGGAGCCTGGCTGGGGAAGAGAGGTTTCCTAGAACAGGGGTGGGAGTGAAGGGGATAGGGGGCTCAAGCTGAAATCTCTAGGAAGGAGAGCATCATGGCTATGACACAGGAGACCCAATATTGGGCATGCTAAAGGGTCATACAGGACTGTGAGCAAAAAAAAAAAAAAGTATTGTGGGTTTAGAGCTAAAAAGATGTGAGAGAAGTCCTATGTCCAAAGCTTTCATTTTACAGATATATAAACTGAGAAATAGAGAGGTGAGTAGGAAATATAAGATTCAAGCCTGGGGTCTCTGACTTCAAATTCAGTATTCTTTCCACTATACTACACTTTCATCTTAGAAAAAAATGAGAGATCATCCAGGGCAAAGCTTCTTAAACTCTGGGTTGCAACCCCATATGGGATCTTGTCACTGAATGTGGAGGTTGTGAAATTATGATTTATTATCAGTAAATATTTGATATATTTACCTATTTTGTATATCCATATACCTGGGAACACACAAAAATTTATCAGGCCAAAAAGGGTCTTGGGTGGAAAAAGCTGAAGAAGTCCTGCTCTAGCCCAATCCCTTCTTTTTTACAAATTTAAAAACCAGGACCCCAGAGGAAGGGAGGATCATTAATAGATTTAGCCAGTTCACATCAGGATTTTAACCCACGTCCCTCAAGATCCCAAAGCCAGCATCTTCCTGAACATGCCATCATCAGCTCTGTCATCACGTGCTTCATTTCCCATCTTCATCCCGGATGAATGAAGCCAGCCTCAGCAATTCCTTGAGGCTTGCGGCTGCTGTGTGAATTCTGAGCTTTCCAGTTCTGGAGATGAAAGTCGTTCCTGTGTTACGGAGGGCACAGGTGCCAGAGTGGGTGTTAGATTGGCACAGGGCAGTTTATCCAAAACCACTGCCATGCTGGGTCAGGCAGCCCAGAACCAAGGCCCTGCCGGGGCAAACATTGTCCTGAGCTAATGGCTCCAATCTGAAAGCCAACACCTGCCTAGCATGTTGCAACACAGCCTCCGTGTCATACAAATTAGCCATTCTACCCCCCATCACACCGTGGATAGTTTACCTTCCCTGGCTTTCCTTTCAGTCTTTGGAACAAAGCTCCATTAACTTGTTTATTTGTTTCTAATATTGATAACTGTTGCAATGGAATTTGTTTCTTTATAAACCAATGTACTTAAAAATCTATGTACTTAAAAACATTCTTCTGAGAAGGGTCCGTAGGTTTTATCAGACTTCCTCTGACCCCTCAAAAAGATTAGGAACCCCTGATTTAGAGACAGATCATCCCCAGAGAGAACAGGGACAGAAGGGAACTTATTAATTATCTGATTCATTTTATAGAGAAGGAAATTAAAGTTTGGGGAAGGGGAGCAATTTGCCCAGGATCACACAGCAAGACCAGTGGAACAATTAGGAATAAGACCCAGGCCCCTTGAACTCTTGGTCCTGTGATATTTCTACTATAATATAGAGAAACTCGGAGACCAGGATGGGACTCTGCAGAGACCCTTGTTTCAAGAGTTAGTTGGTGGAAGGAACAAGGCTAACCTCCCACCAGTGCAACAGACCTCCCCACAAACTCCCTTAATAGGTGTTTTTTCTGCCTCAGTTGAAAACGTGTCCTTTCTTCCTAATGATCAATACTGTGATTCCCCAATAAAGAGATGGAAGCTGAGAGACAGTGACCTCAACATAGCAACAGTGACATGACATAACATGCGTCTGAATGTGGCAGGAAAATAATCAGAGGCAGGTCAGTGCTTCCTCTGGGGGAAATAGGAGCCTTACATTAGAGATGGGGACCAGGCTTCTAACGGCCTCAAAGGTTCCTTAAAAGACCATAATTATCTAGGGGCTCAAGAGCTGGACCTGGAAGTGGAAAAATTGGATTCGCCCACATCTGACAATTAGTCATTGTATGACCAAGGACCATCAATCAACAAGATTTATTAAGTACCTACTATATGCCAGATGCTGTGCTAGGCACTACAGATATAAAAGGGAAATAGCCCCTGATTCTACAGAGATTGAATAATTGTCCTCCTCCTTCTTTTCTTCCTCCTCCCCATCCTCCTTCTCCTGCTCCTCTTCTTCCTCTTCCTCTTCTTCTTCTTTTACCTCCTCCTCCTTTTTCTCCTCCTCCTCTTCTTCCTCCTCTTCTTTCTTATCCTCCTCCTCCCCCTGTTCCTTCTTTTCTTCCTTCCTTCTTTTCTTTCCTTCCTCTCCTTCCCTCTTTCCTTCCTACCTTCCTTTTTCTTTTCTTTCTTTCTTTCTCTTCCAATTTTCATCACTCCAGTACCCAGTGTTGGGACAAGTAGGATCTTATAATTTTTGTGCACACTACTGTGTAGTACTGCGGGACACCAGGAACCAGTAGTAAATGATGATTACCATAGTATATTAACAACCTGCTTGAAGACCCCAAAGATACGAGAATGGAAGCCAGAAAATACTGGAGAAAAGTCCCCTGGGAATCCTTCCATTTGAAGAGGAATATGTCATTAGAAACTGAGGCTCAGAAGAGTAAATAGCTTTCCTCAAGGTCACAGAGCAAATTGTCTACAAACTGGGACCCAAACGGGTACATTCTTTCCACTGTTCCATGTTATGTCCCTAATTAACTAATTAAGTGATTGATGAGTAGATTCTCTTTAGGGGGTGGGGGTCAAAGGGGAAGTCCCAGTTGGATGTTGATAAAGACGTGTATTCTATGTATGTGTTTATTTAGTTATTCAATCATGACTAATGCTTTGTGATTCCATGGACCATCCTGTCCATGAGATTTTCTTGGCAAACATGCTGAAGTGGTTTGCCATTTCCTACTCCAGTGGTTTAAGACAAACAGGGTTAAGGGATTTGCCCAGGGCAAAGTAAGTTGTAAATTTTTGAGGTCAAATTTGAATTCAGGTCCTCCAGGACCAGAGTTCTATCCACTGAGCCAGCTGGTTGCTTCTTGTTTAATAAAAATATTTTAAATCAAACATGGAGAAGAGCCACTCAGGATGAGCAGGCACATATGGGTTGTGATCTCCTTCTCAAATCAATGAGATTCATTTAAGTCTCTGAAAAGGAAAATCAGATGGTATATACTAGGTGCAACGGCATCTTGGGCATGAGCTGGTGTTGCTATAAACATGTTTCCACACGAGCACCAGGCTCTCCCTCTTTGCCAAGTCATTGGTTGGGGCAGAGGAAGCCTGGGTGCCCCCTCGCCACCCCCACTCACTCTGCATTGTGATGGGTTGGTCTTGAGCCAGGGTTCCCAGCCCCAGACAAAGAGAGAACTGAGCTGGAGCTTTTCTCCTGAATGTTCAGCCCCAGTCCAACCCCCACTCTGTCCATGCCCACACTCTCTCCTGCCCTCGGTCACATCATTCCAGTGCCACCAGACAATGGGATATTGTGAGAGGGACTGAGAGAAAACACACACACCCGCACACACACAAACACCCACACACAACTCAGGGCTTCTGTTAGACTGTGGGACACCCAAGAAGGATCCTCCATGAGATTTTCTCCTCAAAACAAGTCTCCCCTCTCTTCCCCTCTCTCTCATCACTGCCAAATCTTGTAAGAGGTTCTGCTTTGGGAGGCAGGAGAGCTGGGTTCCATTCCCGACTGACTTATAACTGTGGGTTTTTATTGACTCTCTCTGCCTTCAGCTTCTTATGTTACAAAAAATGGAGTCAGACTCAATGTTCTCTCCAAACTTGACATTCTAGGTGTCTCTAATTCTCAATGAGCCTCAGACCAATCTTAGAAGCCAACTACAGACATCCTCAGATCCCATCTATCCCCCAAAGTAGTGACTATTCTCCCATGCCCCCTCTCTTACAAAGGGGCAAATCCTATTTGGGTCTCAATTTTCTCATCTGTAAATTGAGGATCTCGTGGAAAGAACCATAGAGCAAAATGACCAGGCTCTAAACACAAGATGTGTCTCTTTGTTACCTCATAGCCTGCACAAATATCTTTGATCCCTTTAAGCCTTGGTTTTCTCATCAATAAAGTGGGAATGACCAGTTGTACAATGGAGAGAGTCCTGGCTCTGGAGTCAGGGATGTTGGTTTCAAATATGACCTCCCTAAGACTCATTTTCCTGAAAGATTAAAAAATCAGGTAAAAATCAGTTTTCTTTGACTATGCATTTTTATTACAAGCTTTTGTTTTCCTTTTTTTCCTTGTGAGGGGGATGGTAAATAAAAGTAAATGCTTATGAGAAAAAATAATTCAAATAAAATAAGGAGACTGGGTTAGATAATAATTAGTTTTTATATAGCACTTAAAGTTTGCAAAGCACTTTACATGCAACTCTTTTGATTCTCATAACAGCCCTCCCTCCCAAATATGTGCTATTATTATATTTATTTTATAGACAAGGAAATGGAGGATAAGAATAGGTGAATTCTCTTTGACTAGGAAATAATGTCTAGGGATGACTAGGAAATAATGAGCTCCCACATAATAGTAGTTGCACCATTAGGGGATTGTTAGTAAATGTTTAACAACCAGCTTTCTGAGATGGAGAGTGGAGAGGATTTACCTACACTACACACACACACACACACACACACACACACACACACACACACACTTATTCAAATCCGGTTTCAAGTATTTACTAGCTGTGTGATCCTAAGTAAGTCATTTGACTTCTATAAATTTGTTTCCTCATCTTTAACTTTAAAGTTTAATCTTCATCATTAACATTTTTCCATCACTTTCTTAAGTCTAGGCCCTATACAAAAGCATCAAGTTCTAATTTGTAGCTTTTGTGATTTTTGAGGAGCAAGCGCTCACGTAGAAAATTTAAACAATTGGCTTTGTTCAGCTGGTTCCATCAAAGCCATTATGAGCATCAGTGGAGAAAATGCATGAACAGAAATTACTGTGAGTTTCAGTATCTCTTTCAAATGAAAGCATACTCTCTTCATCTCAACCTAAGTAGGCATTTAATAAATGCCAACTGACACGTGCGAAATGTGACACAAGAAATTATTATTAATTAATTATTAATAATAATTATCATTGCATTATATGATCTCTTATTAAACATATTATTACATATTATTGAATATAACATAATAAATTGTCCTATATTATATAAATAAATACCTTAGCATGTATAAGCGAGAATTATTTGATCTATAAAAGGTGTGGTTTCTTCTTTAAAAATTTGCCTATGGTTTCAGAGACCCCCTGTTCAAAATTCTTCTGGGCTTTATAGATTATTCATCTGAAAAATGCAAGGGCTATATTAGATTGGTGACTCCTCACTTTCCACCCCATGTTTCAAATGAAAAATATAAAAGGCACAGAAAACTTATTTGGATTACACAGTGAGAGGACAGTAACCAAGCAATCCCCACACACACACACACTAGCAGGTTTCATGATCAGTGAGATTATTGGGACCTCTAAAAGAAAACAAAATTACAAAACAAATGAAAAAAATTAATGTGAATTCAGTCAGTCAATAAAGGGAAGGAAACAAGCATTTATAAAACACCTACTATGTGCCAGACATGGTGTTAAGTACTTTAGAAATCCTTTGATCCATCATCACAACAACCCCTGTGAGGTAGATGCTATTTTGTCTGCATTTTACACTTGAGGAAATCATGAAAGACAGAAATTAAATGACTTGCTTGGGGAAATAATAATAAACATTTGCACAGCTCTTGATGCATACCAAGTACTGTGCTAAGCATTTATAATTATTATTGCATGTGATCCTTGCAATAACCTTAGAAGATAGGTGCTATCATTATTATTCCTGTTTTATAGTTGAGGAAACTGAGGCAGGCAGTAGTTAAATGATTTGTCCAGTCACAAGCTCATAAATGTCTGAGACTGGATTTGAATGCAGGTCTTCTGACCCCATGTCCAGTGCCTATATCCATTGTACTACCTAGTTTCCTCTGTCAATATTATGGCACTGTGCTAAATTCTGAAGATATAAAAAGAAGCAAAAGACAGTTTCTATTCTCAAGGAGCTCACAGTTTATCAGCAGTTTAGCCTATACCTCCATTTCCATTTTGTTTCTTAATCCCCCTGTGGAGAGCTGATTATGACTTAAGACATTATCCTTCCCCAAAAAAATTATTCCATTTCATTTTAAAGAGATTTAGAAAACCCAAACTCCATTTCATCCTCAAAGGAATGAGTCTCTAATATTAGAATTTCAGGAACCATGATAGGCAGTAGAAGTCCTGAGAAGAACCCCTTAAATCAGACCACTTGTAAGTGTTCCCCAGAGTGGTATGGTAAGAAGTAAAATGAGATAGGGTGAAGAACACTAGGTTTGGAGTGAAAAGACCTAAGTTAAGGTCTCTGTCTTGGTGTGGGTAAAGGCAAGTCACTGTATCAGAACCATATAAAAAGAATATATTGTAGTAAACAGGTGCTATATGCCATATGGTACTTTTCAAAGTGCTTTTCTTATGATTTTATTTAACCTTCATAATAACCATGAGGAAGAATTGTAGATACTATTGCCCCAATTTTACAAACAAAGGTAAGTGAGCCTTAAGGAGATTAAATTATTCATCTCATGGTCATGCTGCTAAATAAGTTTTGGAGGCAGGATCTGAAGAAAGATCTCTCTTGATTCAAAGTCTAGTACTCCTTCCCAATGTGCCATATTTCTTCTGTCTGTGCCTCTAGGTACTCATCTGTAAAGAAATCACTTCATAAATTTTAAAATATCATGGACCACAGAAATGTGCTTATATATATATATATATAGAGAGAGAGAGAGAGTATGTGTTTGCACATGCATGTGTATATGTGTGAGTATGCATGTGTATGTGCATGTATGTACCCAAATATACATTGTGTGCATGCATGCATGTGTGAATAGAATACACCCACACACAACACATGCATGTAAAAGCATGTGTGCGAGCACATGTACATGCATGTATTTGTATGTGCATGTGTGTATTACATGTGGTTGTGCACATGCACATATCTAATGTCTCAGGCTCCCTCTCAGGCATGGGAGGAAGGGGGAAGACAAAAGTAAACAGTTCTTCTTGGATGATCTTTGACCCAATGCCTTCCTGCCAAGATCAGGGCTGGCTCTTTCTGTCCCTTGCTGTGGCAGGCAAGAACACCCCAACCCAGCAGCCCCTGCTTTCAGGATGGGAAAAGTGGGTTGACAAGAATTAAAAAAAACAGTTAGACAGTGCCAATGTTTCTAACACATTCCTATGAGTCATTTGCCCATCCTCAAACGCCTTCCTCATCCCAGCCTCTCAAAATCAAGGCTCAGTTGAGCCACTGCCATCTCTATGACATTTTCACTGCTGCCCACAGCTATGAATGCCTTCTCCCTTGTCAATCTCCCTTAGGTTGACTGAGGGAGCAGGGACAATAGAAAACCCACTGAAACCAGTTTCAGGAAGAACTGAGTTCAAATCCAGTTTCAAGCATTTACTAGCTGTGTGATTTTAAGCAAGTCATTTGACATCTATAAGTCTTTTCCCTCATCTCTAAAGTGTGAATAATGACAGCCCCTGACTTCCATGGTTGTTGTAAGGATCAAATGAGTTATTTGTAAAGTGCTTAGCACAGTGTCTGGCATATATTAGGCACTTAAATGTTTGCTCCCTTCTCCCTTCAAAAGTTGTCTGGAGAATTGAAAAGTCAGCTCACTTTGCCTAGGGTCACATAGCCATCTTGCATCAGAGACAAGATGTAAATCCAGGTCTTCCTGTCTCTGCTGCCATTCTCAATCCAATAATAATAATAATAAAATAACAACCACAACAACATTTATATAACACTTATAATGGGCCAGGTATTGTGCTATGTGCTTTACAATTATTATCTCATTTGATCTTCATGACTATATTTAGAAGTAAGTGCTATCATTATCCCTCTTTTACAGTTGAAAAAACTGAGGCAAACAGGTTATGTGATTACCCCAAGGTCACACAGCTGATAAATACCAGAGGCAGGACTTGAATCTGGATCTTTTTAACTCTGTTGATACCTCTCTATTCACTAATCCCAAAGTGTTTCTTTTACACATGTTGTTCAATCATTTTTCAGTTGTGTTCAACTGGGATTTTCTTTGCAAAAATACTACTTTTCCATTTCCTTCTCCAGCTCATTTTACAGAAGAGAAAACTGAGGCACATAGAGCTAAGTGGCTTGCCCAGAGTCACATAGTAAAATATCTGAGGTCAAATTTGAACTCAAGAAGATAGTCTTCTTGACTTCAGACCCAACACTCTATCCACTGTGGCACTTATTTTTGCACATAGAAGACACTTAATAAATGTTTTCTGAACCAAGAATGGAAATTTCACATCTTTAGGGTGCTAAGAGAAGAGAAAAAAAGGAGAATTCTAAGGCTGTTTCACCAATTAAGTGTTTAACCCTTTCCTTACCAAGAGAATAATCAAGTGGTTATTCATTGACCTTGGTCAAGGTCATTCATTCTCCAATTGCTTATTCAACTCAACAAATATTTGTTAAGGGTCTACTGTTCCCTTATGTTATATTATATTATAAAAAGCAGATGGACACAGTTCTGTCCATGAGGAGTTTACAGTCTACCAGGAGACTATGGAATGGTCTGGTTCCCAAATGAAATCAGATGTGATCCAAAGGAAAGAATCCAGACAAGGAAAATATAAAGAAAACATTAGAAATGAGAAGCAATTTCTACATGAGGGTACCAGGAAAAGCTGGAACATAGAAGGGACATCCTAACTGGACTGTATTGGAAGAGGAGTTCAGCAACAGGAAAATGAATTTAGGGCCAAAAAGGGTTCTAGAGGTAACCCAGCCTTCCTGATTGGGAATATGGGATACTGTATTAATGCTTACATATAGCACAGAGAACTGAACTTGGAATTAGGAAAACCTGAGTCAAAATCTTGCCTCAGATACTTATTAACTGTGTGATCCTGAGTAAGTCATTTTGTTACTCTGTGCCTCAGTTTCCCTATCTGTAAGATGAAGTTAGACAAGATGGCCTGGAAGACTTAGTCCAGTTTTCAGTCCTATTATTCTCCAAAGCACAAAGCCCTACCTCCAAAAAGCAGCCAGCCTTAGAGGAACAAAAGATACTGTGAATTTTTTGTTTCAAAATGGAATTGCCTGAATCCTATCTGTCCTCTGGACATTTTTACGGTCCTGATGAAACACATTTGTTTTTGCAGTATTTGTAAATCAGTGTCTCATCATTATAATCTTCATTCCTCTGATGGAGCCAGGATCTTTAACGTGAATCCTCCCTTCAAGGGAATCCTATAGATCCTTTCCACACCTCGCCTTACGGGATGTTTAGCTTTGTCTTTCTATAAAGTTCCCTATAAAGGATTAATAGCCCTATAAAGGACTCTATAAAATCCTCTATAAAAAGTCCTCTATAAAGGATTGCCCCTCTCAAATCTTTAAACATTTGGCCATATCAGCATCTGAGGCCGAACTGAGATCATCCTTCAGTTATCATTCCCTCAAATTACATTATCTATCAACTGTTCAACCTCCTTTTCCAATGATAAATCTGATTGATAGCAAGAACCAAATGAGGTAATATTTATTAAGTGTTTAACACCATGCCTAGCATATAGTGCATGTCATTTAAATGCTTATTCCCCATCCTACCCCTACTTATTATATGGAAATCATTGCTGTTGATATACTACCACCCACATCACCCACTCTTGTGTCTTTTCATTACTTTATATAACAATTTTGATTCTTCTGAAATCACAAAGTTCCATGTTGTCTCTCTCATGAAAATCTAAGTCCCTTAAGGGCAAAAACTGTTTTTGTTTTTGTCTTCATGACATCCAGAACTTAGCACCATAAGCTCTAAGCAATAATAACTGATTAATAAAAGCTTTTTTCTTTCATTTTATGTAATAGTAATTATAAATACTATTTAAAGTTTGCAAGGCTTTTTACATCCATTATCTCATTTGATCCTTACCACAACCTTGAGCAGGCAATCAAATTGAGGCAGAGAAGTTAAGTGACATGCCACAGCCACATGATAACCAATAAATATTTGAGGAGAGTTACAAAAATTGATGTCTTCTTGAATCTACACCCAAGTCCAACGCCAGGCTCTATATAAATGTTTATTATTTTTCTTTCCTCCAACATTAATTTATTACTTCTAAATATAAGCCAATGATATGACCCTACATCCATATCACAGGCAGTATGAAAATGGAAAAAATTACTCTCAACTAGGAATCACAAATGCAGAGCCCACATCCTATCTCTGCCCTTATCTGGCTTCAGTTCCTTATTCCAGGCCCAAGTTTATAAAATTCACCGATTCTAGATGAGTTGACATCTTGAGGCTCTTTTAGCTCTGGTAACTTTGGAAATTTACAAAGTGCTTTCATGATATATTATTTCATGCAATCCTCACAACAACCTAGAGAGATAGGTAAGACATAAATTTGACAGATTGTAAAATGAAGTTGGACAAGATGGCATGGAAGTTCTAGTTCCAGTTATAAGCCTTATTATCCTCTGAAGCACAAAGCCCTGCCTCTGAAAAGAAGCCATCCTTAAGAGGAGCAAAAGATTCTGTGATTCTTTTGTTGTTTTGAAATGGAATTTGACAGATAAGAAAAATTGAAGCTTATAGGTTTAAACCTGTGGGCCCAGGATTTCAATGGGATTTAGACTCAAGAAGACCTGAGTTAGAATCTTTGCCTCCAACAACAGCTAGGCAAGTCACTTACCAACTCAGCTTCAATTTATTTATCTGTAAAATGGGACAGAGATTCAACATCTGTCTTTGACTTCCCAATAACCAGCTCAGCTCCTTATATATTGTAGGCATTTTATACATGTTATTACTGCTTGCTGTATTTAACTCCACAGTATTATGTACAATATATGGCATATTTTGATGGACTGAATAAAAAATAACTTGATTATCCCTACAACATTAGGTTTTAGTGCTGGGGGAAAACTTAGTTGTCATGAAATCCAACCACTTCATGTGAGGAAAAACAATAATAATATATGTAAGTGTTACATAACAAGAGACAAATTCATTTAAAAGTTTTCCTGAATTCTCAGTAGCTTTCCAACTTTTCATAATCCTATATTACCTCAATCAGAAATTATACATGGGGTATATGGGGGGGAGTACCATAAATTCCGCATAAATTAAAAGGCTATGTGAGAAATCATCGATTTCAGGCAAAGGACTATGAGATTAAGATTTGGAAGCAGAAAGGAATAAGCATTTACATAGTACCTATTATACAACAAGGGCTAATAACAAAAAGATCATGTGATGATCAGCTGTGACAGACTTGGCTCTTCTCGACAATGTAGTAATTCAAGGTAATTCCAATAGACTTGGGATGGAAAATACCATCCACATCCAGTGAGAAAACTATGGAGACTGAATATGGACCAAAGGATAGCATTTTTCACCATTTTTGTCGGTTTCTTTTTCATGCTGTTTTCTCTTTTGATCTGATTTTTCTTGTACAACATGACAAATATGGAAATATATTTTAAAGGATTGGATGTTTAAGCTATATCAGATTGCTTGCTGTCTTAGAGAAGGGGGACGTAAGGAAAGAAGGGAGAAAAATTTGGAACACAAAGTTTTACCAAAATGAATGTTGAAAACTATCTTTACATGTATATGGGAAAAGACAATAAAATATTAGTGAAAAAAATATATATACCAAGTACTTCATTAAGCACTTTATACATATTTCATTTATCCTCAAAAGAACCCCAGAAGTAGGTGCTATCATTGTTCCAGTTTTATTTTTGAGGAAACTGAAGCAGTTCAAGGTAAATGACTTGCCCAGGATTACCCAGCTAAGATATGTATCTAAGGCTGGATTTGAAATCAGGCTCTCTTCTGACTCCAAGCCCAGACTTCTATCCAAGCCCATCTAACTACATCAGGGGAAGGACCCCTAAAGATCATCTAGCCAGATGGAGACACTGAGATCCAGAAAAGTTATATTAATTGTCCTAGGTCACCCCTCTAAGGTTTGAATCTCCAAACCCAACCCTTCAATTCCCACTTCATCAGCAGGGAAATGGCTACCTCAGAATCACATAACTCAGTGGCAAAGGTAGGATTCCAACCCAGGATTGAACTTGAACTGCAAGCCTGTCTTATCTTTCACTGCCTCTGATGAATAGCCAAAGCCATTTTTCTCATTGCTTTTGGCACCTTTGTACTTGAGGTGAACCACAGACTTACCAGGGGATGGCTTAGCCAGTCTATTATAGAACAATTATAATTCTTACCCTGAGGAAGCAGAGTCAGAATTTGGTAATTAACAGATTTCCCCATCTTCCCCAGGGCATCATTCAGAATATGAAATGCATTGCAAAGAGAACTCATCTGAAAAGTCATCCACTATGCAGGAAGCCTTCAAAATTCTAAATTTCCCTACAGTATTATGTTTTAGCACTGGAAAAAAAAAAGCTTAGTTGTCATGGAATCCAACCACTTCTTTTGAGGAAACTGAGGTCCAGAGAGAAATGACTTATTCAGTCACACAAGTAGTATGTAACAAAACCAGGATCTGAAACATAGCAGTTAGGTAGCTCAGTAGATAGAGTCCTGAATCTGGAATCAAGAAGACCTGAATTCAGATTCATCCTCAGACTAGGTGTGTGACCCTACGTGAGAACCTCTGTTTACTTCAGTTTCCTTATCTGTGAAATGAAATGGGTTCAGTCCAATGACCACTGGGGTTTCTTTTGAATCTAATATCTTAAGATTCTCTATTTGCAGCTCAAAATTAAACTTACAGAATCTCTTCCAATGAAAGAGATTTGGAGACTTTAAAGTTGGAAAATACTTCAAAATGCATCAGGCCCAATGCTCCTTCTTCCCACAAGCAACAAATTGAAGCAAGTGAAATAGAAGAGGGAATTAAATCTCTCCTAGGGTTTGAAGTGCACAGTGGTGTTAGTGAAGCAAAAATCTGAGAGAATGCTAAAGAGTCAGGAGTTTCAAAAGGCTCTTACAAAGATATTAGAGCAGACAAGCTCAATGAAGGAGACAAAACAACTTGCTATTAGGCTGTTTCTTCCAAGTCAAAATTCATTTTCTGGGAAGTCACACTCAACAGCTTCTGCACAAAGACTTACATTTGTGAATTCAGTTTCTGTTCATATAAAAAAGGCAACTAAACCAAGACGAGAGAAAATATGTGGAATTTAAGAGTATTGATTTAGGATGCTTTCCTATATGTCAAAGATTTCTTAAATTACGGTTCATGAACCCATGTGGAGGTCTCATAATTTAAATGGAGGTTGCAAAATTATAATTTATTATCAGTAAATGTTTGATTTATATACCTGTATATCCAGGATTATGTAAAAAATTCTCAGGCAAAAAGGGATTGTGAGTGGAAAACGTTTGAGAGGCCTTTCTATGTCATCAAGGCTTATGTAGTTGCAAAATTCTCTTTACGTGTAATTGGAAAAAATATTATTTAAAAAATGATTTACATAGTTAG
>JAJPUD010001784.1:372904-390409 GCA_023553655.1 Myrmecobius fasciatus | reverse complement strand
GGTGATAAAGCATGAGGAAGGACCGACTGACAGAGGGACCCCCAAGCTTCCCCTGCCCCTGGATGGCAGTTGGGAGGGAGAGGAAAGCCAAGCATCTGGCAGTAAAGGAAGAGCACAGAATCATCAAACATCATTTACAACTATCCCCCCCTCCCCATTTTCCCCTCCAAATCGATTTCCCCAGCCAGCAGCTACAGTGCCTTTTCCTGGAATTTTTTTGGTTCTTCACTGCCAAGTGTGCCACAACCAAAATGACTTGTCTGTATATGAAAACGATAGTATAGGACACTAAAGAGCTCCCTTTACCAAAATCAATGCAAAGATTCAAAACAATGTATTGAAGAGTTTTGCAGCTAGCTTTTAAACCACTTATAAAAGACAACACACAGGAAAAAATTAACCCCTGTGGCTCTATTAGGAACAGTATAATAAATGTACATTTAAAAGATCTATAAACACATATTTATCTGCAAAATGTTCTTGCATAAAACTGTTATTGAAAAGCCTTTCATTTTATCTTTGTGTTATTGTAATTTTATTGAATTGCTTATTCATTCTTTGATATTGTATTTTAATGGTATTATAAATCTGTTTTATGTCTGATAGGAGCCTCATTGTAAACTGATATAACAGATAATATGGCAATTCACCATAAAAATTCTAAACCAAAAATGCAGATCAGAACGCAAAGAAGCACTTTAATTCATTCTCGGTTTCTTTTCATTTTATTTTTTAATTATTTTTCATGTGCTGGTTGCCATCTGTTGATAAAGGATGGTTGTACGAAACTCACTGTACGACACAATAGGAACTTCTGTATGATTCTATTCATAAAAAAATGATAACAGTATAAAAGCATTACACTTCTCTAGACTGAGGATCATTAGCTGGTTCATTGTATAAACTGATTTAAATTAGTCACTTTGGGAACTAAATCTTTTTTTTTGTAAAATATCTTATTTTGGGTAATTTTTAGTATCATGAATAATAGAACAAAAAATCCACCTTCTAAAATGTCTCCTATTATTTTTATTCCTTTATTAAAAACAATGAAAAACAATTAGGATAAAAGATGGTATCAACATATAGAGCAATTATGTCATAAACCCAACTACAGCTCAGAAACTTAGCAGGAAGTTCATTCAATAAAAGTATGTTGCCTTGCCAAATCTAAATAATAAAAGGTCCATTAACAGAGGCCAATTACTAAGGAAAGCATATGACCTGGTCACTGTTATTCTAACCAGTGTTCAATCCCCTAAGAAAGTGGAAGGTAGTAAATATAATGACATCTCTTCTGCTTATCCACCTCACCCCACAAGCACCTCCCAGCAATGCATATAGCCCAAACCAAAGCTAGCCACCTGCTTGGAAGCAAGCGGGAGCTTTAAGCTTCTAATTCATTTCAACATGATTGCAAAGTTCTTTCTCAGTACAGTTCCTAGTGACTGTACGGTGATCATGTGACCTGGAAACTAGAGATCTTAGATGCTGCTTTTTTTTTTTTTTTTTTTTCCCCTAGGGAATGGGGAAAAGGGGTGGGGTAAAGGAGATTCAATAGGGAAATGGTTGCTCCCTGGAAAAAGTCACACTTTGCAATTTTTTTTTTTTTTTTCCAAGGGGTGAGGGGTGGAGAGAGAAGGCCCTTGGAAAAATGTAGGACATCAACTAATGACTTAAGCAGGAACAAAGAGGCTATGAAAAGCATATGGAAAGTAACCAGTTGTGATGAGCATAAACTTCAAACATAATAGAAGAGAGCTCCATCCAAAAATATTAACACAATTTATTTTTTCCATTATTTAAGGAGTTTGCAAACAAATCATTGTTTCCAATAAAAGTTGTAAGGGTGTTGCTGGGAATTAAACTAAGCAATCACACCAAAAAAATTTTTTTAAATTAAAAATTTAAAAAAAAAAACCTCTTTTCAACCACATGCACACATAAAATTATCCCCTTGTTTAAAAAAGTGAAACTATATAAAATTTTTTTTAAAATTAATTTTAAAAATCTGCTTCTGAGGATAACATCTCATCTCTAACCTGAGTTTGGTTCCTAATGCAATTTAAAGAACCCCATCCTCCCTTCCCCAGCCACCAGTGGGCATACTGCCTGAAGCGTGTAACAGAATGGGTAAAAAACAAACAAGAACATCTGTAAGGGTAAAAAAAAGCCATATTTGCTTCCGTTACCCCCTTTACAAACTCTTTGTTAGTACTTTTCATTTCCCTACGCAATTGAGGGAGGATATCCACGTAGGTGGGGGTACCAGCCTCCAAAGCAGAACCTTCAGTTATAGAAAGACACATGTGAGCTGTTCAGCGGGCTTCCCCATGCAGCCCAAGCTCCTGGATGGCACATGTTTGCAGCTGTTGGAGTGGCTGCCCAGTGAGGGTGGCCTTATCCTTGAGTTTTTCTCATTTTGGCAGCTGAATGCCTAAGAATCAGATTCTTTGGAATAAAAGGGAACATTTGCCCTCCTCAACTTAAGCAGTAAAACTGACTCTTTTACCCTGCCTTTTTTAATGAGATGATCAAGAGCCCCCAACAGTATTCAGGATTATGACAAGATCAGAAAGTTAGAGCTGGAAGCAACTGAAGATCAATCCTAGATGGAGGGTGGGGAGAAATCTTTAAGGATAGCATTATCCCAGTCATCTATTCCAATCCTCTCAATTTACAAATGTAGAATATGAGACCAAGAGTTATTGAGTGCCTAAAGACACAAAGATAAATATCAGATAGAATTTTAATCTCTGTTACTCTAATAGCAAATCTATGTGCTCCTCTTATTTTAGTTTCACATTTTACCTGGACGGCAAAGTTGTGTCCCCTTAACTCTCCAAGTTATCAAACTAGGAGGAAATTGATTCGAATAATAGCCCTTGATCAAAGTTTCTCTAAAAGTATAATTTAAAATAGTGTAACTATCCCAGAATGTGTTGGGTTTGAATCCTAGTTTTTTAATTGTATGATCTTGGACACCTGACTCTCTGGGACATACTTTCTTCCTCAGTAATACTCATAAGGCTTATGGTAAAAAGGGCATTTGGAATACAAATGTGAGTTTTTTTGTTTGTTTGTTTTGTTGTTGGTTTTTTTTTTTTTTTAGGAAGAATTTTCAGTTAACAGTTGCTGAAGAATTAAACTCTGAGAATGAATGGGATAAAGGGAGACTTAGATCTTTTTTTTCTGAAGGGATTGTCTGGGAAAGATGGGAGAGGTATGGATTCTGATGAAAGGAATTCTATCCCATCTAGCTGTAAGATCCAGTGATAGCTTGCTTAGAAGTAGTGGGGGGGATGAAAAGGGGAAAAATGAATAAAGTAAATAAGATGAGCAGCAGAGAACCAAAGGAAGTAAAGAAAAAATGGTAATTCACGAATATAATAATTTTTCTACTAAAATATGTATTTTCTTGATCTCATGATTTGTTATTATATATTTTGAATCATCCCTGATGTTCTGCTGGGCACATGACAATGTCCTCTTTTGTTTTGCTTTGATTTGTTTTGTATTTCTTTTCTGTTTTCCTTTTTTTCTTAGTCTTTTTTCAAATTAAAAAAGAAAAAGAAAAAAATACTTTTCAAAAAACCCAGTGATTCCTTCTCTGGGCAAAGCACTGAATTTTAGATTAGACTTCTTAAAATCATAACCTGACAAGTGTCATTGCATCTTTGGATATTTTTAATTACATGAATTAGGTAAAAATATATTTAAGGAATTTGGAATACCAAGGTTGTTGGCAATGAAGCACAAATAAAAAATGCATCAGAGACTTAATCTTTTTCTAAGAATATTTACTCTATGTATTTGTATGTTTTTTTATAAAAAATCTCATTAAGACTAAAAATATGGGTGGGGAAAAATTATAATAGAGGGAAACTGAGGCCCTGACAATGCCAGAAATGGCACAGGCAGGCCTGGAACCCTGGGATAACTGATGTCTATTCCAGAGCCCTAAGTACTAACTAACTAGGCCCTTTCTTTTTCCCCTTAAAGCAGTATCAACGCATCCATATACTATTAACATTCCAAAAAAGATCTTTGTAAAAGCTTTTTTTCCTAAATGCGACAAATTTAATAAGTTTGATATGGAGTCAATGACTGTATTTATGAGAGCATCAATGACAGTAAGATGCTAGTACACTGAAAACTCTGGGTACAGTCCCAAGCCAGGAGGATGCAACAAGAGATTGATCAAAGGCTAGTAGCTCCTGTGAAGTTTCTCTTAGGACTTCTTGGCCATCTACAAAATGAATGGCCACCTCTAAAAAGTGCAGAATTTCCATCGTGAGCTTGGGATGCTTGTTCCTGCCAGCAGATGCTGGGTATTGGAGGAAAGTTCCGGCTTTGTTGTTTAAATTGAGGGGGCTGCTCCTGAAGCCAGCCCTTTCCCTCTCTAATCCTGGATTTCCTCCTGTAAAAGGATGAGTTTCCATTAGATGGCATCTGCCCATGCTGGACCACAGGAAGCAAGCCAGTTATCTTTTAACCCTGTCATCCCCACCCTCAGCACCATGCATGGGAGTGGACAAAAGACACAGCCCGGATAATGGGAATAAGTGCCATCCTGACCCCTCCCTGGCGCAGGGTTGAGGGGACACACGGAGAGGAAATCAAGGCAAGACTGTATCCTGCCAAGTGGGAATTCTGGTGCTTTGCAAACTAAGCTGGCTCAGAAAATTCAGTTGCCCTGAGTTTCCTTCTCTGAACTCTAGCATGGCATCTCTATGCAGCACCCAATCTCAAGAAATCCCCATTGCATTTCAACAATTTAGACAGGGCCTGTTCACTTCCTTATAAGCACCATGCTTTCCTAAGGTGGCCCATTTTTTAAAAAATCCCCATTTAGGGCCCGGCACTCCTATATTGGGCTTGTTTTAAATAGATCCTCCTATTTAATTCAAAGATAGAAAGGTAATTATAACTTCCTTTGGGCTGCCAACTAAAAGCAAAGATACAAGGATGATGACCATCATAATTCTATGTAGGATTATAGATTTAGAACATGAACATCATCATCATTATGATCATTAATCAATCACATTTGCATAACATTGTGGGCTTGTCAAGAGTCAGCGATCTAGACTCCCCCAACCTACCTCCCTTCATTTTGAACAAATCACTGGACCTCCCTTTTTACTCATATTACTACTACACTAAAAGGCTACAACAGCGAGCCTTTCTTGCTGGGATGAAAGCATAAAATTCTTTTAAAAATTTAAAAATAAAAAGCCATGTTCTGCTAATGGGATTGGGAGGATATAGGTCCTTATATAAAAACAATTTTGTAGGAATTTTCAAAGCACAAGGAATTCACAAGCTACACAAGTGACCCCTCCCAAAAAAGGTAATTTTGTCTGTGCATTTTTTCTCCTAATTTGTGCAAGTTTAGGACATTCCAAGTATTGTAATCCTCAAAATGGGTTCATGAATTTCACTACCAATCTCAGAGGAAAGCAAGTATGTCACATGTTCATAAAATATTCTATGTTTTCTCTTACTAGTTCCTCTCACTTTGCATAGTAGCATTTTGTAATATCATTTTTCACTGAACTTCCATGTTCTACCTTGTTATGAATATTATCTGTGCATACATGAAGGCATGAAATGAGTGAAAGGATTCTGGATTTAAGAATGAGTTTATAAATTGGACTCCTGAAACTTTCTCTTATAATCTCTGTGACTTTGAGCAATAAAGTTAACTTCTCTGAACCTGTATTCTCATCTATAAAATGAGATTGGACTAAATCACCTTTCACGTTCTTTTCAGCTATAAAATCTATGATCCTATGATGTCCCTTTTAGAGTATAAACTGCAGGAAGGCAGAGGCTAGATTGAGTTTATTCATCTTTGTATGCATCATAGGATCTAGCACCAGGTCACATGTAGTAAGTATTAATGTATATTTGACAAATTAATGTATCCATGAATAAATAAATGAATGAAGGAGCCAAGCATTTAGAAATTTGGGTTTATGAAACACCAAAAGGATATCATATTAGGGTATACTGGTATAATATAAAATAAACAATTCAATAAGGCCAGCACAGAGTATTAGGCACATAATAAGCTCTAGAAAGTAAGGACTAGACCTCTAATGTCACTGGTACATGGAATAAAATTCCCTCTTACACATCTGGGTCAACTTGTGCTAGAGAGTTACCTGGAATACTGAGAGATAAAGTGACTGGATCACACTGATAATAAAAAGGGCAGAGCATAGAAAAAGAAACCTAGAACTCATATAAAAAACAGTTATTTTACTGCCAAATAAACATTTCTTGAAGCAAGCAGCCATTACATGCCTAAACTCTGGTCGTATTATAACCCAGATCTTATCACTAGAACAGATCTCACTTTTTTCAATCCTATATCCTACTCCTCAAAAATCACTTTTTAAAAATCTTTTATTCAATTCATGAATGTTAAAATCCTCAAACTCCATTTCAGGAATTCTAGTTTCTTCAACTCCTATATTCCTGCCCATTCCTTCATAAAGACCTATTTATTTATTTTGTTCTTTTTTTAACCCAATTATATATTTGGGGATGGATAGCATGTCCATATTCAAAAGGCAAACTAGGTCATAGCAGGTTCAATCCATTAACATTAGCAAAGAGTTGATCACAACAGTCACAGTGATTCTGTGATAATAGCCAAAATCCAGTTGCTAAAATACCCAAAAGTAAGGCTGACTGAAATTATTTTTTTAATGCATATGTGTATTCAGCTGTGGTCCTTGTTTTGAAAAACACATATTCTTGATTACTACTCAGGAATGTGTTTTGGTAATTTCGTTTTTTTTAAATACCAAAAATAATGCCATGAATTAGGCTCTCAAATAATTTTTAGTCTCAGAAACTAAGATGCAGGTCAGGATAAAAATGATTTAGATTTTTAAAATATAAAACAAAAGCCAATGACTTATTGTAAAACTAGTCTTACAGATTATGCTTTAAACAGTAGATTTATTCTTATCCAGTTACCACCCTAGGCTCAAAGAAGTCAAAAAGCAGGGTTGGGTTCATGGCCAAATCCCCATAGCAAGAAATGTCTCTGAAACACACAGTTTGGCACCAATTGAATGAATCTTATATTTATATCTATTTACACAAGCCAGTTAGCAAAAAAAAAAAAAATCCACTAGAAAAATCACACACACACAAATAAACAACAACAAAAAAGCCCAACCCATACCAGCAGCCTATCTTCTCATGTTAAACTACAGAAAGATGGGGGATAGATGTGAAATAACTGATTGACACACTGTCATATCAAAGCTGTAAAACAAAGCCTTTTAAAAGAAGGTCTGTAATGAGGTTTTTTTTTTAATTTTTAAAAAAGAACTCGTTTGTGTGTTTTTGTTTGTTTTTTAGCACGAAATTTTATGAGTGCCATAATTTTCCAGGGAAAAATATTCACTACTAAGATTCAGCCCAAAATGAATGTTTGCTGCTGAATTATGAGTTCCCAAGGACAGGCGATGGAATGGGAGGGTGGGGGGACAGGGTGGTGGGCAAGTGCATGCAAAATAAATTAACTTAAAGGTCTTTGAAAACTAAGTCACTGTTAACACAGATTAGTATTAACCTTACAAATGTTTCAAAAATCATAGATACTTCTTTGATAAAAATTTAAGAGAATTCTGAAAATCTCTGGAATGTAAGTGTAAAAACTTGAGGGATTCACTTAACCTCTTTCGGCCTCAGTTTCCTCCTGGTTTTAAATGAAAGTGTCAGACTGCTTGGTCTCTAAGGTTCCTTCCAGTCTAGGATCCCAAGTTCCACCCTTTAATTTCCTAGAAGAGATCTTAAAGCCGTAACTGGCAAAGGTCTTCTTACACATCCGTGACAGGAAAGCAGGGATTTAACTCTGATAACAGAACATCAGTGAGAGAAGGGAAATTTGCCATTTGCCATAACCTGTCTGAAATGCCAGAAATATAAGGGGAATGGCCTGGGCTCATCTTCCCAGGTTATCTGCAGAGCTAAATGACACGGAAGTCAACCTGGAAAAAACATCCTGCAAACAATTTTGCTTCCACGGCAACCTGTTACACAGAGGTTAGGTCAGGAATCTGGGAATGCACACACCACAGGCTTTGGGCAAGAGGGGTACACAACATAAGGACTGTTTAAAAAAACATGGAGGAGGAAGATTTTAGATAGGGAGAAGCTCGGATGACGCAGAGCAATTCTTTGTAAGCAAGCCTTTTTTTTTTTTTTTAAAACAAATTCATGAGTGGGAAAGTGAAGAAACCATATTTATATGAGAATATTTTTCTCTGAGGAACAGTTAGGAAAATGCTGATGTGGTGTCCCAATACATTACTGAGATACCATCAATTACATAAAAAACACAATTAAGTAACTGCTTCAAAATCCTTAAATATTATTTAGCTAAAGCCCAAAAGGATATTTTCAATATTATCACAGTCATTCTCAAAGACAGGCCCACGTGCTGAAGCCTTGGACGCAGTCATCCCAGCCAGGCCTGAAGGTGGGGTTTTTTTGTTTTTTGGTTTTTTTTGCCGCAGCAGTCTGTCCATTTCATTTCACGAACCCCCTTACATATCCTAACATGTCTCCAGAACCACTGCACTTCAACTGAAAAGGCTAATTTAAATGACTAAGCATCATCAGGATACTAATAATAGCTTGCATTTATCTAGCACTTCACGTTAGGTTTTTTTTTTTACTCCCCATGAAAACTCTGTGTGGTAGGTGCTATAACCATCCCCATTTTAGAAGAGACAGACTTAAATAACTTGCCAAGAAGCAGTTAATAAGGGTACGGGGCAGCATTTGAATCCAGGTCTTCCTGACTCTACATAAGCTTCTCGACACAAAAGAGCAGTCTGGCAATCAGGGACCCTGGATTCTATTCTAGCTTTCCTGCTAACTTGCTATACAGCCCCAGAAATATCATTTTCCTTCTCCCAGCCAGTTTCTTTTCTCTATCAAGCTAGAAGATTGGACTAGAGGTCCTCTAAGTTCCCTCTCTACTCTTAACATTATATGTTCCCTGCTCTTAAGAGCCAGAGTCCTCCGCTTTAAGGAACCAAGCAGTTTGATCTTGGCTACCTAGATCCCAATTTCACCTGAATATTCTTTTAATAATTAGCCAGAATCTTCCTCAGATATAGGGAAAACTGCTCGGGGATTTTTTTCCAATCAAAGAGAGAAACAAACTAAATGCTATCCTTCTATTCTGTGTGTTACTTTCCATGTTTTAAAATACATTTAAATTCATAATGGAAAAATAAAATACAGCCCTGTTTCTGTGTCTAACATGTACAATTCACATCATGCACATATATACACACACATGTACAAACCTTCTCATTAATTCTCAGTAATAAATGGTTATTCCTTCCTTATATATTATGTCAAGTGACCAGTCTAAGCTACTTCCTCTTAAAATTATATTTGAAATGGGGCTAAAGAGGGGTGGGAGGAAAAAGAAATCAGTGTGAAGGGAAATCAAGCATTCTTATGCAGGCTCATTATTTCACTTTCAAATAAACAGTTTGCAAAATGCAGCATATTTGTTGTGGTGTTAGGGAAGCCTAAGCACATGGTCCAGATTAAGGAAAGACAGCTACTTTCTGTAATGAGATCAGTACATTAGGGGTGTCGATGCTATGGCCTTCTTTATTGTAAACATTTGTGCAACTACAAAGAAGTATCTGCCTATAATCAAAGGTAGTACACGTTACAAATGGAAACCTTGTATAATTTGAAATAGTTTATATAGCCGGAGGGAGGGGGGAGAGAAAACAATTAGGAAAATATCCAACTAAGAGCTTGGGCTGGTACAAGTTAAAAGATTTCTGGAGGAAATCGTCAAGTCTATAATATGAACAGAAACCCTTACCATCTATCTACAGCATTCAATCTAAGGCTGTCAATAAGCAGCCAGAACTAGGGCCTCATGTAAGAATGAAAAATAGGATAAAATAATATCATTTAATTAAACATTTTAAGGGTAAACAGTACTGCAGGCAGATCATTTTTCTAAAAGCTTCATATTTTGCTTTCAGTTGTGCCCACGTAACTTTGTCATTTTCTAAGACTGTAACCTCGTGTTTTCAATTCTGAACCTCTGAGTTATGATCTCATGGTTGCTAAACAGATACAGGATTCTTTCTTTTCAATATTTTAAGCCCTGATTATGCCACAATCTCTGTTTTGGTAATGACAAAAATCAAATTGTAAAAGGAAGAAAAATATGGTGGCTAGCCTCAATCTGGCCAAAAGAAAACCTCTTTTTTGTTTCTGTAATTCAAAAGAATTTCTAAATGAGTAAATGAGAAGGAAAATCTTCCCTTTTAGAGCATTTTGCTATATTAATTTCACAAGTAGACAAGGATATAAGGCTAAGAAAAATAAACAAACAAAAAAGATTGAGTGAGTGAGGGTAATATGAAAATAATCCATTTCAATTAGATTATGTACAAGTATACTATCTTTTAGATGTATATATCTACTTCACTTAAATATATGATAGATGAAATAGTTAATGCAGAGTATAGGCAGTCTACATCTGGTCATATATAGTACTTAATATCCCTAATGCCAAGAACATAGCAGATGTTTAATAAATGCTATTTGGTTAACTGTAAATTGATTGTCATTTCTAGCCTATGCATTTTTTTTAAATCTTAAAAGATTTAAGAATTCAATGTACCATGTGGGGGAGGAAATATGGAAAACAGATTATTTTCTTACATGCTTCACAAATGACTTTGGTAATGTTTCCTCTGAATGGAGCATCCAATTGCCAAAGAAAGCCAATGTATATGCTGTCAGATCACTAAGGAATTTGACAACATCATTTTAGAACCTTTAGTTACTGAGATATCAATAATTAAATGCATTCTGTTCACACTTTGTTCTGGTGGATACTAGCTATTTATCTCTGTCTTCTGAAGAAGTTAATGGTATAATGGGCAAAACATCAAGAATAATTAAGAAAAAAGCTGCTATAAACTCCATCAGAAGAAATACAACTTTTGCTTAGCATACCCAGTTGAAAAATAAAAATGCAGTTATTAAAAAACTTGTTTTGTCTACACATAAAACTCAAAATGACTTATTCTGGTGAGCATTTCTTTCTTTAAATGATAGATACAATTAATTTTACATGTATACATGACATTGGTTTAAAATGAAATTTAGGCAAGATATATCTTCAGTTTTTATTTTTATTTATGTATAGTGGTGGTACCTGGAAATGGTCAAATAAAGGTAGATCAAGAAGCAGTAAGAATCACTTCCTCTCTATGATCATCTATATATCTTCTAATGGGAAACCATCTTGGAA
This sequence comes from Myrmecobius fasciatus, assembly GCA_023553655.1. Taxonomy (NCBI): domain Eukaryota; kingdom Metazoa; phylum Chordata; class Mammalia; order Dasyuromorphia; family Myrmecobiidae; genus Myrmecobius; species Myrmecobius fasciatus. The sequence continues at coordinate 379,077 of JAJPUD010001784.1, read as the reverse complement.
AGGCAAAAGACTCACAGGCTAACCATTTGTGCATGTGTGTGAGAGTGAGTGATATTCCTGTACCTGGTAATAAAAAAAAGGCAAGTTGTATGATTCATCTAAATGTCTTATAGAATCAAGGAACTCGATCTTAAATCTTATTTAAGAAAAACTACTTTTACACAATAAGAAACCGAGGCCTGGGGAAGGAAGTGACTTATCCAAAATCATCAAGCTCTGGGACTGAAATCAAGGTCTTCTGACTCCATATTTCTTCAGTTACTCCACGTTTCCTCCCTCTTAATTAAAGATTGCCTTATTAAATCAAAAGGAACAAATTCCATTATTCTCTAGCTGAAGTATGTCTCAGAGCCAACAATACAACTAAAGGGGAAGTGTGTGTGTGTGTGTGTGGGTGTGTGGGTGTGGGTGTGGGTGTATTAAGGGTCAAGCAACTTTATAGCCTAGAAAATGTAACACAAATGTACTTTTAATTAGGAACAATTTAATTGCAACACCACAACCACACTGTAGATACTGAACTTTAAGGGGGAAAATATTTCATAGAGTTATTATTATAATGGGAAGTTAACTGTTGCATGACCTCTAGAAAGTGGCATTCTTTCAGATAAGTAATTTACTTATATTACTGTAAATTACTGTATATCCTTTCAGAATATATCATTTAGTTGTCACTTAAGTAGCAGTAGTTTGTTTGTTTGTTTTTTTTTTTCAATCCCAGCTCCTAAATCCTTTCAATCGATGTTGTAGTTTGGTGGCAAAGTTCCTAGAGAGGCCATATTAGCTTCACAAATGTTTATCTTTAATCTACAAATAACCACATTTGGAGAAAATGAAATGCTCCTGTTTCATCATTACATTATGCAAGACTTGCAATATTCATGAGTAAATTTGTTGCAATGGAAATGGACATCTTGGTCTAAATTGAAAAGAAATGGAAAAATGGGAACTTGAAACAAGCTGAGAAAACTTAAGGAAAGAAATATCACAGGAACAAGTATGTCAGCTCTAATTGTGTAATTACTTTTTGGCTTGGTCATATAAGCTGGAAGCAAGAAATAAGAGACAATGGTAATTTCTTACTGCTGAAATGGAGGTGTCAAGCTGTCTTGTATGTGATGTTCTGTGGGCTCCAAGCTAAAGTTTACATTTAGATCATGTTACCATAATTACAATCTTCCAAGGGGCAGAGAAAAAGCTTCTCTTAGCAGTATTAGGTCAGCACTCACAACAGGCACACCGTCATTTGTTTGAGTAAATATAAACTAACTGATTTTGGATAATAATGAAGCTTTATTTAGTTTAATAGAAACTGAGAGAGAACTGCCATTTTATTACAGCCTTTGTTTTGCACCTAGAAAACTACTGAAATTGGTGAAACACAAGCTTTTTAAATTTAACAATAATAATAAATAATCAACAACTCATCTTAATATGGCACTCCAAGGTTTGCAAAACACCTTCCTAGCAACCACTTCATGAGGATGTTATTGCTGATATGAATTCCATTTTACAGTTAAGTAAACTTTGGATGAAAAAAAAATAAAGAAACTTGTCTAAAATCATACAACTAATAGTAATACAGAGCCAGGATATAAATCCTGCTCTCTCCTGACTCCCTTCCAATACTTTGCCTCCATATTAAAATGATAATATAAAAGTAACAATGATAAAGATCACAAAAAGCCTGATGATTATTATTGCTACTGTTAATAAAAGTATTACCTACTGAATGCTACACTGGAATTTTCACTGATAAATACATAAATGCTTTTGAAGGTGGACTCCATGAGAATTCTGGTTTTCCCACTTTATTTCTAGCCTTGTATCAAGTGAGAAGCCCTTGTCGTTAAAATCCCTCTCCTCACCACTACATCCCTTCTATGTCCCAGGTACCACATTTAGCAAAAGGAATTCAGTAATAAGACATGTGGTTTTAAGAGCAGTCTAACCAAAGCAAAGTATAATTCTCTTATCCATCCTCAACCAACAAAGAAAAAGGACTGCTTGCCAATTGTCTCTTTTCAAAATCCAAATTCCCATCTTGTTCTAATGGGGGATGAGGATGGGGAGTAACATAGGAGAGAAACACTATTAGGAAAGAAAAAAAAAAAGAAATTCCATTATGGCTAGCTTTCTCATGCTCTAGTTTAGGATATGAGTAATCATGAAAACTGTAATATCAGCTTTTTTTGTTTTTCCTTAGACTTGGTTCTTCCTTTATTTCCTTTCAAAGAAGGTCAATTTTTTTTTTAATTCATAAAAGCTGCTTTGTGATTGCTGAAGGACTAGCTTCTCTCAGTAACAGCTTTGCTTCTACTGATAGTTGCTGTTTTAAATTATTTGATGAAAAAACAAGGCCTTTCTCTCAGCAGCTGCCCTGACTGAACTCCAAGCCCCTTCCCCAACTAGTCTTCTGTTCCACTGAAAACCTATCAAATCAGCAGGAGAAAAACTTTCAAATGATGTGAAGGGGCTGGCAGAGAGCCATCAAATAGAGAGTTTTAAGACTTAAATGCTGCTCCAGAGCCACCTTGCTTCTACTAAAACCATGAAAATACCCCCTGACCACTCCACGTGCCCCATGTTTATGAGACCTTCAATACGTGGTCTGCAAAACAGCCAATTAGCCCAGGCATCTTGAACTGACATCCGAAGTGTTTGCAGGTCTCAGGCAACCTTTCACATCCCCATCATCTGAATGCAATTTCTGTGGCTATGCTCCTTCCTCCACCCCAAACTCACCCCCCTTCATGACAGCAAGGGAAAGAAAGAAAATAAATGTGGATTGTTAACATGTTGTGTGGTCCATATCCCCTTTGGACTTGATACATCAATGGATTTTTTTTTAAACAAGTAGCCAAGTTGTGTGTTAAACTAGAAATATGCAGAGAATTCATTTCAATAATAAGATACCATATGCAGTAGGAAGTCACCCAGTTTTAGAGATTTTGTTTTTTTAAAAAGATTTTTCCTTTCAATCTCCATGATAGTTCATAGTATCCTTCTTTGAGAAGGCAATATCCCAGAGTCTATGACAGGGAATCTTAACCTATGATCTATGAGGGTTTTTTTTTTAATATTTTTATAAATATAATTGATTTTCTTTATAAATTTATATATTTTTATTTTATGCATTTAAAAATATTATTCCGAGAAAGGAGCCAAAGGCTTACCAAGATGCCAAGGATGAATCCATCACCAAAAAAAAATTAATAATACTCTGACCCTTAATGTATCAAAATTCAAGAACCTTGCATATATATATATTCTGTGAGCTGCTACCAATCACATATGGATCCTTCTGGTTCAGTCACCAAGTAGGAAGAAGCAAGAAAATTATTGTCCCTGCACAGGAGTTGCTATTTAAAGTTAGATACCTTTGACATTACAATTTTATGCAAAGATGGAATGCTGAAATCTGCTTCCAAGTACTAGAAAGCAATTTCTAAGAAAAAAAAAGAAAAAAGTAGTCTATAACGAGTCCCCTCCCCCATCTTTGTGACTTAAAATAGAGAAACAAACAAAAAATGAATATGTTCCCAGAGTAAGTAAGGCTATGTCAAGTTTCATCCCCTAATGAATTCTGCAGCTGAATCAAAAACATCTGAAAAGAGGAATTTATAATGGAAATGCTGACAGACCAATAACTATGACGGCATTAGTGAGCACTCCTATAATGGAGCTTTAAGAAAAATATTTGTTAAAACATTCCCATGTTGTACAATGTATGATTTTTTTTGGTTCACTGTCAAATTAAAAAGGGCATCCTTTTTTATTTTTCATAGCTTGTAATAGCTTATTCATCTTTTTCTGTTTTTGTCACTGATATTTCATGTCCGCCTTGATCTTTTTTTAAAATCTAATTTACATACATACAAGCACCAAAAGACAATCATGGTAATAATAATACACAGTGTAGTATGGCTAAAATGTGACTTGAAACTTCAAGAATGCAGCTGTAATTGATGCTCTGTCTTTCCTTGCTGTGTTTTATCATAACGAAGTGAAGGAAAATACTCTGATGAAGACGCATTTTCAGAAAATGTCACAGATATCCAAGTAGAGAGGAAATACTAGCAGACCCAGGCAAGTGCCTCCATGGTGGCATTTGAGACCCCCCCCCCGAAAGCTGCCAGGGGAGCCTGGTGTCTTGTGACCAGGAGGTGCCACCTGCCTGGTCCAGTTCTGACACTCTATTGATTTTAATGGAACATCCATTTTCTATCTCTTCGCCAGAGGATACTACAATGAAACTGAAGCATCAAGGGGTGGGAATGTCTGTTTCCAGGGGCAGCCTTGCCATGAAGTCTCGCCATCCGAGACTCCACGGCTAAGAAGAGCCCGAAGCTGTAAGGTGCTCTGGCCAGGGTGGACTGGGATAGCCCCCAGGAACTGGCCAGGTCTGCCCCCCTCATTTTCCTTACTCTCTTTAGTAACTCAGGATGCAAAAGAGTGTTTCCATTCACAAGAATGTAATGAACCACTGATTCAGTTTAAAAAAAATTATCTTGAGATGATAAGAACCTCTGTCATATTCCAAACCATAGTCCGAACCTCGGTGACTAGTCCTCATCTCTGCCATTGTCAATGATAGGATGTGATATGTGTTTCCTGACAATATAATCATCATAAACTTTATTATTACATCTGGAGTTTCAGGATAGGTCTGGTAATTGATTACAGAGATAGAGACCAGAATACTGCTCCCACACGCTCCATCACAATTTGCTGAATTCCAGTAAGCTAACTGCTTAATACTCCTGGAATGTATAAACATTTTTAACTGCTAAATTCCCCATACGGACATCTCAGAAGGAGCTACTCAGTAAGTTGGTTTCTGAGAGTCAAGGGAGGTTTTGATTTATGGAACAAAATACTGTCACAGAGAGTGAATGGAGAGCACATTTTTGGAATGATTATGACATTATCCATAGTCAGATGTAATCTGGGGTTAAAACATTGAAGACAGACTGTATTGGGAAAATGGGATCAATAGTCAAGTTTACCTAATGCCATCACCTATCAATACATAGTGGTGATTGTGTTAAGGCCTCCTGTTTAGAGAAGGAATATGATTAGCAAGATTATTAAAAACCTCCTCAGTGCAGTATTACTAATTTCATTGACAATGTTGTGCAAATGAAAATCCTAAAGCTGATAGAATGCCAGATTGAGGGTGGGTTAGATTCTGATTGGCCGATTAGAGCCTTGATCTAATAGGAGAAAGAGCCATTAATGTAAACTAGAATGAAGGAACACATCTGATCCTCCTCAAGCCCCTCCCTGAGAGCTGAAGGGCAATAATTAGCCAGCAAAGCAGAATGGATAGAGTGCTGGACCCGAAGTCCAGAAGTCCCAGATTCTGGTCACACCTTCAATGGTCACAAACATGTGGCCAAAGGCAAAAGTCATCTCATCTTTTATAATACCACTTTCCTCATTCCAGATAATGTTTCATTTGGATGAGAACCTGCACTTTGAAGTGATCCTTGTGTATACAAACACAGAAAAGATAGACAGGCAGACTGATTTAAGTTTATTGGGGTTTGGGGGGTTTGGGGTTAAGACTTTTCACTTTATCCTGTGTGGAATGTTCCTAATGAAGGCATTTCCTCTATCAGCACAGATCAAACACTATTCTACAATTACAGGCTTAGAAACTTGTCTGGAACACTGAGAGGTTATGTGGATTTGTTCTAGTCACATATCCAGTATATGTCAGAAGTCTTATTATGCAGGCAATGATAGAAATTATATATATACACATATACGTGTGTGTGTGTGTGTGTGTGTGTGTGTGTGTGTGTGTGTGAGTGAGAGACAGACAGACAGAGATGAGAAACAGAGACACAGAAATAGAGAGACAGAGAGACTGGGAGACAGAGATGAGAAACAGAGATGGAAAGAGACACAGAGAGAGAGACAGAGAGTAAGAGAGAGGCAGAGAGACAGAGACAGACAGACAGAGATGAGAAACAGAGATAGAGAGAGAGAGACAGAGACAGTGAGACTGAGAGAGACAGAGACAGAGAAAGAGAGACAGAGATGAGAAACAGAAAGAGAGCTGAGAGATAGAGAGACAGTGAGAGACAGAGAAAGACAAGACAGACAGAGATGAGAAACAGAGAGAGAGAGAGAGAGAGAGAGAGAGAGAGAGAGAGAGAGAGAGA
>JAJPUD010001784.1:354606-372894 GCA_023553655.1 Myrmecobius fasciatus | reverse complement strand
AGAGAGAGAGAGAGAGAGAGAGAGAGAGAGAGAGAGAGAGAGAGAGAAAACAAAATATTTGTCAACTTATTCCCAGCTAGGACCAAAGTATCTATACTTTCTTATCTCTTCTCTTTCTTCTTTCTTTTCTCTCCCTCCTGTCTCCCGCCTCTCTCTCACATACACACACACAAATCCCTTTTTTTTCTTTTTTTTTTTCTTTTATTATCATCTCACTATTGGAAACATATAGGAAATGGGAATGTGTGGAAGCATGTAGAATAAAGAGGAACAGAGAGAAGACTGGATTACCCCTTCCATAGAAAAACAACAACAAAAAATACCACAACCTAAGAATCTGATAATTACTTTTTTTTCAAAACAAGTCAATTTATCATAAAAAAATTCTTCTATATCACAGATTAATTTTCTTTTTGACCAACTTGCCCTCTTCCTTGATCATTTGCCAAATCTTAGAATTAACTTAGATGACATTAATCAATATGCTTCCTCAGACATATAATATACGATTTTTTAAAAACAAAAATGGGGCCTATATGCAGCAAAGCTAAATGTACAGCACTTAGACAGAAACTCTTTAAGACCCCCAAGATCCTGGCAGAAGAGGGCTCTGCTTTTTCAGGAAAAAAAAACACTTTAATCTTTCATATGTCCCATAGGGAATGTGCCTGGATCCCTACAGCTAAATAAAAAAGCCACTGGCTGATATCCTCAGTCTCAGCACACAACCCTTGCTGAAGATCTTAAAGAGTGAGATAAGTATGGGTGGCTCTTTTTGAGAGAGTAAGCCACCAACCTCTGTTCATTATTATGGCCTCAGTTCACCCTTTTGTCTTCATTTTCCATCCTGACAGCCACCATATCACTATGGTGGCTCTTTTTATCAATGGTCATCAAGTTCAGGTTAAAAATGTCTTTATCATCTTCAAATAATTGGTGATTATACTAATTTTTTTATGGAACTGAAAAAAAATCATGATCACAAAACATGTCAAATAATGAAGGATGTTTTCCTAAGAGACTTTTTAAAAAATGTTTAGCTTCTTTGATGAGAAATGAACACACAAGTTTCAAAATAAGACTTTTCTCATCATTCCCCACTACAACTCCCTTTAATCATTAAGTCCAGTTCATAAGGTCCCAGTTTGAATTTCAAGTTGTATGTTTCTAAGACCAATAACATACTGCTATTTTATTCATTTTCTTTCACTAGCCGTTCTCATATCTGTCCTATTACTTACTCACCCAACCATTTTAGCATCACATGGGAAAAGGTCTGTTACAAGCTGTCTTAGTATTTCATAAAGCAAAGTAGTATCATATATTACTTGATGATATTCACTAATATAGTGTACATATACATATTGTATGCACAGCATATGTTCATACATATATACATGTATATAGACATAGCTATAGCTCTCTCAAAATATAGTTAATTAAACATAATTAACATGTAGTGGATATCCTGCCATCTAGGGGAGGGGTGGGGAGTTGGGGGGAAAAATTTGTAACGGAAAGCTATGTAAGGGTTATTGTTGAAGAATTACCCACACATATGTTATGCAAATAAAATAAAAAATTTATAAAAAAAATATAGTTAATTAGACATAGCTAATTTATAGGTACATATATATGTATAATAGATATATCTATCTAAATCTATATATTTCTATATCTAGAGAGAGATGAAGATAGAGATGATGAGAAGAGAAATACACATGTAAACATTTTACTACCAGCCCAGAATGAAAACAAAGACAGAAATCGTATGAAGGAATTTCATATTTCTTTATACAAATCTAAGTACCTTTCTACTCTTTTTAAAAACTCTACCTCCTAATCCTTTTTTAAACACTTTTCTAAAACAAAGAATGGCTCTAGTAGTAATAATAATTATACCTAATATTTGTGTGAAACTTGAAAGTTCTTCAAATTGCTTTCATTTGCATAGGTTAGGACTTAACCGACATATTTTCTTTAGAATTATAGCAAAGATTTGAAGTATAGTTAACTAGCTGGGTGTGTAATCTCCATATAAAGATCATAATTTTGAAAGATTCCTTAAAGTTATGTAGTCCAGCCTCACCTCACAGATAAGGAGCCTGGGGCTCTAAAACCCAGAGTGACAGGTCATAAAGATAGTGATGGCAGATACAGAATCTGAACCCAGGTCCAGATTCTGGACTGTCTCATGTGGCATCAATCCCAAGTGTTTTAATTATGCAGTAGATAAATATAAATTCCAAAGGTGTGGACTCAAATTCTGGTTGTATTTCTTATCACCAGTATGACTTTGAAAAAATTACTTAACTGGATCATTTGTAAAATAAAATTATTGGACAAGATGCCCTTTAAAGTACCCTGTAGCTAGGGCAGCTAGATGGCACAGTGGATAGAGCACCAGCCCTGAAGTCAGGAGAACCTGAATTCAAATCTGGCCTCAGACACTTAACATTTCCTAGCTGTGTAACCCCGGGCAAGTCACTTAACCCCAATTGTCTCAGAAAAAAAAAAAAAAAAAAGGATTATTAAAGTACCCTGTAGCTAAAATAACCACATGTTAATAAGTAACTCCACTTAAGTAAGTGGAGAGATCACAAAGACTGGTTTTGATTCTTGCTCCTGATACTAACTAACTGTATGACTTTGGGTACATCACACTCTCCCTAAAAGCTCAGTTTTTTTCATCTGTAAAATGAGAGTGAGGGACAAGATGACCTTTAAAGCCCCTTCTAGTTCTAGATCTTTTATCTTGTATTCCAATGGAAATCCCAAATATTCTCTAGTTATCATAGGTCTCACTGTACCCATGTAAAGCAATCATGAATTTAACCTGACTAAACAGCAAACTCACTGGACATTGATACGTATCTCTATATCCCTGACACTTTACTAACTCAATACTGTATTTCCCAGTCCCTGGCATATAGAAGGCACTTAATGAATACTTACTGATTAACTGACTGATTCTCAAAGCGATCCTAACCCAACCTCTCCTTATAAGTCACAAGGAAACAACCATTTCTCTTTTATAAAGAAAAATTTACCATGTACAGAGATGCTAATATCCTTCCCAGATATACAGGTCATCAGAAACATAAGGAGTGAATCCTGAGGGCAACTCCTCTGAAGTCCGGAGCATAGTTTTATTCAACAAATCATTTAGAAGGCTATCAAGACTGAATGGAAGGAAATGAGACAAACACCAACTATGAGAAGAACTTGACTTCTTCCTGACCACTGTCCCAGGAAAATTTACCCATCTTAAACTTTTCTAACTCTGGTTACTTGAGAAATTATTTTGCTACCGGGGTGGGGGAAAGGTGGGAATCTTTGTTTGCACTTCATGTATAACTCCTCACCACATCTACTCTGCACTAGGATTGCTCAGATGCTACATTCAACTTAGCTGGATTGTAGTAAGTAACAGGAGGACAGAATATATGTCTTTTTCATTTTTGAATCCTTTAAAGTGACTAACACAGGGTCTTATAAAGAAAGCAGGTGACCTTGGAGCATTTCTTGATTTTCAAAAAATAACCGACTTTAAAAAAGTTTTCAATCTAATCTTACCATCATTATAGCATTTTACCAAAAAATGGTACATTTTATATAAATACTAAATAAAGAGATGGTTAATTTTTTTTTTGGATCAACCTGCCCTCTTTCTTGATTAACTGCCAAATTTTGGAACTGGTTTCAATGGCATTAGTCAATAAGCTTCCTCAGCAACTATTTGGGAAAGGAACTGAACAAAATGGGCATGAGAGGCCAAGGAAGATGCTTCAATAGAGAGAAAATCATTCTTCCTCTGAATAAAAATACCAAGACTCTAACTTTTAGTTTCTTCTTCTCACCTCCTTCATGCTGACTGCTCCCAAAGAAAGAAAACTCTCAGAGCTGAATCTGCCAAAAGCTTCTGGATGTCCAGGCTTTATCAGTACCTTCCCAGAAAGACAAGGAAGGCAATGGACTTAGAGGGGACAGATTCAGCTCCAACATGGATGGAGCCACTTGTAAATTTAGTGGTTACATATTGAGCAATCTACCACTAGGGAACATTAAGGGAGTCATTTGCAAATCAAACTCACCACAGCAGGGCAACAAATTTCATTACACTTTGAAACTTTTTGGAGAATATTTTCCAGGATCATGCAGTTAAAAAGTGCCTGAAGTCACCTGTTTCTCTGGTTCACACAGGTATTCTCATCAACCTCAAATGACTATCCTGCTTATATTCAGGCCCACTGTAAGGGGGAAGGATATTAGGGCAGGGAGGGGACCCCAGTTAATGTGTTTGAAGCTCATCTTCTTTACCAAAAGGTCAACTCTGTCAGCCCCAACAAGCTGGGAAGGAGGAATGAGTGAATACTATCTTCCCTCCATGTGGCTATAGGCAGAGAGCTCAATCACACTCGTCTCTCGGCACTACCAGGACTAAATTTACCTAAGGAGTGTCTTAGTTCTTCTGGGAAGAGGGGACTAAGTTCATCACTCTCAAATCAGATATACCCTGGAGAGTTCCCCCAACTAAAGAAATAGTGCTTCCCCCCTCCTTTATCCATTATCCTAGGCCTCTAGGTTTTTCCTCCTAATTTTAAAAGTTCTGTTGTTCTGTGCAGAGAAGTGTGAAAACTGAGAACAGGATAAAAGAAAAGAAAAAGATGGTTGAGAATGGTTGTTTTAATTCTCATAGCATGTTCAATCAAAGGGCAAAGTCGTTGGTATGGCTTAAAAGTTAGATATTAATGCATGGGAAGGAGAGAGGAATGCCAAAATACAAGTGAGAGTGACCTGGGTTTGAATTTCATCTACCATATCTACCTCAATGACCTTAGTCAAATCACTTCCCATCTCAAGGTCTCAGTTCTTTCATCCATTAAAAAGAGGTTGAATTAGATAATTACTAAGACCCTATTTATGAATACATAAGCAGCCATAGAAAACACATTTTTTTTTAACTTGGAAACCTTTTTAGACATTAAAACATATAATAGTCCCAATATTGTATCTAGAAAAGAGATCATTAAGAGAAGCACTGGAATTTCAGAATGAGGTGTTATGTCAAGCAAATTTTGTGGTAATTCCAATACTTCAAAAAACAGATTTTCTTGGTATATTCCAGAAATGTATTTTGATGGGACTTTTCCCTACCTGGGGGTATAAATTACTCATTTCAAGTCCACGGGAGACAAAGCCCAATGATTTTATAACTTAAAGACCCTTCAAAGTTGAATTCCATTACATCACCCCTACTTCCTTGCCATTTGAGCAATAAGTAGGTCCAACCTAGCCTAGAAGGGAATCCATAATGACCACTCCAACACTGTGACTCAGTGTCTCGGGTTCTATGCAAGACTCCTCTGGTTCCATCCTGACCAATCAGAGCTATTGGGTGGGGGAATACAGAGCACAAAGCATTCGTCGGATGAAAAGGAGGCAACGAATGTCTCCAGACCCCAACCTGGGCCGCCTCACTGTACTGTACGCTCCTTCTTTCCAGTCACTGCCAGGGGAGATAGTAGTACTGAAAGCAGCTTAGTGCAAGCAAGCAAGAGATTTGTGACAGAAAGTTAGAACTCTATGTCAAGCCTTTCATGCAAACAATAAATATTACTTCTGCTCATAATCAGACTTTTCTCCAGCATCGTCTTTGAATGTTGAACCTTTTTCAATTAATTAAAAACTATGCACTGCAGAGTGCATATTTTATCAGCCCTCAGCTGCTTAAGTGTCTAGAAAAGACCAGGCAGTTTTTCTTTCCTTTTTTTTTTTCCAGGCAACCCAGAGCAAGTACTTGCAAGGGTCATATCTTTTTAATTATCTTTTCTCTCTTTGATTAATTATTCCGTCTGACAATAGCGTGTTTCTAATGCTATTCACCTGCCTTTGATGATTGACAACTTTTCTGTCTGATTCAAAGCAAACAGCTGCTGCCATGATTGCCTAGCAACCAGGATGTGATGGATGAGTCCCAAAGATGGATGGCTGCAATAAATCATGTCTCCGGCTATAAAACTGAAAAAAGGGGATAAGAATAAAAGCGAACAAAAAACAAAACAAGGTTTCTTCCCATGAGTGCACTCAGCTCCTTACCAATTACACCTGAAATGGACTTTGTGCCTATTAATAGCAAAGTTTTCTAATCAGTAAGAATGTGAGGATGCCATTTGTATCAAGGTGTGTTTACAATTGTTCCTGCAAATTGGCACTTGTACTCCAATTACCTCCATGTTGCACAAGTGCAGGGCGAGGAGATCAAAGTTTTGCCTTCCTCTATGGAAGACTCTACAGGAAACAATATTATCTTTTTATAGTCTCTACTGTGAAACCAGGTTTTAATGGTAACGAAGGGTATAAATCTGAGGCTGCTTGATTTGGGGCAGCTGTATGGAAACCCCAAAAGCAAACTCCAAGTCATTTGTGGATAGAATGAGAAATGTTAGGTTACTAATAGTTATTTTAAAATATACATACACACACACACACAAACACATACATATACACCCACACATACATATACACACAGCTCTACAGCTGGTAAATGAGGAAGACAGAAAAGAAAGCCACCTATAGTTTGTGTTTCAATTCCTTCCCTGCCTATCTAGATACTAAGCTCCTTACAATGAAGGGAAAAGTTCATCTGACAAGCAACAGGGCCATAATATTCAAGGTTTCCACAAATCCTTGACTCTCATTTCTTTAAATGAAAAACTATCCCAGTCCAAATCTCCCTCCCATCATTTTTTAAAATTAATGTCTATACAATAAGTCATACAAGAAGCATTAAATTTAATTAACAAAGCCAAATAAAGTCTCATATTTAATAGAATCCTTGACAATTAAATTTGAACTATCGGGGCCCTCCAAGGAGGAGAGATGGAACAGGCACGCCAAGCCAGGCCATTTTCTCCCAGAGGGAAGTGAAGGCCTCAGAGGATGGAAGACACATTCTGCAGAGTTAGAAGAGAGGATTCCACAGAAACCAAATCTCATCAGTCAGCCAGCCTGCTTCCCTGAATGCTTCCAGTAGGTGGGGGTATCCTGGTATGACAGCAGAAGGACTTAAGAAAACAGAAGGATTAACCTGGCAAAAAAACTAGGAGAAACTACCCTCAAAAGCCCTAGTAGAAAACCTGGGCCATACAGGACAGTTGTACAAGTAGGAAAGTAAAGAAAGAGAACATTACTGATAAAAGACTTTTTTTAAAAAGGGAAATATTCCTTAAATGTGGGAGTCTGCATTTCTCTACCTTGAGCCAGGTAGTTTAAAAAAAAAAAATATATATATATATATATATGTATGTATATATTGCATTAAGCATTTCAAATGCAGAATTTCTTCTTTTTTAAGCATGTAAAAGAGTTTTTAAAAATCAGACATTTTTATTTTGGCAGCTACAGTTCTGTTTATATTTTAATGCTTTGTATGTGACTGCTTCTGCAAAAGAAAAACAAGTTTTTCGTATTCTTTAGTCTAAACTATAGGGACTTCCTTCACCCTCTCTCCCTGCCCCATCGTATTCTTTACTTTCATTAAAAATTGCCCTTTCTTTAAACACTTCTTTAAAGAGAAAAAAAAATGAGGACAGCACTCCTATAATGACTGGCTGGTATCTAGTAACAAACAATGGGGTGGGGAAGCAAAGCCAATCCATCATAGTGCACACATCCAGGGGCCCTATTCTGTCCCCGCTCATCCAACTCTCAAGTTACAGCTTTACACGGCAAGTCTAAATAATATTCAAAATGATAAATGGCACCATAAGCCTGATATCCATCATCAATCTTTTTTTAAAGAACATCCATCTTCAATAATGCACGTTTGAATCATGTGAAGCCGAGAGCTCTCAGATTCATTTACACAACCCCTTACCAGCCGGGGCTGTTTGAATGATACCTGTCAACCAGTTTTCCCCTGGACTACCAAAACTGAAGCGGGGGAGGGTGTGCCAGAAGGTAAAAGAAGGGAGGGAGAGATTCGGATAAGAAAGGATTCAGAGGGTTGAACAACGTGGTTTAGCAGATAATATGAAAGAACATAACCTCTTCAGTCAGTCTGCCAATCTCTCTCCGCCCCATGACACCCACAGAGACACATACACACAAGCTCTGTCTCCTCTCTCTCCTGTTTCTGCTCTTCAGTTTCCTCCCTCCTCTCCTCTTCCCTTTCTTCTCCCCTTCTCCCTCTGCCTCCCTTGCTGTCTTTCCTCTGTCCTCTCCCTATTTCCTTCCCCCTTCTCTCTCTTTGCTCCCTCCCCCATCAGCAATGTGGTGCTCACTAGAGCTCCACTGGAAGAGAGAAGACAGCATCACAAGAAACTGCTTTCCCTTCCCTGTTGTCTGGCCGGGGCCCATTTGATAAATGACATATGTCATTCTGTCAGGAGGGAAGGGTGGGTCAGTGATGTATGACTCTGCTGAAAAGGAAATCGACGGTTTGGCGTGGTGCAGCTCTTCTCCAGCAGGATTTAGTTTCAGAACTCGAAAATGAATTCTGCGACGTTTCAAGTGCACACTTAGGGCAGGCTGACATTCGGCCTGGAGAGAGATCAAGCTTCATCCTCTCTCTGCCCTTCGGATTTCAAAAAACTGTTCCATCAACTGGAAAACTGCAAAGGGACATGCATCTATCAAAGTACTCAACAGTAATGATTCATGGATTTAAAAAATATATTTCTATACAAATCTCGATATTTTCATATATAAAAATAAACTAGGTTAAAGCTGGTATTTTTATTTATTTATTTTTTAATGGCAGAGGCCTGACACAAAAGCAAGATAAAAATTAGCATGTTTGAAGTAATCGTCCCACAGCTTGACATCTGCATAGTAAATTTTAAAGGAAAAAAAATGTGTCAGACAGCCATGAGTCGCTCTCTCCCTCCCCCCCCCCCTTTCATTAGCTCACTGGCAGGGTGGCACTTCTGAACCTCATTACTGCAAGAGGATTTATGAAGCTGAACCCAATGGCAAAGAAAAGGCATCTGTCAATAATTGTAGGGAGCTGCACTCGCAGCTTTGAAATCTCATTAAGTATGCAGTTATCAGACATAAAGATCAAAAACATTACTCAACTACGACAGAATCTTATGGAGGAACATTAATTAGCAACAGGCCTACAGTACAAAAAAAAAAAAAAAAACAGACTTCCTCTCACACCTGCCCAACCCACAAACCAAAAGCAACACTCCCCCTCCCTTCAGAAAAAAATAATTCCCAGCATCTGAGACTGATCAAGTACATGAAACAAGAGAAAGAAAAAGAAAGAAGAACAAGAAGAAGAAGAAGAACAAGAAGAAGAAGAAGAAAAGAAAAGGGGAAAAGGCAAGGAGAGAGAGAGAGAGAGGAAGGGGGGTAAAAGAAGAGGGGGGAGGGAGGGGAAATTCAGTTGAGACGGTCTTGGCGGTGAAGAGAGAAAAGGAAGAAGCTGTCAAAAGTTGAGAAGGATGTCAGTACTGGCCCTGATTACAAGGGCCTATAGAGTTCCCAGACCTTTTATCTTCCCTGCCATCAAAAACAGACTGTGTGTCACAAAGAAATGACTGATGGCTGCCAGTCTCCCAGAATCCTGCCAAAACCTCAGGAGGCCCCTTCTTTGCTGCCCCCCAACCCCAAGATTCCTAGCCCTCCAGCAACAAGCTTGACCTAGCAGGAAAAGAACTTTAGGCACAGAGCCCAGGCCTTGAGAGAGATACTCCAAACATCGCCCTGGTCTTCCCACAGAACAATTCAGTGAGAAGGTGGTTTGGGGTTTGGTTTTTCAGCTTAAGGGAGTTAGCTACAATACCTCCTCTGCTCTATGCACTAAAGGTCTACAAGGATTTGGAAATAACCCTGAGAAATCACTACCATAAACATCTTCCTCTTTTACACATAGATCTCAGCATCCACTTCTTTCATTCTTTGAGAACAACTTTCACACATAATCTTTTACAAAATGCAGGGTAATGACATATAAATTTGTAGAGGAAACATAATGACTTCTGAATTGAGATTGGATCATGAAAACAAATGACCTTCACAGCATTAAGTTTTGCAAGTATCTGAAAGCTAAGGCCATATCTGTATTTTAGTTTCAGAACCCATGACATATCTAGTACACAATATCAAATTGCACTATCAAATTTCTACCATGCTATTTCACTCTCTTTTTTCACCTATATGATCAAAAGCTATATTTATAAATATGAAACATTAAGAATAATTTTATTCCATTTACAACCAACAGGAATTATACTTGCTATATATCAGGCACCTCTAGAATTCAGTGTTAAGAGCACCCTAATGTTGGGATGAGGACTCTGCCCAAAACAGTAAAGTGATTTCTCTGGAGGACTCAGCATGATCCCATTATTGTGCCCCTGGGAGTCATTGGAACACCATAATAAACCAATAGGTAGGACAACCAGCACCTTTAATGAATGCTAAATAATAATAATAAACCAATCTCTTTCTACATTGCACTTCTCTTTTATGGAAGACCGTTCTTCTACAGTTACCTAGAGGCCTTCTTACATATCTTTCCCACAGTCCTGTGCTATCCAGGAGATGCAAAGAAAACCTAAAAAACAAAAAGGTCACCATAATCCCATCACTGGCTTCCTTAGTGAAACCTGCTTAGTGAAAAGGGTAAAAAAGGATGAAAAAAGCTTGGGAGTCTGCCCATTCAGTGAACTCTCACACCTGAAGCCAAAACTATCACTTCTAAAAACCAGAATAATTTACTTTTTAACAAGACCTATCTTTAATAAGGAGAAGTTTAAGTCTTCCAAGCAGCCAGCTTAGGGAGACTTTCCTCTTCCAAAAATGTACTCTCCTTTAGAATATCCATTAACATGGCTTTAGATAAATCATCACCTGTGACAAAAGGAAACGAAAGCAGTGCTGTAAATCAGATTTTGTTGAAAAGAATTCTAGCTCAAGTGTTACAATAAGGTGTTTATATTTCTTCATATGCTTACCATATTACCTTTATTATGTGTAACATCAAAGTGATTATCGCAATTACATCTAACAGAATTAATTATATAACTTCCCATCACTCCTGGATACATAATGCATTAGAGGTAAGCCCAAGAAAGAAAACATCTTGATTGTGGAAACTATTGTTGGTGCCTGTTTTCTTCCGCAGCTGTACCAAACTGAAGACAAATTTTAGAAAGGGTAAGGCAAAAGAAGATGAACCAAGTAAAGGGCAGTGAGTATGTGGATAGTGAAGTATATTTTTTTAACTGAGGAAATGGTCTGTTTTCTATTGTTTTGGCACAAATGGCCAGGTAAAATCATTTTTAAAAAATATTTTCATTTTTTTAAAGGAACTGGTTAATCTACCTAACAAATCCATTACTCCATAAAGAAAGGAATGCATGGGTGAAAGACTTACAAGCCTTTACGTATGCAAAATAAATTCACTCAAAGCTTCATTAATATTAATTTAAATTCAAAACCCATTTACATTAAATTGTTCATTAAAAACTGCCTATTTTATGCAACATGCATTCCTCAAAGAACGCAGAGGAAACTGAAACACATAGGGCTGGATTTAATGATGGGGATGAAATATCAAAAGTAAATGAATTTGAGTCATTTCACGCATATTATAAAGCCAGCCCTTTCCTCTCCACCAGCACTGAGCTGAAGTTGGGTGGGCCCTCAGTCATCCATAGTACCCAGCATTAAGCCATTCGATTTTTGTGTATGGAATCTTTTGACTTTTCAAATAATGGACACAAAAAAACAGGAATAATTCATGGTAAAGAATTAATAAATATATCCAGTTCAAAATACTGAACAAGAACATGCAAAACTACTTCCAGAATTTCAGACTCTAAATTAATGATGTTTGCCTCAATTGTTAAAAATGCACATGAGTTCATGTATGTCGGTATAAATTTAACTTGGTCTAAAATTAACATCATTCCTTTCTTCTCTTTCTCTCACCTCTGCCCCAAACTCCCTCCCCCCACAGAATTTTACAGCTTCTGAAAGCCTGAAGAATAAGAGTGTTAAGGGAAGAGCTTGGGAGGTTCCTCATTCAGTGAACTCCCACACCGAGGACACTTACTAACTTACCCTGTTTCCCAAACAGCTGTTCTGGATGGAAGAAACAGAGTCATAATTAATAACATGTGTCCTGACAGTATGAATTAATAATTTATCATTAAGCACAAACACCAAGTTAAATTATTCTTCAAAAGTCACACCTTTGCACATCTGAGAAAACAGGATAAGGGAAGGTTTCAGGTAATATGACCTTTAAAGGAATAATTTTTACAATTCTTATCCTGGATCATTTCTTAATACACACACACACACACACACACATATCTAGAGTCAAAATTAACTAAACTTATGTATCAAAGTATTACTCAAACTTGTATCTGTACTCAAATTTCTTTTTTAGAAAAAATTTAGAGATGCTTTAAAATCTTTCCAAATTTTGTTAAAGGATCTTAAAATACGATTTAAAAAACTTCTCTGGATCCATAGTATTGCAGTTTTGCACACAGGTAGTCATAAATAATTTTGTAATGTTCTATTCTGCATTATTTCAGCTCAGAAATTATGGAGCAAAATTTTCTTCACAATGACCTAAATTACTGAAACCTAAAACTAAAACAAATTGTTAAAACTCAAAGAAAGCTAACAGAACCTATGTCTCCATTCCTGTGCTTTTAGTAATAACACTAAAAAGGAGGTGGATGGGTGGGCATGAGAGAGAGAGAGAGAGACAGAGAGAGAGAGAGAGAGAGAGACAGAGACAGAGAGAGACAGAGAGACAGACAGAGACAGAGACAGAGAGAAACACACTTAACCATATTCATTGTTTAGTGGGATTTTTAAAATTAATTTAATGACTAACTGCAAATACTGGAAACTAGAATTAATCTGTCTGGATAAAAAAAGGCTTACAGACATTTAAATGCATGTATCGGGACACTTTATCAACCTAACATAAAATTGTCATCTTATCTTATTATATGACTATTTTATGCATGTGTCAAAGAATTTAAAAATGACTGCCTGTCTATTCAGTCTAATTACAACTGCATATTATCTGTCTGCATGTACCAGTCCATATCATTGTTACTAAATACAATATATTGTATTCACCTTACATTGTTAACTTCAGACAGATAAACCACAATTTGGGGAATGACTAAATTTTAAAATTCTTAAGTCTTAAATACCTGAGCAAGAATGTTTGGTGACATTAGGTTGTGTCTATGATTTTTTTTTTCCTCCTACAACAATGGGTAATATTCTAATACAGGAAGTGTTAGCATTGAATATATTTGCATATACACACATTATATGTGTGTATGAGCTATATACATATATGTTCATGCATACATACATGTATATGCATGTATATAATATATACTAACATAACCAAATACCCTCACAAAACTCTCATTCACATCTATACATATAAAGACACACCTATTTTGTACTCACAGGACTCAGTCTATTTTATAGTCTCTTGTATCGATGTGAAAGGAGTGGAGTGAAATCGACGTACAATGCATTTGAAATAACTGAAACAATCATATCACTGGATTAAAATGTTACTGCTTCTCCACCGAGGCGGAGGAATTCCAAGACTACTTTTCTGATTTCAGCTTTGATTTCCTCTATGGCCTTCCCCCCATCACCCAGGTGAGCAAGACTTTGTACCTTAAAATTGACCGTTCAATGTAATTCCCACCAAAGTGATCTTGTCTATGTTCCAGTTGATACTTATTCTGGAAAACAACTCTGGGGGAAAGAAGTTGGAGGAGTGATGGTGAACTACTCTAATCTTGCAAACTCACCCTAGCTTCACAGCATTCCCCATAACCCTGCAGCAGTCACAATTCATTCTAATCACTTTACAAAACAATCTTTAGTAAAAAGAGAAAGAATGCAGACTTGTGAGCCAATTTAAGGAATAACTGCTGATACATCAGTTATTGATGATTTCCTTCCTGCTTATGAGTATGCTCAAGGCAAAACTGCAAGGATGATGACAACATCAACCGTTCGCAATAAACTGTGGCCCTGGAGAGCATTGAAGTCCTAACTGACAGTTGTCAAGATAATAAGAGCAGTGGCAGCTGATTCTGGAAGATTCTGTTCTCCAGTTGAATGTTTACCAGAAATGGCCATCCCTCCTTGCCCTTATGCCTCATTCTTTTCTCTTTTCTTTTTCTTTTTTTTTCTTTTCTTTCTTTCTTTCTTTCTTTTTTTTTTTTTTTTGCATTGTTCCTCATACTTTGCAGGGAAAAGGGGGGAAAGGAAAAGCAGAGGGACAACCATAACTAATCGTGTTGTCAGCTTGCTGCTGGAAGGAGTCTCTGTCGAACAGAGAAATATGTGGCAGGTTTGGAGGCGAATAGGAATAACCCTTGATAGGGCTGCACCCCTGAGTACCTACAGAGAGGTACTCTGACTACACAGCTCTGTTTACTTTGGTTGGAGAGAAGTACACTTCAGAGCAGCCGATATGTCACAAGGCAGGGTCTAATTTTCCAAAGATACATATACACTGGTAGTTTATAGCAGTTGATCCTAACCTGGCACATTCTAACTAGAACTCTGAAAGGTATTTTAATATTTCCTTAGGTATTTGTGTAGTTATTAGTCTTAGTAGCCCTCTTCAGAGACAACTTAAGGCATTGGTGTTAGCAAACTCAACAGAAAGAGTGGTGTTTAAGAAGAATGCTAAAAAAAAATTCAATATCTTCATGAGTTTAATCTATTACAGTTAAGCTCCAAAGGAGAATAATTTCCTCCCAAAGAATGAAATTTAAAGGTAGCAGGGAGTAAGAACCAATTGGTTATAAAGAGAGAAAAAGGAAGAATTGAGTTTCTATTACCCTGAGTTACATATGTTCCTCTTAAGAAATAAACTTATATGAATAAAAGGGCTATCACTAGTTATTAAGAATGATTATAACCATGATTTCTTGACCTTTTAAGAAGACATTTATTATTTGTTTCCGTCTGATTTTTTTTAACTGCTAAGAAAAAGCTGTCATTTTTAGGAAGGTATAATTATAACTTTTCTAGAATTAGGCTGGCCTCCATTAACACTTCTGGATCCCAGCTTTCCCAAATATCATCTAGTTGGCATAAAAGTGAGTTACCTTAAATGGTAGATCTTGAGAACTAAAACAATTATTCCTTTAAACAGGTGAACAAATCTCTATGTCTGACCTTCTCCCACATTAGTTGAGGGGAGAAGGGAAAGGAAGAAGAAAGTCACCAGATTCTGAGTTATTTCCCTCCTTTACAATACCAAAAATAAGAAATGATTACTTTTCAGAAATTCTTGAAGACAGCTTTAGTCTTCCACTGTGTGGTGTTAACACTTGGGCTAGACATAAAGAATTTGTGCACCTGTCTGTTATGTCTGCAAGCTTTGTACAGCTGAGAGTTCTTTGTTGTTGTTATTCTACTCCAGACCATTAAAAGGGCCCTAATTCCTATGACATGATTATCCAGGTACCAAAGCCCATTTGTCACCTGCAGCAGAAAATTGAGTTAATGCACAACTAAAGGCAACCAGGACTGTGTAATATCAACTTGATTACATCAAACTAGCTGCAAACCTAATTCTACTGGATGACACTGCGTCGAGCTTGTCATCTCCAATCATTAAAGCTGTCAGGAATCCATCAGGTTTACAGCTAATTAGGTGAACACTAATGAAGCTGGCAAAACAACTTTTCTTTTTTTATGGCTGAGCGGACCTTTCAGTTTGGAGGGGGAAAAAATTCTCCAGTATTCTCTAGGTTGCTGGGAACTGGATTTTCATAGTTACCAATCAGCAGACATCTTTCTATTTTTTTTAACCCCCTCTATCAGTACAAAGCAATCAATTTGTCATCACTCTCAGTATGCCACAAAAGCAGTCATGAACCTTATAACTTGCAGCTGTGAGGACCCAAAAGGAGGTGGGGTGGGGGGAATGGGAAGTTTCTTGTCCATCTAGACAAAAACCTCACACAGTTCACTTATTGGTCTTTACATACTTATCACCAGCATAAATGTGGAGGGTATTTTTTTTCACTCTTCTTAAATAAGTGGCCCTTCAGTCATTCTCCACCCCCTCCTCTTCATGTCCATTAGGCAGAGGCATTTTGATAAAGTAAAGCCAAAGCCAGTGTATGGGGGAAGAATGAAAGCACTCACTCTGCCAACTTCTGATTGACCATTAAGCTATTGATGAATGTGCCTGTCAGGAGAGAGACAATTAAATCAAATATGAAACAAAGTCGTTTTGACGGGTCATTTTGATAGAGCAAAACCATTCTTCCATCTCCTATTAGTCCTGCAGTCAAGTTTTTATAATGAATATTTCTCTTAACTAACCTGCTAAATCTTGGTTGTTTTACAAAAGGTATAAAAAAAAAATTCCTGCATTGCAAGCTGCTCTTGAAAGGGAAAAAAAAAAGTCTGCTGCTAGTTTCTTTAGTATTCTAGCACATCAGGCAAGAGGATCAGATTTTAGTAAATGGCACAGAAAAACTGAAGTGCAAAGAGATAACCAGTCAAAATATGGAGATATTAAAATGAATCTTATGTAAATTACAAGACACACAGACACCTTTTGCATGCCCAAAAGAAAAAAAAAAACTCTGGACCACAGAATGAAGCCTTGGAAATTAGTATGTACCTAAAAGAGGTAACTTTTTAAAGAAATCATTATTAAGCTAAACTTGAGGGAAGGGTGAGGGTCATTAATGCAGTTAATATCCTCATCTAATATGTTTAAATTAAAAATTGATCTGGTTAAGAAACTGAAAGGCCTCAATTGTTGAACACCCCATGCATAACTATAACACTTTGAAAACTTTCTAAACTCTGGAAATAATAATAAAAATATCCACCCCCCCCAAAAAAATCTATCTTTTTCCATGTTTTTCTAAAGATATTGACATAAGAGCATGTGCCTGGTGAGAGAAATAACTATGCACAGCTCCAGTTATCCTGTGGAAAGGATTGGAAGAAAGTTCATTCTATTTGAGTTCCAATTGTCAAATCCTGAGTAGTTTCCTTTTTTCTCTATAGCAAACTAAAACTGCCAATTTACTATACTTACTAATAAGTACTATTCAAGAACAATTGGGATAACAGAACTTACCACTACCACCACCACCACTACCACTACCACTACCACTACCACTACCACTACCACTACCACTACCGCTCCTCCTCCTCCTCCTCCTCCTACTACTATTACTACTACTACTACCACCATCACTACTGCTATTATTACTGTAAGATATACTTAGGAGGGAAGTACTACTTTCAGATATACTAAACCTATAATTTCCAGCCAAGAAAACATCCCAATATACTTGACCACCATTCTTTCCCCCTTCTCCCTCAGTTCCTTCCTCTGCCACCTCTTGAACACTTAATCTTCTCATTTGTGCAACATCATCTGTACCTCTCCACCTATGAGTGTTGCTCATATCAAAATACATTTTGTCCATATGTGGTCCTCTCAAACAATCCTCCAGAAATCCCTGATCTACTGACAGAGCTGGCCTGACGTCACAGAGCCTGGCGTTACTGGAGCAAGTGATTTATTGATGTTTATTGGGAATGAATAGATCAAAGGCAGCAGGATGACAGGCGATCAATCAGTCATCAAATCAAGGATGGCAAGAGGCCAGAAATCTTTCTAGCAGTCCACATGCCCCCAACTGACGATTATTGCAAAATAATGTTTGTGTGTGTGTTGTCTTTGGTTCATGGACTGGTTTGCCAGGAAAAAAAAAAATAATTAATTAAAAATCTGCTCAGCCTTAACAGGACTTGACAGTCCTGGCCCAAAAGAAAGAAAAGAAAAAGACAACTATTCAGATGTAGCCCAGAAAGTATTAGGAAGAGAAGAAAAGGAGAGTAGTAAGGGGGGGAAAGGCGGAGAAGGGATTTAAAGCCAGCATCAGAAATATTCTTGACAGTCATCTGACAATACACAGACCCTTCTCTGCTTCGGCCTCCTCTGCGGCTTCTCAGCTTGGGCCCAATAAATGAAAAATCAATAGGATTAGCCAGGAGGTTGCCAAAGGGACTATGGGCTCCTTAGAGGAACTGGAGATGTCCCCAGCTCAGCCCCGCAGGAGGGAAAGCAGCTTCAGGCCAAGTTTAAGGGGGGAGGCGGGAAGAGGTCTCTCCCAGTATCTCTTTTAAGAAGCCAAATGACCCTCTAGGACTCGGACTCTCTCTCTCTCTCTCTCATTCTCTCTCTCTCTCTCTCTCTCTCTCTCTCTCTCTCTCTCTCTCTCT
>JAJPUD010001784.1:263856-354596 GCA_023553655.1 Myrmecobius fasciatus | reverse complement strand
ACACACACACACACACACACACACACACACACACACACACTTCCCCTCTCAACTCATCTTTTCAAGGAAAAAAGAAACAGAGTGAGACATGGCAAAAAGGCAGTGTTTGCTTCTTTTCCGAAGTGAGGCTCCAGAAGTCCGGAGGAAAGAGGTTAGCAGGAGAACTAGGTGTCCAAGGGAGCTGGATGCCCCAAATCCAACAACCTCACACATTGGCATATTGCAAAGCCCTCAGTTACTCTGAGAATAGTGAGGGCAGATGGAGTAGAGTGAAATGCCGGAAGGTGAAAACAAATCGGACCCGGGGAGAGGAGAGAGGAGGAGGCAGGGACGGGAAAATGGTTAGGGAGAGATGGAAGAAGGAAGAGGAGGAGGAGGAGGAGAAGAGAGAAGACGGTTCGTACCTGCTGCGCGCCGGGGCGCTTGCTGCTTTCTCCTCGGCATCCTGCTCTCCAGCGACTGCTGCTGCTGCTGCTACCGCCGCCGCCGCCGCCGCCGCCGCCGCTGCTTGCCAAGGGTAGGGGGGCGGCGAGCGGGGAGGGGTAGGAGGAGAGGGGAGGGGAGTGGGTGGTGCTGGGGTGGGAGCTCTGGGGGGGGAGGTTGGCAGAGTTATCTCAGCCTCCCCCCCGGAGATCTCCTGTGTGATCCTGCTTCCTCCAGTCTCTCAGCTTTTTTCCCCCTTCTAGCTCATACACGATCCCACAAACGTGAGGGAGGAGGAGAGGGGAAGGGGGAGGAGGGAGCAGGAGGGAGAGGGAGGAGGAGGAAGAGGAGAAAGGAGGAGGGAGGGAAGGTGGTAGGAGGACGGAGCTGCCGGCAGAATGGGAAGTTTGACAAATCGCCCCGGAGGCAGGAGGAGGAGGGGGAGGCGCAGACCGGCCTCCCCCTCCCCGGCCCCAGATGAGGTGCGCCTGGTTGGGGGGATGGGGGGGCAGAGAATTGGAGGTGGAGGGGGAGAAGGAAATCCGAGGATGGAGAAGAGAAGAGGTGGGGGCAGAGGGGAGCCCTCGCTCCTCTTCCAGTCCGGGCCCCGGTCCTCCCCGGGGGGAGGGGGCTCACGGCATCCAGTGGGGAGGCGCGGACAGGCTGGCCGGCCCCGGCGGCCGCAGCAGCAGCCGCTGCAGGATCAGCGGTCCTCAGAGCCGGCGGCGGGGCTGGAGCCGCGGCGGCCGCAACAGGCAAGCTTAAAGGAAAACGAGATGATCGTATCACTCAACTCGGCTGGGGGGGGCGGGAGCACCGAGCTTCCCCCCCACCCCAGCCGTCCTCGGGACATTCGCTCCTTAGCTGCTCCATAGAGGGGAGGGGTCTGAGCTTCTTCCCGGCCCCCTCCCAGTTCCTCCCCTCTACTCTTCGCCCCCCCCCACCCGGTGCAAGCTCCGTCTCCCCTTCCCGCCCCTATCCCAGGATTGCATGCACCCCCCCTCCTCCCCGCAGCCGCCGCCGCGGCCGCCTTCCGCGGCCGCCCTGCCCCGGCCCCTCTGCCCCAGCTGCTAGCCCCGCTCACCCCTCCCGGGAGACGTCTGCTCTCACTTTGCTGCCCCTACCACCAAGTCCCCGGGTCAGGCCTGGCCGGGGCCCACGCACCCCCCTTCTTCTCCTATCTCACCCCCCCTTCTCTCCTTCGCCGGGCACTCTTCTTCGCCCGCTTTTGTCTAAAGGCCTGAAATCTGTCACGGCAAGTCCGATCGCCCCACAAGATGACAGTCAAACATTCATGAAAAGCAGTTTCCGTGAGAGACTGGGAGAGGGAGGGTAGGAGGGAGCAGGCAGAGTCTAGGGAGAGGGAGAGGGGGAAGCCCACGGCCGCAGCTCCTGCCCCCTCTCACCCCCTCCTCCCACCCCGGCTCCTCCTCCAAGCCGTCTCCCCCCCCCCCACCAGCCCGAAATGGAGACTTTCCCCAATTTCTTTTCCCGGCAAACTTTCCTCCCACATAGGGGTTCAGGGGGTTGAGATGGGGCGACTCGTAAGTTTCCTAGTAAGACTTTTACAAAAAATGTCCCACCCTGCTACCCCCACTTAGACCGGCGCTCCCCTTCCCACGCCTTGACTTTAAGTCGCCCCCCCCCAGGATGTTACAGCTCGCACCCCCACCCATTCCTTGGAGAAACTGATAAAGAGGGAGCTGGAAACCATCCAGTGGTCTCCCCCACCCCCGGGACTCTACATCCCAACCTTGTCCCTTCCTCGGGGCTTTCAGGAGAGGGGGAGGGGGTCTCCTACCGATGTCCCCTCCCTGTTTCGGCACATCTTCTACCTCCCCAGCCTCACCGCCCTACTCCACTGCCCTTTCCTTCCCTCTTCAACTGCCGGGGGTGGGGCAGAGATTGGGTTAGAGGAAGGCGATCGATTATTGATTGGAAGATTGGGAATCGATCAGGGGCCCAAGTGATTGGTCCCCTACACCGGCCTGCCCGCCAGGGACGGCCACACCAACTCTGGGAGCCGCAGGAGGTGGAAGAGGAGGGCGAGTAGCCGGGGGAGGAGGTGGAGGAGGAGGAAGAGGAGGAGGAGGAGGAAGAAGAGGAGGAGGCTCACTTACAGGCGGCGGGTGCGTGCGTCTGTCCGAGTTCATTTGTGCAATCCCGGGGCCCGGAGAGCGGAGCGCTGGCGGCGGCGCATCGATGCGCTGTGGGTTTGATTGCGTCTCCCTGGGTTTGCAATAATGCGCAGCCCGAAGGAGGGGACTGATTTCTGTTTCCAGTGCTTTGCGAACATGGACCGGTAGCTATGGCCAAGCACCTTCCCGGCCTGGCCGCCAAGTGCACTTTTTCCTGGGCCCCCGCCCCCGCCCACCCCCTGCGGCTTGCCTGTCTCTGCTTCTGTTTCTGCCTTTCTTCCCCTCTCTCCTTCCGCTTTCTCCGCGTGGGCTGGGGGAGCCACTTAATGACAGTCCCAGCAAAACCGAGGCGTTTCTGCCTCTTCCCGGGGCCGCCGCCTCCTCTGGGCTTCAGGCTCCAGACTCCTGATACCAGCCCCAGTAGCAATGCAAGGTCTGGTTGGGTGGATGGTTGGGTTGCCTTTTTTTTTTTTTTCTTCCCCTCTCCTGAGTTCTTTTTTTTTTTCCTCTTTTCTTTTTCTTTTCTCTTTTTTGTGGGTTTTTTTTTTTAAGTTCACAAGGATGATTTTTTTTTAAAGTCAGGGAATCAGTGATCTCACTTGGACGGAAAGATCAAAGCAAAACTACCCAAAGAGTCTCTGTTTTCAATAGCAGGATCAAGATCTGGGCTCAATCCATATAGCTTACTAGGTGCAGATGTGACCACGTCCTCTCGTCCTCTAAAGCCGACTGGACGCTCTTTCTCCCGCGCGTCCGAGGGTTCTTTCCAAGTTGCAGGGAATGGATTCGGGAGCTCTACTAGCAGAGCTAAGGGTTTGGGGGTATCTTTCGGTCTGGGATTTGGGAGCTGAGGGGAGGGTGGTTGGTTGTTCCTGGTGGGGGAATGGAAGAGGAAGGATATTTTGGATTGTCTCCTTGTTTGTTGTTTTGAAAGCGGACCTTTAGAAAGAAAAAAGTATAATCGCCCTGTCCCCGGGGGAAAAACCTACAGTTGAGAGAAATGAAACATTTCTTGCAAACAAGAAAATGGTGAGTTGTCAGATGTTGTCTTGGCTGCCAAATTCTCTCAGCTCCGGTCTCTTTGTGACTTGCTGGTATCTTCGCAGTCAGTTACTGGAGTAGGTCGGTCATCAGAGTAGCGATCTATGCAGTCTTGAGAGGTTTAAGTTGAGATATTGTCTCCAAAATCCAGTCTGTTTATCTGGCTGCATTGTTTGCACAGGGAATACTCGACTTTAACTGAATTGACTTTTTTTGTTGTTGTTTTTAAAAGCTCAGTAGCTCTCGAACGCTTTTCTCTTCTCTTCCCTTCCCTTCTGTTTTTCTCCTCTCCTCCTCCTTCTCTCTCTCTCTCTCTCTCTCTCTCTCTCTCTCTCTCTCTCTCTCTGTCTCTCTCTCTCCCTCTCTCTCTTTTCTTCTCTTTCTCTCTCTCTCTCTCTCTCCTCCCCTATATCTTCGCTCTCCTCTCCCCAATCTTTTCCCCCCTGGCTCTGCCCCCTCCTTTCTCTCTCTGTCTCTTTCTCTAGGACTCCCTCCTTAGCTCTCTCACTCTCTCTTTGCTCTGGCTCCGCATGCCGTTAGATCCGCCCTAACATCTGTCCGTCTCACCATTAGCACATCCATCAGTGTCGCGCTGGCTGCACATCGCAGCGACAACACACCAGACACAACATGGACTGTGATTCAATACAAATAACTAGCACACCGAGCAACTTCTACAAGGAAGGAGAAAGGAATGCAATCCCATTATTTACAAATGTTAGCCACCTTCAGAAAAGCATCCAGTCCTTGCTTTTGACACAGAACTGAACCTTGCCTCTTTTTTCTTACTTCCCCTCCCCCGTTAAATTGTAGGAACCCGAATACTTTTCTCGAGAGACTAACAGCAGAAATGGAAGGAGAAATGAGTGCTCAACTGCAGCGAGATGGATGAGCACTCAGCCTTCCTTCTGTCTCTATTTCTATGGACAGGGTGTGTGTTTATTGGTAATGGTGGTGGGGCATGGGTCCGATGGAGACAGCTCCTAAATCTGCATCACTTAAAATGCAGACAAGATATGCAGTAGTTTATAGCCTGCAGTTTTGATGTCTTTAAGCCAAGATGGAAAAGTGCTGTGTGTGGTGAACTGTTGGCAAAATTATTCTGGAAATCTAAAGCTAAAACTTTCAAATGTTTTCCTGCTTCTGCAAGGTCAATTAAAAAGGGAAAGGGGAAATGGACTTAAAATAAAAAGACCTTGGGCTCCTTCTTTAACTCTCAACCGAAATTCTGCCTAGGATGACTTACTGTGGAAAACAGGAAACCGTATACCCTGTATACTGTTATTGTAATGTAAGAATGCTAGAAGCAAGAAGGTGTGTAGACTAATGTTGATAATTAACATAATTTTTTGAGAAGGAGGAAGGGCAGATCCTTATCGACTAGAAGCCAGAAAATATGGCGAGTTTTCTATTAACATCTAGTAGAAAGTGGAAGAGCTAGCGGCAAGTGTAAGACCAAGTGAGAGAATCACATTGTGAGAGTTTCCTCTTTACTTTCCTTCCATCCTTCATTCTATGCTTCTTTCTTTCTTTGCCTCTCCCTTTCCTTTTTCTTACTTCTCTCCCTTCCTTTGCCTTCCTTTTCTCATCATTTTTCTTTCAATTATTTTTCTTCTTCATTGGCGGTACATCTGTTACTGATCACTGAGTAAAATGTAATCGGGGCTCGTTGCAAGAGCATTAGCCTCTTGCTTTGCTTAGGTAGGTGGTCCAAAAGGCTGGAAATCCACTACAGGAAGGTCAGGGCAAATCCTCGGCTTGTTACCAAATGAAAGGACATCAAGTGTTGTAACTTTTCGATTTTAGAACAGCTACGTTTATCTTACTTTCTCCCAATTGAAAATGTCTATCCGAGGGGCTGTGTGCATATTTCCTACCAGAGTGGACCACAAATACTAGCTGTATCTTTGCAGTGATTAGTTTAAAGATATACATTTAACCAGAAAACCAGAGCAGCTTTCAATCATCCTAAAATGCATACAGGAGCTTAAAAGGAAGATGCCAGAAGATTGCATTAGGACTTCAGGCTTATGTTTCTGAGAAACGTGTAAGAAAATACAAAGTTATTGTGGGGATTTTAAAAATCAGGTGTAACAGCCAAGTGTCTTAAGATCAGGGAAGCGAGCCAGCTACCACAGACCGGATGTATCGTAGAATCGCGCTGATGTGCTGCTTTGCAATCCTGTTACTCTATTGCAAAAAAGTTTCAACTTTCTGAAAAATGCAACAATGGGTTTTCTCCCTTCCTGGATTCTTGTAACTTAATTACAGTAATGGGGCATAGTGACTAGTTCCCTAAGTATCCTAGCTTTTCGGGTTTTCTTTTAAGATCCAGTTTAAAGAAAAGCCAGGTACTGCATTGTTACAAGAAGACAGGCTAGCAGGCAACATATGTAAAGTCTAGTGTAGTGTGTTGGTGACAGTAACAAACAGTGCGCTGCAAAGCTGCGGAGCAGGGAGCCAGTCTATACTTCTAGCAAGTGCACATTTACAAGCACAGTGTATAAAATCGATGGCTACATAAGTAGGCAACCCCAGTCCTCAGAACTGTTTAAAAAAAAAAAATAAGTCCTGAGTTCACTCTCTCTTTGCAACTCTCTTTGGACAATTATTTGCAAAAGAACTTCTATAGTTAGGAAGCCTCTCTCCCCAAAGCCGACACTCAAACTCCTGCTTCTTATTTTTGTGGAAACTCAGAGCCCTTAGTTTGCAAAGCTGTCAGAAACACAGTCTTTTAAACTCTTCGGGAAACGTTTGCCCTTGTCACTAAGCATTTTCACCCAAGCTAACTTCACTGTGGAAGTTACACAAAGGCAATTGGGGAGTTTGGGTGAAGACTTTTAATTAAATCAACAGAACCTCCCCTTGAATGATGGAGGACCTAAGTTTGACCAAAATAGAATGTTTATAGTAAACTGTTCTCATTGTCACTCCTACCAAGTAACACATTCTAGATATTGCTGTTTCCTAAAGGCTAGTTTAAAGGCATTGCTGCATCAAGCTTCTCTTTTGAGCATGATCTGGGGTGCCCAGGGTTTGGTGACATCTGGGTGGGCAGAACCTGCTTTTATTTGGCATTGCTGTCATTAATGCTTTGCCTAAGCGTCCTCAAGATCTTATGTGAGAGGCCATCAGGGTTGAGTTTTGAAGTCTAGGGCCCAGGAGTAGAACTAAAGATACCAGAACTTACCCCTGAAAAAGCCAGTCGGTTTTCTGACACCTTGAGATGGGTCAGCAAGGGCCTTCAGCTCTCCAAAAAGCCAGACATAATCTGACTTTGCCTTCCCTACATGCTGGGACCTCGGAGCCTAATAGTATCATTATTCTAGGGAAACACTGCCTCTAGTCCTGGGAAAGGGCAGGTGGATGGAAGAAAGGAGGCTACCATCAAATACTGGTTCCCTCTGCTTACCCTGGGATACTTAAGGGAGATGTTGAAGGAAGAGAACCATGTACAGACCTAATTTCTTCTTCAAAAATTAGATTGCTAATCTTTGGCATGCAAGGTTTGTGGGGAAAGTACAGAAGCCTCACCGGTCATCCAACCAGGGTCAATGGCTCGGCTCTCTTATTTCATAGTTTAGTTGCCGGAATGAAAGGCGGGCCGGCCCCGGAGCATCTTCCCCTTGGAGGCCAGGCACTCTAGGCGTGGCTAGGATCAGCACTTAGAAACATGGAAAAGTCTGCTTTCCTTTTCCTACTCCGACCAACCTTATTCGGGGCCCAGTTCCCCAGCCCCTCGGCCTTTGCCCCGCCCCGCCTCGTCTTTCCTGAGCTCACTACTATGTTGCCAAGAACAGGCTGTTGAGACCCTGGTTTGCTAGGACCAGGCCACCTCCACTTTCCAAACTTTGGGAGTCCAGGAGCAGAAGCAAAGGAGTGGGACTGGCGGGGTCGAGATGCCAAAGCTGCCTAAGCAGAAGGTTGGGGAGAAAGGACTAAAATCCGCGATGAATTTCTCAAAGGACAAGTCAGCCCAGACTGAGTAAAAGTAAGTCATGCCCAAGGAAGCATGGGCCTCCGGAAGCAAGGACTCCTTCCTCCCGGGTCCATGGGGCCAGTCGCGCAAAGAGGATCTCGGAGAACAGTTGGGCGCTGTTTCCCCTAGGGCAGTATTGGGAGGTGGGGAGTGAGGGAGCACCGACTATCCAAGCTGCGCCACTCACTGTAGGGTTATCCGATTCTTGCTATCCCGGCTCCCAAGCCTCGGCCCTCCCAAATTCAGAAGATACTTATTTTTTAAAGAAAGACGAAAAGTTTCTCCCCCCTCCTTTATGTTCAGATCTTGCCCGAAAGTAAATTGTTTGGGTAAGCGCATTTACACAGCAGCGGAGTTTGTTTTTCTTATTCCAGTAGCTTTGTTTTAACGAACCAGATGTTTTGTCTGTAAATTCTCCAAAGGACTTTTACAGTTTTGACGTGAAATAAACCTTAGAAATCCAGAGTCGTATGTTAACGCCACTTCTGCAGAACCTTCGGGATTCTCGGAAGACCGGTTCGGATATCTGTATTTAGAAAGGGAGGGAGAAAAGAAAAGGGTATCTGGGAGGCCAACCTCCCCGCTTTCTAGCAGGCCTCTTTCCTTCCAAAACTTAGTGTTGTATGTAGGGTGGGGCTTGGGGAAGAAGGGATAGAGCTCCACAGACAACTCTGCCTTTTTACCGACTGTTGGATGTATTCCAGTATAGGAGTGACTGTGTGTGAGTGTATTTATAAAGAATTTATATTTTTTTAATGGTTTTGCCACGTAGTAGCTGTGTGACCTTGGACAAGTCACTTCCCCTCCTATGAGACAAAATTTACTCTCCTGCCAAATAAGGGAATAGGACTAAAGGCTCTCCAAAGTCTCCCTGCCCTGTCAATTTATGCCATTTTGAAGCCAAGAAGGGAGAAAAAAAAAAAAAAAAAACATGCGCACGACCGCATGTGAGCGAAAACAACTTTTCTGTAGCTCATCAGCCTTCCCACTCTCGGAGTTGGATAATGCTACGATGGAGAAATATTCCTTTTTCTAATCTGTGCAGATTCCTAGAATACCCCATACCCAGAAAGGACCAGCGCTTTCCCCGTGGACTGGAGCTTCCGAGGGATGGAACTCCAGGAAGCAGAAACAAGCTCTCTATTCCGTGTGCTGCTGTCCCAAGCACAGCGCCTTGAGCAAAGGTTCTCTGCAGTGCGGACTCAAGGAAAGGAAGCGAGTGAGCTCGGAAAAGCGTTCAGAACCCCAGAGATTTTCCTTACCCCCGCAACACCGCACCTACTGCGAGCCCGGAAGAATGACTGCAGGTTTCATATTTCCCCACGGTCCTCTGATCCAAAGGGATTTCATTTGTATTTTGATGGAAAGGAGAGCAAAATCTGAAGTCAGAAGAGCTGGATCTGGGTCTGACTGCTAATGCCCTCATGAAAAGACGTTCTCCCTCTATGGCTCTCAGTTTCTCTATTTGTAAACAAGGGACTATAGTACTTGATACAACCTTTAGGCACTGGGGTTCTGTGAGTCCCAGACAGATTTGATTATCTGCAAAATCCAGTGGAATTTAAGCCATAAAACAACAAAAACTTTTTCTTTGATCCCTTTCTCAAATTTTAGGGTTTTTTGCTCCCTTCCTGGAACAGATTCTCTCTCAACATTAGGCCCACATAAGTACAACTCACCTACACTGCTCCCTTTCTAAATCCTTTCCTTTTATGTTTTTTTTTTAACTAAAAAAAAAGTGCATGGGACGGTTTTGTATTATGTGTATACATACATACACACAATACATTGTATAGATGCATTATTTATCTCCATATTGCAGCCTTTGTGGAGCAGGGATGCACTAAGCTTAGACTGAACACTGGCACAATTATCCACACGTGCAAACATACATACATATATAATTCCAGCATCTGATTCAATCATCTAAGGAATTGCTTTAATTACCCACTAAAGTAGTTGAGGATTCAGGAAACTACTGAGCTCTGTGTCCTTTCTCACCTTAGGACTTAAATTTTCTAAAGAAACAATTGGTCTGAGCCCTAAGGCAAAGCTATTGCTTTGGAACCTGAGGCAACTTCGACCTCAGACCCGGTACGGTGGGGGAGGGGAGAGGAGAGGCTTGGACTAGCTGCTTCTACCGCCACTCTCGCTCCCGGAATTCGAGGTCTAGTTCATCGCTTTGACTCTTAACAGCCCCTTCTCCCCTGAGCCTTGAGATAAGGTATGCAGTGGTCTGGAGTCCTGTTGTCAGCTGCTGTGTTGGGTTTGATAGGCTCTGTGGCCCCGGCTTTAGGAAGTGCCTTGCCTTGCACCATTCTGGTTTTCCCAGAATTCCTAAAGAAATGCAGTCAAGCTTAGGATTTAAGTAACCCTTCGATTTGCTGTGCAGACATGAACTAACTCTCATACTCCTCTTTACATTTATTTCCTTCTTTTTAAAAAAATCTTTTCATTCCTCTTGTAATCTCTTCTGTTTTGTTCTTACCTCCCCTCACCTCCATCTGTCTCCGATTTCTTACTACTTTTGCTTCGTACCTTCATTCTTTTTTTATTTCTTCTTTTTCTTTACTTTTTTCCACTCTCTTCCATGTTCTTCCTCCCCTTACTTTTTTTTTTTTCTTCTTCTCTTATTCCTATTCTCTTCCCAGCTTATTTCTTTATATTTAATTAAAGTTCACCTCTAAGACGCCAGAGCCGGGTGCATAGCTCAGTGATCCCATCTAGGTTAAGAAGGGAATCAAATGGGACTATGCTGAGTAAGATGAAAGGGAATGGAGTAGGAAGGTGGGAGAGTAAGGAGAAAGAACAAAGAAGTCACCACTTAGCTCAAAATAAAATAAAAATTAAAGAAAATTCAAAGCTGCCTATAAAATCCTCTAAATAACTAGTGACTCAGTGCTGGGAATTTAGGTGATGGCATTGGTAAATGACTTCGTTGCCCAAAGAAAATATTACAAATGCTGCTGTCTTTACCACCAATCAGGCCCAGCTTCGCAAAGCTAGATGAGCCCCCTTCTCCTGTGCAGAGGGCACGGTTATTTGCATGATAAATGGATCGCTGTGGAGGTAGCCAATGAAATATTCAAATGAGGCCAAGGAGATAGGGTGGAGAGAAAGGTCCCCAATGTCCTCCCCTACTCCTGCCCAAAAAAAAGCGGGGGGGGGGGGGAAGAAGCACACAGCTCTAGGCTGCTCCTTCTAAAGCTGAAGTGACCGTCTATTAGTTAACCTGGGATTTTCACCTTGTTACTACCAGACTTTTTTTTTTCAATTATTATTTTAAACTATATCTAACTTTCCTTCTTTTCTGAGACTTTAATGCTCTTCCCCAACACTGAATTACTTTCTTTTGCTGTACTAGCTAAGAAATTGCAGACTTTGGCTTTGTAACTGCACCTGGGATGGGCTTTGGACTAGGTGGTAGGGACCTACATAGTTGTACTGCCCTGAGCCTATGGGGAATTTGTTTATAAAAGGCAGTGGGACTTTTGACTATGGGCTACAAGTCTATTGGTCTTGGTTGTAGGGACTCTATCCCACACTCCCTGGATCTCTGAACTAAGGTACTGTAGCTTCAATTATGAAGTGGAGTGTTGTTAGGGAGGCTACATGAGGGAGGCATTCCATTTTTTAGTATAGTCAATCAAGCCAGAGTAATATCCAGAAATCTCTAGGTAGCATCCACAGAATAAGGAGTTAGAGCCCAGGTGAGCACACTCATGAGTATCTTGAGAACACCATCCATACACATGTGCATTAGTCGTTATGGGGAGGGAACACATTTCCAAAAGTGCCCTCACTCAACCCTGAATGACAAGGCTAGGGTTAGTCCAGGACACAGCTTTTTCTGAAATAGTAGACCACTCCCTATTATTAAGGCAAAAGGATCGAGGAATTTAAGTTTCTTAAATAGAATTTGGTGGGGGTGGGGTGGGGGTGGGGGTGTGTTTGTTTGTTTGTTTATTTGTTTCTCAAGGCCCAGATTGTGTAGAGGAAAGATTGATGGATGGAGAAAGAGGTAAGGAGTGGAGGACAAAGAAAGTGGACAGGAGCTAGAGTTAAGACTGTCTCCATTTCCTGTCTTACACAGCTGGATCCATATAATTAAGAAATGGAAAGGAACTGAGATAACTGGAAACAGTTTTGATCACTCCACTGTCCTACTGGAAACATTTTATTGCTTCTCCATTTACTTGTAGTATGAAGTACAATTTCCAGGGTCCAGTATTTAAAATCTTTATTACTTTGTTTTTATGAATTTCACATTCCAAACAATACAGATTATTAGTTGTTCCCAGGACTGCAGATCCCATCTCTTACTTTGTACATTCCTACAGGTTAGATCCCATTTCTGGAGCCCAGTCTCCTTTGAACTTTCTCTCTGAATCTTAGTTCAGGTTAAATGCCATCTATTCCTCAGAGTTTTCTCTGACCTTTCCTCCTAAATTGTTAATGTTTTCTCATAATACCTTGTTTATGAATTATTTGTGCACAGGCACTTCAGTAGAGTTTCATAGAATTTAAACTCTATGAGTATTGTTTGCCTTAAACTTTATAAGAACTTAATGTTCAGTTGAATGAAATTGTAATCTAGAGGGGAGAGTGACATCATCATCATCATTATCACTGTGACATTTTTTATATAGGATGTTAAAGCTTTCAATCTAATATCTCATTTGATCTTCATAGTAATCCTGTGAATTATTTACTGTTATTATTCCCCTTCTACAGATTGGGAAATTGAAACTCTGAATCTCTTGCCACAATCACAGGTATATAGGGTAAACATTAAAACTAGGACTTCTGACTCCAAGACTCTTTCCACTTTAGAAAGCTAAGTTTTTCTCAAGTTCTTCCAGTCCAAACAGATTTCCCTGGGACATAATTCCTTTCTGTCAGGTCCCAGATCACAGACTAGAGAGAGACCAAAGCCATTTTAGGATCAGGCCAAAAAAAAGATGAGCTAAACTACCAAGAAAATTCCCATGCTTTGCTCTGTAGTTTGCTATTTTTTTTTAGTCAGCATGCATTTTTAAATTTTCTATTAAAGCTTTTTATTTTCAAAAGATATGCATAAATACTTTTCAACATTCACCCTTGCAAAATCTTGTGTTCCAATTTTTTTCCCTCTCTTTCCCCCACTCCCTCCCCTAAATGGCAAGTAATCCAATATATGTTAAACATGTGCAATTCTTCTATACACATTTCCACAATTATTAGTACATAGTTATTTTTAAAGCAAAATATATTCAATGGGTTAACTTTCCTTCTCTTCAGTAATTAAATATCCATATTCTGTTCTCTATTTTCCCTAGAAAACATTGTGAGCAGAGATGAGAGCTGGCCCTGGACCGTGACGAGGGATTGAATTTATCACTATGGAAGGTAAGAAATCAGAAGGTTCTAGGTGTTCTCTTATTCCAGAGAGGGGATGCCAAAACTGTGTATTATTTGAAGAAAAGTGGATATTTTACAGATCTTCCATTACTGACTCCAGATTTCTCCCTTCCCAGAAGTAAGAAGGGGTCTTAGAACTCCCAACCTCTTAATTTGTAATCAAGAGAGAAGTTATCTGCCCAAAAACATACTGGTAAATAAATAACAGACCAGGAATTCTAATTCAGGTTTTTGTTTGTTTGTTTGTTTGTTTGTTTTTTAGAGATTCCAAATTTAGTTCTTCTTCCCCCTTGGCCCTTGTAGTAACAGCTACATCTTCCTAGTGTCACACTGCCTGACTACGTCCTTAAGTCTTCTCTTACAGACCAGGAACTCCTTCAGGGCAGAACATTGTGTTTTTTTCTTCTCATCTCCTTTACAACACCTGGCACATGACTAGACACATAGTGTAGCTGGCCAGTAATGATGTGGCAGTTGATTAACTAATTGAGAAGCTTCAATGTCAGTTAGCTTCCTAGTATATAGAGAAGTCAATGTGTAGGCATCAAGAAGCAGTGACCAAGAGAGGAAATTATAATCTCCTAGAATTTAGAGGAATTTGATTTTGACAATGATGTTTTTCAATATTTAGGTTTGTTTCAATGAATATAAACATAAATGAATATAAAAGAATATTTTCATAGTGAATGCATGAGGACTAGACAGAGACTCAGAGGCAAATTCTGGTGTTCATGGGACAACAGATGGCTATGGCAACAGAACAAGATTCTGGCTCAAATGTAACTCCTTCCTTAACAGCTGGAACATTTGACCCTTAAGTAGTCGCTATTTCTGAGAGTAGATTTCTGTCCCAAAATTATATTAAAAAAATAAGCACAGGCCACTCTCCAACCACAGTCATGATTGGAGTTTGTGTGGATTATGGCTCTGGTAGTTGAAAGTGGAGGCAAAGGTATTCAAAGAAGAAGGGCTGGATCAAGTGATTACAAAGGGATTCAGGGTGGACCCAACCCACAATCCTCTCTTCATTTTACTTGCCTCTTCTCACTCAAAGCCTATCTTCACCTAAAATCCTAACTGTTCAACTAGGAAAAGAGATGGACCAACAAGACTTTGGCTCTGGGGGGGAACTCCAATAAGGATTCTTTCATGATGCCATCTTGTCAAATGGCTTGCCCTAACAGCTGTCTTTTTCAAGATTGCTCCTAACTGTCCAATCCAATGAAAGATAATAAAAGAAAATTTTTAAAAAGAGCAATTTCTCCTGTCCTGCCTTAATTCTACTCTCTCAGAATAGTAATAGATAGATGATAGATAATGGATTGATAAAGAAAATAGATGGCTAGATAATAGATGAATAGATGGTTGGGCAACAGATAGATAGATAGATAAAGTCAGAAGAACCTTGCTCTAACCATGAAATGAAATTTAAGTTTATGCCTGTGTTTAATAAGGCCCCATACTGGGTTAATATACTACCAGCTCCTGAAAATTGCTGTTTGTGCATTGTGCAGCTTATGGGAGTGTGTATATAACTATGCATGTTGTGTGCACATATACTTTCAGGTCTTTCAAGAAAAAGCTTGGCAACATTAGCTCCACCTGAGCATAAAGGTTGGTGCCAGTGGTTAATATGGAAACAACCATCTTCAAGATTCACAAGGCAGCAAATACTCCTTATGTCAGCAGGGAGAGATGAGGAGGTTGTTTGGGGATGAGTTTTGAGTGTAGGCAATGAAGTGGATTGGTCTCTGAACTTTCCTCTATATGTTGAACCTTTGCAGATCTTTGGAGACTAGTTTTAGGGGGTGTTTCCCCAGAGTTCATTAAGGGAAAGATAGTTGTGATAAAGAGAGGCTGACAATTCTGTTTTCTTTATTAGTAGTGACTGGAGTTTGCACCATCCATGTCAGATATAAAGTGGAAGCTTAGAAAATCTGACACTCATCAATTCACTATTTTTGTTCTAGTGTCATTTATATACACAAGAGGAAAGAAATGTGACTTCAAAATTGCAATTAAATCAGTTCCTGAGCAGAAAGGCCTTTCTTTAGATATCTGCACCCATCAAATCTCTATTGCATCTCCAAAGAAAGTTCATTCACAATTTTTGAATTAAAGCAGACAATGTAAATATTTCACACCCCTGGACTGTGAGTCATTTACAATTACCCATGTATGTACCTAAATGTCATCCGGCAGAGTCCCTATCATTTTTGGTCAGGTCTCTGAAAGAATGGCGATTTTTCTAATGTTTTAAAAGTATTAACTTCCTTTCAAACATTCTTTAACCTTTAATGTTTTGTAACTTGATGAAAAGGTCATTTTGTTCAGAGGATGCTGCTGTTCCATAATTGTGCAGCTCTCAGACTAAGTTCCATTCAAACTCTAGGCTCTTTAAGAGGATGTATGTGCATATATGGATATGTATATATAAATATATGTGTGTATATATAGTCACATACACATATGTATGTATATGAGTTTATATGTATTATATATGTTACAGATATTCCTCAGGTACTCACTAAGATCAGATGCTCCAACAGAAGCAGATATTTTTGATAACTAAACTTTACCAATTTAAGCAGCACAAGTTTATTTTATTATGATTCTAACTATTTTATGGACATCTTAGATTTCTAGGCTTCTTCAACTAAAAGAGATCTCTTCAAACTAACATAACAAATTCTACTGTATTTTTAAACCAAGGCTACTCAACATTACTGAACCTCTTCTAGATGACTCAGGATCCTCCTTAAGAATATCCATTCTTATTCTGTAAATCTGAAATCCTCTAAAGTTAGGAGCTGTGAGAGATTAGCAGGTCCTTTGTAAAATGACGTCCTCCCTCTCTCCCCCCCCCATTTAGCAGCTTTGTTATTCTGTCTCCCCCTATTTTACTGGTATGTTTTGGCTATTACTTTCTTGACAGTCAGTAAGTATATCTATACATCAATGTTTTTCCCTCCTCTACCCCTTATGTTGTTTCGAATTTGACCAGAGACTGAGACCAGGTAAACA
Organism: Myrmecobius fasciatus; assembly: GCA_023553655.1. Taxonomy (NCBI): domain Eukaryota; kingdom Metazoa; phylum Chordata; class Mammalia; order Dasyuromorphia; family Myrmecobiidae; genus Myrmecobius; species Myrmecobius fasciatus. Next base: position 338,591 of record JAJPUD010001784.1, on the reverse strand, counting down.
GGCTTGATAGAATTATGACTAAAATAAGAATAAATACACCCTGAGTAAGGCTTGTGTGTGAAATGTAGGCACTTCAGTCAACTGTGACTTATATTTTCTTTATTTTTTTTCTGTTTCTCAACTATGTTCTAAATAGGGTTGTCTCACTTATGGATAGTGAGATGTTACTGTATATTAACTGTACCTCAAATCATCTTGGAAGTAAATCAGGATTAAGTATGAAGTAGGAGAAATAGTATTGTTATTTTGGGGTCATGTAATCATACCTATAATTCAAGCGAGAAACGCCATTTTTAGTCAGATACAGGATCCTGGGCAGTTTGCTGGGGTGACAGGAACTCTTAGATAGGGCTGTTAGAACACAGATATAATCTGTCATTTTCTGATTTTCAATTTATAGGGAACACATTATCAACTACTTAAATGAGTGAAAGTTTCTCTAAGGGGTCAAGGGTCAAGAGGGTTTAGGGAATAGTTCCTGTTACTAAAATTCCACAGTTTCAGTTTCTTAACTAGGAGTACAGTCATAATTTAAGCAGCATACTAGACAAATGACAATTTGGATTCAATGAATAAAAGATGGCAACTCAGTGACCATTTCATCCAACCCCCTTATTTGACATACAGAGGGAAAAAACTGAGAGATGATGGGATTCATCCAGTCACCCAGAGAAGGGAGAGATAAGAAAAGACAAAGATTCTGGGCACTGTTCTTGCTATACTTCTTTGCTGAGGGTGCAAATTCAGTAAGCTGCCCTAATAAGGTGATTCTCAGGATGTTGATTCCCCACCAAAGATGCACCTCTCTAAAATGAAAGAATAGATCCAAGAACATAAAAGAATCACTGATTCAGAGCAGGCGGTGCCCCTAGAGCTGACTAGCTAGCTTCTACTTCTGCTGCCTTCACTGCTTTCATTTCACTGCCCATTTCAGCAGCACTGTCCCATTTCAAACATCCTGAGAATATGTTTAATTACAATTTTGCTATCCAGTCTCTTAAAATAAAACCAAAGCAACCAGCTTATTATATTGCTCAGCATTCTGTTGCAAACATATATTTTTTAATAAAACACTTTTCTAACTAGAGAAATCCCTAGAGATACAGATCCTCATTTATAAGAAGTTCCCTAAAGGGAGTTAAAGGAGAGGCTGCTTTATAAAGAAAGAGACCAGAAGAAGGTGTTTTCAAGGAACCTTTAAAAAATAATCTAATTCTGAGGGTGAGATACACACTTTAGAGATGCAATTTTTTTAAATAGGGCCTATGTGGTTTTTTTTTTTAATATGGCCTCTTGATTTGTTCTTGTTTTTGTTGTTGTTGCTGCTACTGCTGTTGTTTTGTGTACAAGCTTTGTTTTGTTTTGTTCACTGTCTCCTCTATCATCATAACTAATGTCCCATGTCTTACATTCTTGTATTTTCAGAAGCATAATATTTAAATAAACAAATGATTTTCAAAATACACTTCATTTCATGCTATTTTTCCCTCTTCTCCCTTCTCTCTATATGGATAACCAATCCCTTCTTCTTTAATGTGCAGAGCCTGCAGTAAAGTGTGGTTGAGGCAAGGAGAAGAGATGTGCTGTATTTGATCACTGTCCACTGTCCCCACAGCTGAGGAGATGTGTGTAGGGAGTAATTAAAGCCACTTTGCCAGCTTAATGCCAGTCTGCAGTTTTTACACAGCCTGGGCTGGGAGGCTTGTCTGTATGAGGACTGGATCCCACAGTGAAGACATGGGAAGTGTGAGTTATACTGTGCCAGGGAGCTCTTAGCTCACAGGGACCATGCTTTTGGAAATGCATGTCCTTTCAGGAGACTGGGTTACACAGGCATCTCGATGTGGTGAAGGGATTTGTTAAATGGAATAAGTGGAACAAATTGTCCTGCCAGAAGCAAGGCATGGAGAAACCATTTTAAACGTAAAATCCAGTGCTGGCCATGGAAGGGAGGGCCAGTCTTTAAAAGGGGAATGAATGAACCAAGGTATTGATGGAAGCATTTAAGTTAGTGTGATATTTACAAAAGTTTTTTTTTTTCCTACTTTGAGGTTCTATACTAGGACAGAGCAGTCCTTGAATATTTTTTATATTTCTTGGAAATAGTGAGAACAGACCTTCCATTCCCAGAAAAAGAATTCACTTATTTTTCCCTTCTATCTTCTACTTCCACAAAGGATCATGTCCACATTTTTACCTATCTTGAGTTTGACTGACAGGATAGTTGAATAAGGGAATTATCTCCATTCCTGAACAAGACTAAAAGGAATTGCAGAAATCCCTCACTTAGACAGTGAACATATTACTACTGCTGATAATAATAATAATAATATTTATATTGAATACCGGAGTGACAAAGCTCTTTTCTCACAAAAACTCCCTGAACTTGGTAGTACAATTATTCTCATTCTTTTTTTTTTTCACAAGGAGGAAACAGGTTCAGAGAGGGAAATAATTTGCTCAGGGTCAGGTAGTTAATTTTTTCAACTTTGAAAGTTCAGTGTTCATTACTTTATGGAAGAAGGAAGAGGAGGAGGAGGAAGAGGAAGAGAGAAGAAGGAAAAGGAGGATATGAAAAAGGAGGAGGAGGAGGAAGAAGAAGGTGATGAAGATGATGATGATAATGAAAGAGGGAAAAAAGAGAGGAGAAAGAGGAAGATTTGGGGCTAGACCTATACATTCATTTGTATGAGTGAGTACTACTATGGAAACTCTTCAAGATCTGCAATTCCCATAATCTGTAGTCTGCATCTTGAGTTCTTAGAATCTGTAATTTGAGTTTTCTGTAGGCACTAATGAATTAAGTAATATATATTATAATAATATAGACAAATAATAAGATAAATCTATTTGTCAGAAGGAAGATTTGAATTCAAGTCTTTGACTTCAAGTTTGGTGTTCTAGCCATTATTCCACATCACCTCTTTGAAAGTAATAATAATAGTTGACACATCTGTACTTTTTTAGTTTATAAAGTTCTCTGTCTCCCTGTCTCTTTCTCCCTCCCTCTCTCCCTCTCTTTCTCTCTGTTTCTCTCTGTTTCTCTTTCTGTTTCTCTGGCTCTGTTTCTTTTTCTGTCTCTCTGTCTCCCTCCCTCTCTGTCTGTCTGTCTCTGTTGCCCCTCTACTCCCCTCCCACTTGCTCTTTTTCTGTTATGCTCTTTTTCTTTAGCTCTAATCTGCTGCATCCTAATAGTGATTTCAGTTCACACACAGCATGAGCACAATGAACTGAATCAGTGAGAAAGAAGGATTTGTTTTCCCTTTCTCTTTTTTTATGCAGGTTCTGAGAAATCGGCCTAGAGGTGTTTGTTTCTATTCCATGCTCTGTGTCCTCCTCCATGTCAAGTCCTGGAGATGATCCACCAGGGATCAGGAATTTGGACCATGATGACCTTGGACCTAAGATTTCAGGCTGGATGGTACAGGCTGCCAGGCTGGCATGGAAACCCCGAAAAACCAGGGTAACCACTACTCAGACCTGAAGTAGACTTGGGCTTACACTGTGCTCTGCAGGAACTGAGCTAAATCATGGACATAACCTTCTTCACCTTCTTAGAAGATGGCAAGAGGGGGAGAAGGGAAATGATACCTTCCCTGTGTTGGGGGAGCAAATTTGTATATTTGTGATTATATCTTCTGAAGTAAACATTTCTGTGAAAAACTAATTTGACTGTTAGTAATTTATGGAATGGGGATGCAAGGGGATAACCCTTTGTACTGGGGCAAAGGAACACTGTCATTGGTGGCTGAAGTTGTTTACAGAGAGTCTAGACACCCCCCACATACACACACCTCAATCTTTTTAAAGGAATTGCAGAACCTTAAGGAAAGGTAAGATCTGATTTACCTCCTTTTAGGCGGTGGGGGCCAGGTAACATGTGTTATACCCCTATGCATTCTGCAGCCCTTTCTGCTGATCGATAATTCCCCAGTCTAGACCTCTATTTCATGCCCTGCCCAGGGCATGATTACTTCTATCTCAGCTCCTCTCCTCATTCTCTAGACTGCATCTCCTGCTCAGCCATGCTGTTTTCCCAACCCTCCTTTCCATCTCCCAGCTATGTGTTATCCTCCCTTCTTAGAAGGCAAGGACCTTGAAAATAGGGACTTTTTTTTTTGCTTCTATTTGTATCCTCAGCACTCAGCATAGTGTCAGACACATTATAATTGCTTAAATACATGCTTTACTTGTCCACATCCCAATGATATCCTCCATGCAATCCATAAGTAATAATAATGATAATTCATGTGTATCAATATAGTTTTCAAAGCTCTTTCACATATTTTCTTATTAGCATAAAAAAGAGAAATCTGTACAACCTAGCTAGCTCATTTCCTTAATGCAGCCTTGAGCACAAAGGATCACCAGCAAGCCTTCTCTTACATTTATATAGAACTTTATAGTTACAAGTTACAATTTACATAAATTATTTCATCCTGTTTTCATAATAGCTATGAAAGTTTGATCATAGCTGGACTGGACTGATGAAGAAATTGAGGCTAAAGGTAAGTGGTTTGTTCTATCTAGTACAGCAGAGCTGGGGTGCCAACCTCAGGTCAAGGTTCCAAGTCCTCTGTTACATTTATGCAATATTTAAATTGATTAATTTCAGGGTAGGGGGGCGGAAATTACCTTCCAAGACAACATAGTAAATTCCAAGAGACTGAGGCCTGAATCTGAGCAGCCTTGTTCTCCAAGAACCATCACTTGATAATATTCATTGTGACAGGAGAATATGGCCAGTAGCATCTTCACTTTAACTGGGGAGACTCTATCCATTCCTCACCCCTCCCCCTTCCTTAATCCTGTCACAAAGAGCTGTCAAGGAAAGCACTTCTCTTTTCTCATTGTACCACCTATGTTAATTATTCTTAGCTAACTCAATCATCACTTTCACCCTGACACAATTTTCTTTCCAAAGAAAGAGCAACATTTCTTGCCGCCCCCAATGTAAATTTCTCCCACAATTTATTTCTAAAATAGCCACTCCTGGATGGTGGTAGCTGGCAGGGAAATTCTCTGATATGCTTTGCCTGCTTGCACAGCTCTAGCCAATTCTTCCAGAGGATCTTACAAGCTGGCCAACATGTTGGACTTTCTTTGAATCTAGTTATATTCTTTCATACTTCCATGTTCATTCCTACCTCTTCCCTGTTGCCCTTTCCAAACATTTCTCTGTTCTCCTCAGTACACCTGCTCTTCTCTTTCTCCTTCTTTTCTTTGTTTCTTCCTTGCCTCTGATAAATTGTTACTTTTCTTTTCGATTCCCATTTCTCTACTTCTTCCTGTACTCCACTCCTATTTTCTCTCTCTCTCAAGCTATTCAGCATCTCTTACTAGAGGCCATGGATGGTATCAGGGACATCCAAACTCTTCTGCTCCTCCTGTTTTATTCACTCTGGGAAGTGGCATAAACAATATATGGAACAATCAGAATCTTCTCTCTCCTAAACTATACTGGCCCACAGAAAATTTGTGGAGTCAGCAAATTTTCATTTTGGGTGTTATCTTCCTTTTTCCTCATCACTTGACTTCATTTCCAATGCCTTTATTATCTTAGTCACTCATCCTAGGGCACCAGTCTCTGACCATGCTCTCCCCTTCCTATCTCCATTTGATCTCCATTCCTATCTCTCTCTCAACCCATTCTGGCTAATTTGAAAAATTAACCTATTCCTGTGTGCTCTTTTTAGAAAGAGGTTTAAAGATACTACGTCCAGATAATATATGTAAATTAGAAACACAGAAAGCTATAGGACAAATAGCACTGGACTGGGAGCGTGGTTAGGAAATCTAGCCTTTAATCTCAGGCTTATTAATGATTAGCTATGAAAAAAATACATTGGATTATATCTTCCCAATATACCCATGGAAAGAGTCTGAAAGCATTTGTGTACCCTTGATGAATTAATATTTCTTGGCTCACATGAACTGTATGCCAAAGGGGATACTTAAAGAACTTGAGAATGTGATTACTGAGTCATAAAGATGGAGAATGAGAGTAGCATCAAAGAAGGGGTGAATAACAGAAGTCCTAGATTTCCAAAAAAGAGTTTGCAAAGTATAGGCTACTAAGCTTGTCTTAGTTTTCTGAGAAATTCTAAAACCCCTTATTGAAGAGATGGCTTATGTTTTTTTTTTTTTTTTTTTGGTTTGTGTGTGTGTGTGTGTGTAAAAGATGGAGAGAGATGAGGTAAACTCTAGTGCAATTAGATGAATGTCTATAGGAGTCAATAATAATTTCATGTTATCTTGGAAGGTCTCTAGTGGAGTGCTCCTGGGATCAAAGCTTGATATTTTGTTATTGAACAATTTTTGTCAATGACTTGGATAAAAATATAGATGGCATACTCACCAAACTTGTAGATAACACAAACCAAAGACATTAGCTAATACACTGGGTGACAGTCCAAGATCTGAAAAAATCTTGACAAGCTAGAATATTGAACTGAATCCAATCAGTTGAGATTCACTTGGGATATGGACAAAGTTTTAATCCCGAGTTCCAAAAATCTACTTCAGAAATACAAAGTGGGGAAGGCATGCTGAGACAGAAATTTGTCTGAAAACAATCTGGAGATTTTAAAAGAGTGAAAAGTCAGTTTGACCGAACAGTATAATAAATAATCCAAAGGAGCTCATTCACTACTGGGCTGTGATAAGAGAAATAGAGCTTTCAGAACTAAAGAGGCAAGAGTCCATTTGTACTTTGTCCTGGTCAGACTTCATGTGAAATGCTATTTTCAGTTTTTGGTGCCATATTATAGGAAGGACAAAGACCATCTAGAAGAGAGCAAATGTTATATAGCCAATGCCTTGTGGCTGTGCCATATGAAAATTAGTTAAACTAAAAGTTTTTAGCATGGAGGAGATTGTAAGATTCTTGATAGCTATCTAGAAGCATTTGTAGTATTGTCACAAGGAAGAGGTATTAAGTCTGTTATTTTCTATTTGACTCCAGAGAGCAAAACCAGAAGCAATTAATTAGGAAGCATTTATTAAGTTCCTACCATATGCTTGGCACTGTGATAAATTCTAGGTATATGAAGAAAACAATTAAACAGTTGCTGCTCTCACAGAGCTTATATTCTATAGGGAGAAACAACATGTATAGTAGTTGTTGCTATTGTTATTCAGTTGTGTCTGATTAATTGTGACCCTCTTTGGAGTTTTCTTGGTAAAGACATCAGAGTGATTTGCTATTTCTTTTTCCAGTTCTTTTTACAGAGGAAGAAATTGAGGCAAAAAGGGTTAAGTGACTTGCTCAGGATCACTCAGTTCATAAGATTTGAATTCATGAAGATCATCTTCATTACTACAGGCCAGATACTTTATCCATTGCATCACCTGCCCATACTTGTAGTAGAAGTAGGTACACTATATATATAATATGATACAAGGTAATTTTGGGAGAGTGGTAGAGAGGCACCAGCTAGGTAAGGAAAGGCATCTGGTAAGAACAAGAGCTTAAAATGAGCTTTTCAGAAAGGTAAGGATTATTAGAGTTGGTCATGAGGAGGGAATGGTTTCCAAGCATCTGGTGCAAAGGCCAGAATATGCGCTGAAGTACAGTAAAAAGATGAGGGGTTGAATGTGTGCAAGAGACAACGAGTAGATCATTTTGGCTAAATCACACACTGTGCATAATCAAAAACTAAGATATTGATCTTGAAACCTGAAAAATTCCCAAGTAGACTAGATCCACATTAATATATAATTGGGAAATATTTAACAAAATTAATAAAAATCTAATGCTACAAAGATGATGCTAATTTGTGGCTAATGTGTGGCCTGCAAGTACATTTTTATTTGAGTTTGAGGCCATTGTTCTTTCCTACATCTAGAAACCTTGTTAAGGGGTTTACATCTTAAACAGATGCATCAGTATTTGATCAGTCTGACAATTGGGAATAACTGGAACTTCTGGAGCAGGGGAGAGACATGGTTAGATCTCTTGAAAAGAAATGAGTTTAGACTTCATCTAAAGAAAACAATTAGAATTACATAAAAGTGGAGTGGACTGACTTGGGAGTTATAGGTTCCTTCTCATTTGTAGGTCTTCAACTGTGAACTGATTGATCATTGATTAGTCTCATTGTAGGATTTCTTTTTCAGGAATGGGTTTGACTAGATCCGTGCTGAGGTCCCTCCCAACCCTACATTTCTTGATTTTCTGTTTTTAAGCTGGAGAATTCTCATGTATTGTAACAAAAACTCTGAGTTTTTTGCTGATTCTGTCAGTAACACAGACAAGTTGGAGCTCTGAGAGTGACTGAAGATTGTAGTTTAAATGTTTATCCTCTGGAAAAATACTCGAGTACCTATTTGAACCCTATGTAATTAGAGCCATATCTTCCCATCTCACAGTCAGAAGGAAGAATGAATTTTAGCTCATGGTTAACAGAAATTTAATGCTATATCATTTTAGTTATTATCCACTTGACACAACCTGTATTTCTTAATGTTCAGGTAAAGGCACAAGGTGTTCACTGTATACTCCATCTAAATAACCAAATGGATCTCATACAACATACTTTCTAGGTATCATAGTATTGGGTTGGGAGTGAAGGAACAGCATTGTGGAGCAGCAGCTGAGAGCAACAATTGACAAAGTAGGAAATCCCTCATGCAAAGAGAGCCTTGGCCCAGCCCTTGAAGGGTTAATCATTTCTGCCCTGTGCAGCTGGTTCACTGGCCCCCTGAGAGTCATTGGCAATAGACTCCCAGGCACTACAAGGGTCACCACAGTCCCTGGAGGGTCAGCAGGGCATGAGGCAGTCCACGTTGGAAACATCTCCTCTGCCAGACACAAGTGCTGAGCCCATATGGTCTTTACTCTGCTCCCCAAAACACTACCTAAAAGCTGAAGGTTTGTGCTTCTTCTCATTTCTGGAAAGCAGGATTTTTCTGTGCTTGGAAACAAGGGTACCAGGGGATTCCAGTTTCTGGAGAGCATCATATAAGAGATCGGCTCCTATGAACTCTAAATGAGAAACATCACTCATGAAACATTCTCCCAGTGCGATTATCCTATTAGTTATCCTATTGTTGTTTTTGTTTGTTTGTTTGTTTGTTTGTTTTAGAATCCAGATTTGGTATAGGGAACTTCCTGGTATGGGAACTCTTTTCATCTAAGCAGATGAAGAATGAAGATTCTAAGAGAGCTGCCTGAAGCACAGAAAGGTAAAATCACTAAGAAAGTACTATCAAAGGCATCATTTGAACCCAGATCTTATAGGACAATTAATAGATTGCCAGGCCTGGAGTCAGGAAGACTCAGAAAGCCAGTCTCAGGCTCTTACTAGTTGCATGTCCCTAGTCAAGTCACTTAACCTGTTTGCCTCAGTTTCCACATCTACAAAATGAGGATAAGAATAGCACCTACCTCCCACAGCTGTGGTAAGGATCAAATGAGATTATAATTGTAAAGCATTGACTTAGCACAGTGCCTAGCACATAATAAGTGCTGTATATGCCAGCTATTATTATTCTTTAATTCCAAAGAAAGTCTTTCATTCACTATGCATATAGCCTTTTAGCAACAATGATCTTCCTCACCCCTAGTCCCACTCATCCCATTAAAATGGTAGAGGACCTTTGTGAGCTGGATCCCACTATTGATTGGCATAGGAGCTTTGATTTGCTCTGTTCCTGACCTAGGCCACTCATTGCCTCTTGGGCGGTCGGGTGGTTTCCCACTCCCAAGGGCTCAGCATATTGGTGCCATATTGAATACAGCCACCAATCACCTTTAGCTTTACCTACATCTCAGAACTCCCAATTTAAAGGGATCCCCCAGCCTCAGCCTCCCCAACAGCTGGGACTATGGGCCTGTACCCAACACCAGATCCATCTATGTGAAAATAATTGCTTTTCTGGTTGCTAATAGGGTATTAACCAAGATTCCATGATATAGTCCCTTAAAAGAATGTCTCTAGAAAATAGACGTTTTAAGTATCAAAGGAAAACTTTGTCACTGGCTCAAAGGGATCATAAGCTTTTGGAAAATCAGTGGCTGAGGCTCAAGGAAGCTTGAATGCTTCTGTAGCCCAGGGTAGCCGGGTTCAGGGGGCAAGTTGCTCCCATTTCTCTTCCCCGCCCTTCTGTAGGAGTGGGATCCTCCCCTCAGCCTCAAACCCCTGGGGATAGGGTAATTTAAGCTATACTTGATGTAAGCTATACATCACTGTCTCCTGGACCAGCTTTCAAATTAAACTCTGATGTACAAAGTTAAACAAAAATGAGATAAAAATTGGCAGAGGTTGAAGAGGGTCGAAGTAGTCAAAACACAAGGTAGACTATTGCTTCTTTTGATTTATGTTATTCTGTAAACTGGAAAAAAATAAAATAAAATTATAACTCTCCCTGAGCCTTTCTCATGGAGAATGAGGCATCACTAATTTATTTTCTATAGACTGACTCCTAGGCTTTTGGTCTGGGAGAGGAAAGCATTCCATTGTTTGCCTATCGAAGTATCTCCAGTTACATAGAAAAAGGGGATTTGAAATGATTTTAAACCACCTCCAAAGATGCTATCTGGAGACAGTAATGTTACGTCTCTATTTTCTTTCCATTATGCCAGTTACGTCAAATATCTGCCAACCTACTTGTAGCAGGCACAAACATCTCCTAGGAGAAAAAATGTCCAGGGAATATTGTACCCTAAAAATATGAACTCCTCCTCCCCTCTCCCCACAAAATCTTCACTTCAATTAATTTCAATTTTCACAACCCAGCAGGAGGGCTTGGCTCAATCAATGCAAGTTACATTTCACTGAACAAAGAGCCATGGGTTCAGTTCACCACTAGAACTGAATTTGGAGGATAGCTCTTAGATGGGACATTTCAACCTTTTTTGGAATGCAATACTTCCTGATTTTGATTTTATCCTCTGATACCCTTTCTGCACCCCAACCATAGAGTCACAGCATCAAAGTGAAAAGGGAGCTCAGAGAGAATTTGTTCTACCTCCTATCCAACAAACAGTGATCCGGGTCTTGAAGATTTACAGAGAACAACACACCTCCCAAAGTAACCCTTTCCTCTTTTTGTGGATAGATCTAATTGTTAGGGAATTTTTTGTTTGTTGTTTGTTAAATTCAGCTTCCATTTGTCTCTGTACAACTCTCAACTATCATTTCTACTTCTGCTTTCTGGGATATAGCAGAACAAATCAATTAACAAAAATTGATTAAATGCCTATTATGTGCTAGGCAATATGTGAGGCCCTGGAGATACAAATAAAAAGAATGAGAAAATCTCTACTCTTGAGGGGCTTCCATTCTATTGAGGAAGAAAACAATGTAAGATAAGAAAACATGTGAATTTGTGTGTATGTGTATGTATAGATATGCAACTACATACATGCATTCACACATATATGTGTTATTTTTATGCACACAGCACAATTTCATAAAAGTAAATATGATATAAATTTAAGGTAGTTAGATAGAGGATACTAGCATTTGAGAAAAGGGATCAAGAAGGGCATCATAGAAAAGATAGCAATTCTTGAAGGAGATAACTCTGTGAGATTGAAGTGAGGAAGAAGTACATTTCTAGCATGGAAGATGATAGTTGCAAAAGCAAAGAGCCAGGAAAAGGAGCTGCTTGTGTGAAGGTGGTGTTTTATTGAACCATAGAGTTTGGAGATGCAAGCAATAGCTAACTGGGGCTAGGTTTTACAGGGCTTTAAAAATAAAACAAAAAAACCCCATATTTTATAGAAGAGGCAATAGTAAATCATGAGGGTTCTTGATTAGGAAAATGACATGATCAGAGCTATGCTTAAGGAAAATTACTTTGGTAGAGGTGGGGAGGATATTGGAATGGTAATAGACTTGAGGCAGGGAGGCAAATTGGGAGGCCATTGAAATAGGCTAGGTGAGATGTGAAAAGGGTTTAAACCAAGGTAGTAATTGTGTAGGCAGAGAAAGGATCAAATGTGAGACATATTGCAAAGATGGGAAAGGCAAGATTTGGCGTACTATTTGATATACAGTCATCCCTTCCACAATGTGACTTCCCATTGCATTTTCAATATATCACATTTTGATATGTTTCAGGTCAGTATAAGAAATTAAATGGGAATTTTTGGGAAGCTTTGCTGGAGTTGCAGATGACACTTGAAGAGGACACAGAGCCTATGGCCAAATATTTAACCCAAATTTTACAATATGTTAAAGAACAAGAAAAAATTCAGACCTTACTGTATAAAGTGAATGGTTCAAGGTAACATTAAAGTTATGAACCTAGGAGACTGGGAGAATAGTGAAAATGGGACACCTGGAAGAAGAAGGTATATTCTTAGGCTAGCAGTGAAACTTCTCTGAACTTCCTAGTTAGTCCTCTGTGGGACTAGATGAGATAATGTTCCTCAACTGTAAATCTCATGAGACTTTCGATTCCTTCCTTGATATTAGAGAATAAACTGTAATAAATAAAATGTAATAAATTACATTTAAGACATATTGAGTTCAATTTGTCCAGTTTATCCAGTTAGAAATTTGGGTCTGAAGCTCAGGGAAATTACTGGAGCTAGACGTACAGATTTGTGAGTCATCACCAGGAAGAGAGAAGTGAAGAATGTCCAGGAGAAGACCTTTGGGAAACAATTAGGGAACATAATCTGAACAGGAAAACTAGCAAAGAAAGACAGCCAGTAGAGGGTAGTAATACAAATCTCTCTTCTCCCTAGCAGGTCCTCAAATACATGAAGACAGCTGCCATACCTCCCTAAACACTCTGATTGTCCTTATTCCTAAAATCAATCAAGCCATCTTTATTGAACATCTCCTATGTGCCAGGAACTATATAAATATCTGTGTATAAAACAAAATCTGTGCCCTTGAATAGTTATCAAGTCTTGTTGGAGAAAAGCACACACACACACACACACACATACACAATGCCTTCCCTCTGTTAACTATTTTCTATTTATCCTATACATAGTTTGCTTTGTATCTGTTTGTTTGCATGTTGTCTTCTCCCATTAGACGGTAAGCTCCTTGAGGACAGGACTGTCTTTTGCCTTTTTATTGGGGGGGATCCCCAGTCCTTAACACAGTGCTTGGTACATAGTAGGTGCTTAATAAATGTTTATTGAGCTGACTGTGGAAAGATAAATCAATATCAAGAGTAGTATACAAAAGTTGGCCTAGACTATAATACTTTGTGTGATAATGATCATTTAAGTCTATACAGTTTTGTAAAGTCTTTATGGCCTCATTATATTCATTCTCTCATTTGTCCCTTATGGCAACCTTGTAAAGAAGATGAGGCAAGTGTGACATTTGACAAATGAGAAAACAGGTTCAGAGAAATGAAATGACCTTTCCCAGGGTCATGTAGCTAGTGGCAGACACTCAGAGGTCAGGAACAATAACACGGGCAAAGGCCGTGACAGCTATCAGAAGCATTGTATGGCATCTGATCAGAATCACAAAACGGGACTGTGGAGTCCAAAGGAAAAAAATGAGCTGAAGAGAAGATAAGTGTCGCTTATGGTTAGAAGTAAATTTTTTTCTACAATTGGATATAAAATAAATTCAAGATGGAGAGAGGCATAATTCAATGAGAAAGGGTCTGAACTTTCTCACTAAACTTGGAATGGAGTGACCTGGGTTTTAATCACAAACTACCCGTGTGAAAGTGATGTCACTTCTTTAGACCTCATTGTATTCATATGTAAAATGACAGAGTTGGACCAGACAGAAAATACCTAAGGTCCCTTCCAGCTCTAGACCTATGATTTATGACTTATTTATTTAAAAACTCATTCATTCATTCCTTTGTTTATTGGTTGGCAGCACAGTATAGTGACAAGAGAGGGCAACAAGGGGTGGATGGCATGGTGGATAGAGCACTAGGCTTGAAATCAAGAAGAATCATCTTCATGAGTTCCAATCCAGTCTCAAACACGTACTAGCTGTGTGACTCTGGGCAAGTCACTTAATTCTGTGTGCTTCAGTTTCCTCATCTGAAAAATGAGCCAGAGAAGGAAATGACAAAGCTCTTCAGTATCTTTGCCAAGAAAATCCCAAATGGGGTCACGAAAAGTCAGACATGGCTGGAAAAATGACTGAACAATAATTGAATTGATAGTGAAGAGAGGTCAGCTAAATTGGGTTTGAATCTTGGTTCTACAATTTGCTGTGTGTATGTCCTCAGGCAAGTAATGAAATTTCTCTGGGTCTCCAGTATAGTCCCCAGTGGGCCTAAATGAGAGGATGTAGTCTAGCTCTACATCTCTTGAGACTTTCAACTCCTTCCTTGAGAGTATTGGCCAGTTATCCCAGTGATGGCCAAGCAAAGCATCAGAGTTCTCTTGCAGTCTTAAACTGACACACTCTTTAGAAATGAGAAAAAGGTACCAGAAGCTGCTTCATTGCCTTTGCTTTGGGGGGGAAGGAAGTATCTCTATGCATTCAGATTAAATAGAATAAGAGGCAGCCTCCAAGAATTTTTTAAAAAATAAATTCAATTGAGTAAGAAAGACAGTAGGAAGACCCCTTGCTCTTAGGAACATGAAGTCTATAGGAGAACAGATGCTTGGATGCTGTAAGGTTATTTGCTAATAGGTAAAGGAACAAGTCAGATGGGCTGTGGAGGAGTTCATAGGGGGAGCATGTAGCTGCTACCTCTAGGGAGAAAATTTTTCTATTTTAAATATATCTATTTACTAGTGGTTTTTGCTAAATATGGACTAAGTCCAGCTCTTCTACCCGGAGTACCATGTTGTCAGCAACCTTTAAATTCCTGAACCCTCAAGCATAACCTTGATTGCTCTAGTTATGGTTCATTCCTTAGCTGAATGCTTTTAAGAGCTTTTTTCCATGCCTAAGCAACCCATACTTCCTTTGCAATTCACCTACACCATCTTATTCTCCCTGAGTATGCCTTTCTAAGAGGTAGCCATCACCACCTTCATTTTTCCATTGGAGAAAAATAGCCTATGGAGTTTTCATGGAGGTGGTGGGACTTGGGGTGGGTCTTGAAAAACAAATGGGATTGAGATTTGTAGAAAAATGAGAGGGACACATCAAGGAAGAAGGAAACAGAGGCTGGAAATGAGAATGCATTGGAAAACATTAAAGACATAGACCTAGCTCAATACCTGGGTTCATCCTAAAGAGAATGAGAGATGAAATTGGAGTTATACTTTAGAGAATTCTGAACACAGAAAAGAAGTTTTGAAACTGGGATCTGAATGGCCAGTGGCTTTTTTTGGTCATTGAGAACTAACACAAGGACAGTACAATGAATCCTTATAATAGATGTTCTAACATTTCATCCTGTGACTTGAGTTCTAGAGTCATTCTGCCATGGATATTTAGATGGCATAGTACAAAAAGAACAGAGAAATGAGTTCAAATCCAGTCTCACAGATTCACTGTGTGACCTTACACAAGTCATTGTCCTGATTACCTCATTTTCGTTACCTAGAAAATGGGAATAATAACAGTGTTTGCCTCCCAGGGATATTATGAAGATCTAAGGAGATATTTGTAAAGTGCCTGGGACAGGATAAGGACTTAATTAAATGTTTGTTTTCTTCTTTTCTTCCTTCCTGAGCTTGACATGGCACCCATTTCAAACTGGTGATTGCTTCAGTAGTACATGCACATGATAGGCAAATCAATGTGTTCTCTTCTGAGTATCTTCTGATATTATCAATAATATCAAAAACAGCAGAAAACTCAAGAAGCATGTGGACCCAGACAAGGCCAAAATCTTTCTCCTCCGTGCTTCTTTTCTCTCTAGATTGTGTGACACTGTTCTCTTCTGTTTTTTTCTATTGCCTCTCTAACCATTCCTTCTCAGTCTCCTTTGCTAAATATTCGTTTAGCTCATGCCCACCAACCATGTACACTTAAAAATCAACTATCCAAAAAAAAAAGATTAGCCAGGAAGAAAAATATTCTGGATAGAGTTTTAAATTTAATCTGTTAATCATTAATATTTTCTTTATTACTTTCTTAAATCCAATCAACAACAACAATAAATAAAGCCCTGAATTGTAGTTCTTTCTGATTTCTAAAGTGTAAATATTCATATGGAATATTTAGTAAGCTAGCCCTTAAAATCACTCTTTCTCTTGTTGATTTAATGATCTCCCAACACTTCAATGATCATCTCTATGCTGATGATTCTCAGCTACTTATCCCAGTCCAAACCTCTCTCCTGACCTCCACTTTTACATCGAATACCTGTGTCTAACATTTTGAAAATTACTATTTTAAAAGTCTGGGTCTCCATCTTCCTTGGCTTAGAAATGTAGGGCCTTCCCATGGTCTCATGCCATTCAGATAAAATAAGCTCAGAAAAATTTGATCTACTCTGTTTTTGATTTAGACCAGTTTAATCCAATGACCTGCTGACCTTTTCACTCTGGGGGCTCACCATATTAATGTCAAACTTAGTACAGACACATTTGATCAACATAGCCTTCTTTAGCTCAGGACTTAGAGTTCAAGAGATCTTCCCAGAGGCAGCCAGGGTTACAGGTGTGTACTACTAGGACCAGCTAAACCTTCCTTCGTTACAGAAATTCTAAACCTTATTTATTTATATAATATTTAAACCCTTCCTTATCTGACTACAAGAGCAGTATTTCATATCTACAATATAATTATTCATCTTTATAATGAAGGGAACAAGGTGCTTTTTTATCCTGGGGCCAAAGCTGGTAATTAGATTTACACACAGTTAAATTTCCCTTTTTCATTCTTACCTAGTCCACATTGTTGTAGATATTGTTTGCCTTGTTTCCCCTATTACATTTTGTATTACATTACATCCTCTATTTCCTCCTTATTACATTTTGCATCAGTGCCTCTCTGGTTTTCAAAGTGATTCTACTTGGTGAGACAAAAGGCCACCTACCCTCTCTGCTTGGATTTGGAACAAAGAACCCCAAACCCCAAACAAACATAAAAGAAAACTACTCAACTCCTTGGCTTCAGACTTACCCAGGGATAGTGTAAATAAGCTGTTAACCTTCACTTTTAGACACTAACATATGATTAACTTGAATAAAAGAGATCAGACATCCCCTGATTGAAGGGCACCCCCAACTTCATGGTATGCTCTCTTTTTTTTTCCTTGTCCTTCAGCAAAAGTCTGTGACTCATCTGTACTTTTTTTCTCAAATGATGAACATTGTGCTAGTTTAAAAAATGTTTTTTCTTTTCTAGGTGAAGTTAGTATCGAGTTTGGAGAAGGAAAGAGAGGTGTGAGGGAGGAGGATTTCCAATAAATCTGGATGGCCCTTCTTCTCTATGTCCATATTTCAGCAGAAAGAATGCTGCACTTAATGTCAAGTTCTTCAGGTTTGACTCTGAATTCTGTGACTTTAACAAGACATATTAGTTCATTTAGAAAATGGGGATGTTGATATCTGTAATTCCTTTCTTAAAGGATTATTGTAAGGAATTGGGGGGGTGTTTTGTTTTATTTGCTTACTTGAATTTTTGTTATTGTTGTTGTTGTTATGCCAATTTTGAAATGCTAACAGAAATATCAGTATTATTACCTTAGTGCAGCTTCTTCCAAAATATATCTTGTGTCCCTTTCTTCCCCAATTTTTTGGGTGTTTTGCCTTTTTTTTTGTTTTCTTATATCTAGGTTGTTAGTCTACTTGAAATTGTTTTTGTGTTTTCTTAATGATGTTTGGATTCTATTTCCCTATTAATTTAAGTCCCTTGAGGGTAGGATTGCTTCATTGTAGGTGTATCTGTGTTTGTATGCTCAGGAACTAGTACAGTGTCTGACACATAGTAGGCACTTAATAAATGCTTGTTGATTTGAATTGAGATGAGTTCCTCAAAGATTATATGATACATTTCATGTTATCCCTTTGTGCTATGCACAGGAGATAGGTAAACCTTGTTTTTCGTTGCTTAAGGGGGTGTGTGTGGTGTGTATGATTAAATGGTTTTAATGAGCATTGTCATGACAAATGCATTATGATTATCTGTGGACTAGAGATAAGGACTTAAGGACTGAACCCATAATTGCATTGTAACTCCAGTGAGGAAATTTCCTGTTCCAATTTGGGCTTACATCTTCTCTATAATTTATAGTCTCAGAGAGTTCTTTAGAATCTAGAACAATGACTGGGAAATTAAATTTACTGGCTCATGATCGTGTGAAGTGTGTTACAGGACTTGAATCCAGGTCTTTGTAGTTTCTTTATCTTCTAGGCCAGAGATAGCAAAATTCTTGAGTGGACCTGACTAGATTAAATATAAATGGGAAATAACCAACAAAATAAATAAAAACAAAATACTACACAGACAATGTTAGTTTGTTGGGGCAGGAATCTATTTCTATTGAGTTTGACACCACTCTAAACTTCACCTTAATTCCTCTGACCATTTGTAGACCTGAAAATAGGGTCATCTTCCTCTAAGCAACCATTCTGTGCTTGCCAATGTATTCCTTTATGGGCTGTGCTTAGTTCATCTTATCATTAGTCATACCAAGTTCGAGACTGAAACTCTGATGTTCTGCCATTTCTGGACCCATGCTCCTCTGGCTTTAGTGTTATTCTGGCTTTAATAGCTAGTCTGGATTCCAGTATCCTTATGGCTCAAGCTCCTAGATGAAAAACTATTCCTTTGTGTAGAACAGAATGAAGGAAAAGCTAAAGACTCAGGGTTCTTTCTCAGGCACATAGTTTAAGGGATGGAAGGTTGGGAAGGAAACCTAAGGAACTTCCCCTTTTACAGTACATTAGTTATTGGTGGTGAATAAAGGAATCCTTCACTCTCACATGTGATTGCAAGAAAAGCTTTGACTGTGCTCAATTAATATTTAAAGTCACAAATAACCAATGGAAGAAAAGTTACTGTCAACCACATGGTAGACCAAGGAAGACTATCCACAAATGCTTTGGCCCTTGAGTTTCCCAGAAGCAAGCCCCCAGAAGAACCTTCCATCTTAGAAATCCACCAAGTCCTCTTATAGAAGCATTTTTAATTTTACTACTGGGGAGGGAATTTTACAGGAGAGAGAGATGGGACTCATTTTACTTTACCCTTCTTTCCTGCTGGTCTCATCTCTTGATTATCTCCCTTAAGAGATAAGAATAAGTCCTCATAGAGTCTGAGCTGGAAGGGCTCTTTGAGTCATCACTTCCAACCCACTAATTGGCACAGTGGATATGGCACAGGAAGATCTGAGTTCAAATCTGACCTCAGATACTTCCCAGCTGGGTAACTCTGGATAAGTGATTTAATTCTGCTCACTTTCTTTTGTTCATCTATAAAATGAGTTGGAGAAGAAAATGGCAAACAACTCAAAGCCCCAAATGGGATCATGAAGAGCCAGACAACAAATTTAACAGATGAAGAAACAGAAGGAAGGAAAGAAACACTGCAAGTGTTTTACAAATAATGTTTTATTTCATTTGACTCTCACAACAACCCTCCTAAATGGAGCTTTGATCATTATCCCCATTTTATGATTGAGGAAACTGAGGCAGACAGAGATCAAGTGACTTGTAAAGGATTTGAGACTCTATTTGAATTCAAATCTTCCTGATTCCAGGTCTTGTGCCATATTCACTAAGCTACTTCTAGTTGATGATCAGCAACATTTTATTGGTTTAAGTAAAACAAAGTAGAAAAATCAGGTGAAGCTAGAGTCATAACTTTTATCTGAGTGGGATTTGAACTCAGGCCTTTGTGATCCTAAGTACAAAACCTCTTCTACCAAACCATAGATATTTTCTATTTTTTTTCAACTTTTACTTATCATCTTTCCCCAAGTAAAACTTGTTTCCACCACCTTCATTACCCATCCATTCCTAAGTACTCCTTCTTTAGGATGTCTTAGTAAGGAAAGGCTCTGCCCAGTTAAACTGTATTTTAGGATCTTTTCCTCTTTTTGCCTTCAGGATGACATGCTAATCTGTCTTAAAGTGTTTATAGTTGCCTAATGGATTAGATATCTATCCACTTAGATCTCCCATTTTTATTTTAGCAGGGGCCTTCTGGGGACAATGTTTTGGCCCAAGAGATTCTAATGGCAGGAATTTTAGGCATGAGTGCAGGCCAAGAAAGGAGGCATTTGGGAATAGAGGACCTTTGGATACACTCTAATTTCATTATAGGAAGAGTTGTGATTTGCCCAGGGATAGGGCTAGCTCCATTATTGGACAACTGAAGGGGCCCAACCTTCCTTTCCCAGGATGAGAACATACATAAAGCAACCAGCCTATGCTCTGGAACCATGTCCAGAGGCTCACTTACCAAATGCCCTTCCTAATAAGCAACAGCTGTCTCTGTGGTTTCTCCTCAGCAAGTGATTCATGTCTTTCCCCAGATGCGATAAGCGGAACAACTGTTTACTTAGATATAGTACAGAGGGACAATTGGAAAAATGGTCGACTGTCAGCTGGAAATATTTTGCTGTTATTTGATCCTTGACAATTAGTCTGAATTAGTCATATGGTGTTAATTGGCAGGGTGTTCTTTCAGGCACTGCAGTGGCTAAACCAATAGGCCTTACTTAGAAATGAGAACTATAGGCAAAGGCAAACCCAAAAGGAAAAAAAAAAGGGAATTAATTTAAAGTTTCAGATTCTGTTCTCACATTCTTCAGGACAGAATTGTCCTCTTCAGCCCAGCCAACTGATCAATTCAATTTAGTTCAAATGATTTATAAAGCACCTCCCATGTGCCCAATACTGTGGTGGGTGCCAGAAATACCAAGACAAAAATGAAAGTCTCCTTTTTCAAGGAGACTTACTTAACTATTATAGGTTGCCTGACCTGTGGCTCCCCTAATGTAAGCCCAAGTTCTTGGGATGAGATCCATTTTGTTCATAGATCAGAAAGGCTAAAACTGGGAAAATTCCACTCCTTTTTAATTCTTTCTCTTTAAGTTAATTGACATGAAATACAAATGAGACTATATTCTGAGTGAGAATATTTTCTTGGGGGATGGGGGAAATATGGGGAAAAAATGTTGAGTTTTGATATTTGAGAAAGTATTTGAATCTTCTCAGGAAGAATATCATACCTTGGATATGGAAGTTAAAAATAGAAGTTTATGATAGAATTCTCAGTCTAATTATGTTCATGTAATTTAAGATATTGCATTCTATTCTATGCCTATGCACTATGGACCACTATAGTCATCTCCAAATATATTATTTAATAGACATATCATAAATATTTCTATAAGAAGGTAGAAAAGTTAGGTTTATGGTTGTTTTCCTCCAAAGAAGAAAAAGCATAATATTTTGTGAAGTCTTTACCAAACCATCAATTGCTGTATCTCAAGAAAAGAGAGAGGGACAGAGACAGAGACAGAAACAGAGACAAAGACAGACAGAGATAGAAACAGAGAGAGAGAGAGAGACAGAGACAGACAGAGACACACAGAGAGAGACAGAGACAAAGACAGAGACAGCGAGAGGGAGAGGGAGGAGAAGGAGAAATCTGTATTTTATTTCTTAACAGAAACATCTCTAATATTAGGGATGATGACTCCATTTTTATAATTAAAGATGCAGAAAAGACACTGCCTTCAGAAAAGGAAAATGCTATACTGTACCGGAGATGGGGTTGATTTAACAACAAACATGAGTCAATTCTAATTTTGAGTGATGAGGCTGAAAAAGCTCAGCTGACTTTGCACTGATGGTTTATTTAAACACATTATTAAAAACGTGTAAATAGGCTGATTTACTCCTTCCCCCAACTTCTTGGCACCAGCTTGGATTTCCAACTGGATTCCTTTCTGGATCATACTAATGGGGGATCCTTGAGGCTAGCTTGTTCAGGCTCCCTAAATTTTGAATGAAGCATGGGTTCTTTTTACAGAAAGTGATTTGCCTTTAGCAAGGACAGGGTCAGAGGAAATAAAATAAAGTGATAGCAATATTTAAGTTAGATTTTTTTTGTCAAGAAATTAATAGAATCTTCAAATTGGAAGAACTATAGAAGTTACCTAGCCTAACCTCTCACAATTTGAGGGATTCTTTTCTACTTTGTCTAAGATTGGTAGTCATCTGGTGTCTGTTTCTATGTTTTCAAAAGCCTTGAAGCAGCTCTAAATTGTTGTATGACTCCAATTTGTTAGGGAAATCTTCCATGATATTGAACTGAATCATGCCTCTGAAAGTTTAACAATCAGTCCTACTTCTGCTTTCTGGGGTCAAGCAAATAAGTCTGTTTTCTTCTTCTGATATTTAAAGAGTTATCACATGCACATATTTTCCCTTATACTTTTCTAGATTATTTCTATTGTGACATGATTTTGATAGGTAACTACTACTAATAATTTTAATAGGTGATACAATGGATAGAATGCTGAACCTGGAGCTAGAAAGACCTGAATTAAAATTCAACCTCACATATTTCTTAGTGGGAGAGCCTGTAGGAGCTGTTTAACCTCATTTGTAGTATCAGGAATGTTGGGTTGTTGTGTGGACCAAATGAGATATTTGTAAAATGTTTTTCCAGTCTTTAAGAATTCTATAAATTCTAGGTATTATTAATGACTGTACCATTTTGGTTACAGTCCTGTCACTTTTTGAGATAGAGAAGGAAAGGTTTCACCTGTGATTGATAGAGAGATGATGAAGAATTTCCCTTTTCTAGGCAGCTGATAACACAATGAATAGAGAGCTGGACCTTGGAGTCAGGAAGAACTGAGTTCATATCTCCTCTCAGACATTTTGTGATTGTGTGACCCTGGATAGCTTGTAATTTTTATTTACCTTGATTTCCTCAACCATAAAATGGAGATAATAAAAAGCATTTACTTTCTCCTAAAATTGTTGTATGAATCAAATGAGATAACATTTGTAAAACTAAAATTCCTGCCATTAGAATCTCTCGGGCCAAAACATTGTCCCCAGAAGCCCCCTGCTAAAATCAAAATGTGAGATCTAAGTGGGTAGATATTAACCCATTAAAACAAAAAACATTTGTGAAATATAAAGTAGGTATTACATAAATGTTTATTCTTGTGTTATATTAATGCAGATAGGTAATTACTCTGCAACTTAAGGGAGCAGAGATTTATCTCAAGGACACAGAGAGGGTTAATAAATGTTCTAGACCACATTAAGAGCATATGATATATTAAAGACAAGATTTAAAACTAAGTATTCCTGAATTGGAGCTACCATATCAACTATACCAAAGATTGTCAAACTGCTGCCCAATGGCACACTTTTGTTTTTGTAGGATTTAGGGGCTAAGAATGATTTTTTAAATTTCTGATTTTTTTAAAATTTAAAACAGTCACTGCACTAAGCTGCCTTTATCCAATGTCCTTCTTAAATTGTGAAGCCTAGAATAGAACCCCAAACTCCAGATGTCCTTGGCCTAGAGAAGAATTTAATCAGGACTTGGGAAAACAGCAAAGAAGAGATTGGAGATATTTAATAATACTACAGATCTTCCTCTATGTAAATGCAGTTTAGAGACAATAGTGTATTTCCCCCCTTTCTGATCCCCATCCCCAAAATTTCTTACTTACTTTCAAACATCTGCCCAGTTGGTTTTACAAGAAGCCTTTCCAGATACAATTCCATAATGTCCAATTACTATTAACTTCCATTCTTCCAACCCCCTTAGCATTTATGTACAGTGAAAAGAAACAATTTTCTGTAGAAACCCAGGAGAGAAGAGGAAAGTGGAGCTCACTGAGTTTCTTTTCAGCGTCCTGACTGATTTCCCACCTGGTTTCTTTTAGGTCTAGGTCAGAGTACTTATTTTCATAGCTGCTTCAAAAGGAAAGGCCAAAGGGTTATGTAAAATTACACAAAGGGTTGCACAAAGTTACACAAAATTATACAAAGAATCACACAAGCTAGCTGCAAGAGGGATGGGGGTGGGAGGAAGGCAGGCCAATTTTTGGAGAAGGAGAATCTCTGGGTTACCAGTGGTTTCCTTGTTCTAGCAAGCATGGAACAGGACAGGGCGGTCCTAGATTTCTATCCCAGAGGCAGTGTGATATATAGAGAGAGCACAAGACTTTATGTAGTTGGGGAAACCAGGCTTTGAATCCTGCCTCTGACATGTGTGACTATGGTGGGAAAATCATTTCATGTAACTGAAGCCTTGGCTATAATAAAATGGGGACAAAGAAATAGGTTCCAAGAGTATCTCCCTCACAGAGTGGTTGTAAGGAACAAATTAGATAATGTATGTAAAGTGCTTTGTAAACCTTAAATGGTATATAAATGTCAGCTATTGTTATTATAAATGAAGGAAGTAAGGAAACCCATTGGGGTTTGGGGGTAAGGTAATCCCCTATTTCTTACTATTAATGGGCAGTCAGTGAATCTCTTAGGAAATTGTTAACTCTCCAGTCCAAACTGCATTGACCTTAGCCCTAGGGCAAAGAAAAAGGTCTACCTGAAGCTTCTGCCTTGTACAACCAACCTACGTACTCATGGCTGAGCCTGTGCTTAGGAGAGGGTGGCTGTGGGAGCAATTTTGATTCATACCATGGAGAGGAGATATAGATTTTATTAGAAGGCCCTGACGTAAAATGGACAGATAACATTATCAGAGCATCATGAGAAGAGTGGAAAGGTACTGAGGTGCCTGTGCTCATACATCTGTATTGAACTTCTATCCAGGTTTAACAAGGTAACTAGTTTGGAGAGAAGAGAAGATTCTTAACATTTCGGCTATTTCTTTATCTCATTAAATCTTGGTATTTGCAAGGGCCAAATTTCCAAGGGGTCTCTGACAAGACACTTGCGGTGCTGTTCCTGGTTTCCCATATATGAGCTCAAGAGATCACCAGAGGCTGGATCTGTGAACTGGAGTCCTAGGTTCATAAAGTTTACTTGACTTGATAGGGGAGTCTTGATCAAGTCCTTTCTCCTAGGATTTTTCAGTTGAAGACCCAGAAGGGTAGATTAGGGAGATTTAGAACTAGAAGGGGCTTTAGAGGGCGTTTAGTGTAATTCTTCCATTTTTAACATGAGAAAGCTGGAGTCCTGAAAGTTTTCTTAAAGGAAAGAATAATATGAAACTTCTCTCTGTGTTTGTCTGTCTCTGTCTGTCTGTCTGTCTTTTATATCACAATCTATTTCTTTTAAGCTACCATTATATGTCTCCTCAGTTTCTAAGGATTTGCATCAATATTTAATCTTCAGAAAAGCTATCAGCTACCCTCATGATCTTTCTTGTTGTGCCCTCTTTCATGGATCTATTTGCTTTTGAGAATTTTTTCCTCTATTTTTGCAACCTATGGGTATTCCATTTTCAATCAAAGCACAGCATAGGATAATCAGGTTAGTGTTAATGGTAGTAAAATTGATAATGGTAATGCTAGGGATGGTCACAAACTCCCACCCATACACCCCCACATAATCCCTACCCCACCACAAACCCATACACTCACACCTACCCATCCACACATACACACATAAAACTATGGATGACAATAGTATGTAGTGACCATAGACTGGGATGTTGGAACTGATAGTATCAATACTAATTACCTGAAGATGGGAGTAACTCATATTTATATAGTATTTCACAGATTACTTCATAGAGGGCAAATCATGACTCACATATATCTCACTGAATTTAAACATATAGGGACATATGATTGAACCTACTTTAATATGCACATTTGATCTAAGTAAATAAATTCAGTAGAATGATTATATGAATCAGATTTTGAGAAAGAAAGCAAACAGTTAAAATAGTAAACTCGATCTATAATTGGAAGGGAAATGCTGTAGAGTCCTACTGTATTCATTTATCCAAATTATTTATCATTCTAGGTTCACTTGTCTTCCTCTCTAGACTCTTTGAGTTCTGGTGCCATATCCCATCACAGCTATGAGAGCTCTATTGTCTTGCTCCTGCAGGGATATACTCTGCAGAATGAGTAGATAGAAGTAAGATGTAAAGGAAACCGAAAAGGTTAAAAGAGTTCAGGTTATGAAGGACCTCAGAGGTCCAACAGAGAACTTTATATTTGATCCTGGAAGTAATAGAGAGTCATTGGAGTTTACTGAGTAAAGGTAGGGGGAAAAGGGTGACAGACGCAGACCTAGAATTTACTTTTTTTTTTTTAAATTAAAGCTTTTTATTTGCAAAACATATGCATGGGTAATTTTTCAACATTGACCCTTGCAAAGCTTTCTGTTACAAATTTTTCCCTCCTTCCCCCCACCCCCTCCCCTAGATGGCAGGAAATCTAATACATATTAATTATGTTAAAATACCTGACAAATCGAATATATGTATACATATTTATACAGTTATCTTGCTGTACAAGAAAAATCGGATCTACAAGAAAAAAAACCTGGAAGGAAAACATAATGTAAGCTAACATCAATAGAAAGTGTGAAAATGCTATGTTGTGGTCCAGACTCAGATCCCACAGGCCTCTCCCTAGGTGTATGTGGCTTTCTTCACTGAACAATTGGAACTAGTTTTATACATCTCATTGTTGAAGAGAACCACGTCCATTAAAACTGATCATCATATACAGACCTAGAATTTATGAAAAATCACCTTGGCGATTGAGTGGGGGATACATTGGAGTGTAGACATGAGTCAAAGAGATCAAAATTGGAAGACTATGACAATGCTCCAGGTAGGGACTAGGCTCCTAAGGTCTAGCTAGCAATGTAATGATACTGACAGTAGTGATATGGTGACAATGGTGATAAGTAGTATGATAACAAGGATGACTAATGATGAGTTGTTGCTGTTTTTGTTGTTTATCTTTTATGCACAAAGAAGATCGAAATAATATCACAATATTTGGTCAATGTAAAGTGTATCTGGCTGTAGCTGTTCATATTAATACAAACTTAGAAAGCTCTCCCACAGATCAGGCACAAATAGTCCATATGACCATTTGGGAGGGCAATGTTTTTAAATCTGTATATCTCACATTTCTTTTGAGCTGCCAAAATTCTGCTTTGCTCATAGAGCACAGCACCTTCTTTGATGTGGACACAGGATTTTCCAACATAGGACTACTTATAGAGATCTAAGACTGCTATGCATAGAGATAATAATAAAACTTCTGGAAGCCAATAATAGAGGTGGAAGAGAAGAGGTCTGAGACAGAGCCCAAGGGGACACCTGAAGCCAATAGGCATGCCTTGGCTGTAGATCTAGCAAAGGACACTGAAAAGGAGCTGCCAAAAGGAGGAGGAACCGGGAGAGAACATGGCCATGAAAATCCAGTTTTATGATTCATATTTAAGACTTCCAACTTTGATGTTTTAGGTGAGTAATAGCTCCTGTGCCTATGGATGCCACTTGAATTCTGGATTCCTTTTGTTCCCTTTGTAATCTTCCCTGAATAATTTTTCATGTCTGCCTCAGTTTCCTTCTATCTGAAGTGGGAGATGGGGAAAAGCATAAGCATGCTTAGCACAGGGCTGTTTTAGAGATAATTTAGCTAATGTCTGTGAAGCTCTTTGAATCTTTTTTATCATAATAAAAATATTATAACTTATAACCCCAGAAAGAGGCAGGCAGGGGAGTCCTTATGAAGCACTGAAACTCAGACAAACATAATTTGAAAGTAATTTGAATTGTAATGAGTAATTTGAATATGTAATTCAAAAGTAAATTCATTTTTGTGAACAAGCAAGAGGAAAAATTAGTTGTGGTTCTGTTGTAATAGATTATCCCAATTGTACCTCTTTCAATATGAATAGTTCTCAGATTGAGGTAGTGTCTCCTTGGGAGTCAAGATGGCTCTGGGTCTGGAGCTATAAATGAGACAGTCTGGGCTACATCAGGGATGTTGGATAGAATAGTGGAAAAGGCAAGGCGTCAGCTTGGCTACCTGAGCTATGATCAGATCCAGACTCTTGGTTCTGCTCAGTCAGGGTTAAGCCACAGATGGCAACCTTAGTGGACATTAACTGGGCACTAAGGGCACTAAGTCATTCAACTGTACTCTGCTTTCCCTCCTTATACATACTCTGACTCATAGAATTACAAAATCTCAGCATTAGAAGGGAATCGAGAAGTGATCTAGTACAACTCCTACCTGACTAAGAATCTGTCTTATAATATACAAATTGGATCAGTGATCATCCAGCCTCCATGAAGAGAAATATATGATGTCTTAGGTACTTCGTCCTATATTTGGACAGCTCTAGTTGTTAGGAAAATTTTCTTCATATCTAGATAGAAGTTTCTTTTCTTCTATGGTGTTCTCAGTTCTGCCCACTTGGCTCAAGTGGAACAAGTCTAGAGTAACCCTCATGTACAGGGTTACTTGTAGAAAGAAAAAGACCATTAAAACTCAAAGGTGGTTATAATCTTTTTTTAAACTCTCTTCTCTGCTTTTCTCCTAAAGTATAAACATCCCCAGTTCTTTCAACAAATAATCATATGTCTATACTCCTGGAAAATGGAACAACAAAGAGTCAAATGTAGACTGCCCAGATTCCCCCTGAACTAGAGCTATATAACCCCATAAACATAGAATTATAGAGTATCAGAATGGAACTGGGAAGTAATTTAGAGGTCAT
The DNA here is from genome assembly GCA_023553655.1 of Myrmecobius fasciatus. Taxonomy (NCBI): domain Eukaryota; kingdom Metazoa; phylum Chordata; class Mammalia; order Dasyuromorphia; family Myrmecobiidae; genus Myrmecobius; species Myrmecobius fasciatus. The sequence continues at coordinate 310,093 of JAJPUD010001784.1, read as the reverse complement.
CCAGATCATACAACTGAGGAAATAGATTTGAGAAGAAAAGAGAATGGACTTGCTCAAAATCAGTTAGGACTACGAAATGGCAGAACTGGGATTAGAACCCAGTTTCCTCATGATCAGGCTAGTCCACTATGTATATACATCATAATATCTGTGTCACATTGATTCTGCAACAAGGACTAGATTCTAATTGTATAGGTGGGCTGAAGCTTCTGCCTGAAATGAATATATGCTGGCATTGTATTGTCTTGGAAGAAAAGACATTTCTAATGGAGGCTCAGTGGACAGGGACATATATGTTAGGAATATATTGTGAACAGGAAGAAACATAGGGTTTTGTATTGGTAGGGGAATCAATGATCCATTTCAAATAATAACAGAAACCCTTGGGTCCAAATGCAAATTTGCTGTCTGGTTTGAAAGAGTTTGACTAATTTGATTGTTATTTCTTCATCAAAGCAAATTATGAAAATAAACACTTGCAGAAATGAGAAGCCAATACTGGGAATGATGAGTTCACTCTAAGATTCTTCTCTGTGTTTACTTATGATGCTCTTATTATTGTCTTTGGCTTGAGGATTTTTTTTTAATGTTTTCCCTCCCCAAAGAATTTGCTTCTGTTAAGAAAAAAAAACATGTAAAGGGGGAAATCAACTGATTTTGAACTTGGTTCTCTTGAATGTGGTTACAGATAACACTATATTGTTTTTCTGTGCTGTATTTTTCTAAGTTTTAAAGTAAATAGCAACTTTTCAAAAACTGATGTCCAGTCCCTAAGAAACAAAACAAACAAAAAAAGCAGCCTTAACCCTTTAAAAATGTAACATCCAGTGTAACAGGATTGGATTTGTTCTGCTTTGGCTACCAGAATTTCCTGTTTTAATGTGAAGCCACATGCTCTACTGCTGAGCACAGCTGTGGTAGTAGGTGTCATTGTGTGTCAAAACCAAGATGCTGGAAATAAAAATTGCATACTTCCTATTTTTACAAAGGAATATGTGTATGCACAATATGTAAAAAAAGTACTTCTAATATCCTCATTTCAATATTACCACTTATTCTACAATCAAATTACATAATATTTATAAAGCACTTAGCACAGTGTTTGACACATAGTAAGTGCTCAATAAATGATTATGCTATATCCTCACTCATGTACATGCATACATACACAAATAGTCTTTCCTCCTCTTTCTCTGATCCAGGTAGTGACAGATTATTCTTTACCAAAACCACAGGATTGGCAAGTATTCTTAGCATCAAGGACCATCTTGTTCTTGAAATATGTCAACCCACCAGATGACCAACTGGTGATCAATAGAATTATGGTTTATGGAGGAGGGAGAAAAGGGCACAATCTCCAACTTTTAGTTGGATATTCAATCAATCAACATATCTTCATTAAATTCCTTCTATATGCTCAAATCTATGCTAGTCCCTATACGAGAGAGAAGATAGTTCCTCCTGAGCATCTGGTAGTCTGGTTGGAAGTGAGGATTCACCTACATGAAACAGAAAACAATAAAAACCCATCTGCATACAAGAGATAGATGGACAGTTACCAGAGCTAGGTTTCAAAACAATCTTTAAACTTCAACCTTTCTTAGAAACAACTTGTTCTAGAATGGTAGACACAAAATTAATGTACAGAGACTAGACTGTCAGGCTTTCAATTTTTCCCTATATAACCTGTTTACATAGCTGAGCTGTAGTCACTGCATATGTGATGCAATGTGATGAATCAGAAAAAAACATTCATTCATTTGCTTTTTCTTTCAATAGCATTTATTAAGTGGCTTTTGTAGATAAGGTGCTGTGCTAGATTCTGGTGACACAAAGAATAAATATGAGACAGTTCCCACCTTCAAGGACATTTTACTTGGATTTCAACATATAAACCAACAGATAAACCTGGCTAAACCAGACAGAGGGCTAAATGAACAGACCTCAAAGCTGCTGGTGAGTGAGGGGAATGTCTGCCCCAAGCATGGCAAGACTTACTTTAGTGAAACGGGCAAGTGAGAGCAATTTGTTCCCAGGGTCATGTAGGTGGTTGAAGCAGGGTCTTTGGAGTCCTTACAACTTGGGTGGGGCATCTGAGATGCCAAGATCATCCACTGCCAGTTGTCTTGATTTTTACCTTCCCACTGAATTTTGATGGCTTTGGAAAAAAGAGTGAGAATGATGGTTTTGTGCAACTCTGCCTCACTTAAAACCAAATCATTCATAAATCAAGACATCATCCCATGACACCATTGGGTTTCTTCAGAAATGAAGAATGAGCAACCACAACAATTTGATTTTGAACTAGTACTTGGGTTCAAGTCTCTGCTACTTACCAAGTCACTTCCCCTATCTGGTCCTCAGATTATTCCTGTGTACAATGGAAAAAGCATCCTAGTCTAGTAGAAAGAACACTGAATTTGCAGTCCCAGGATCTGTGACCAAAACCCTATTCTGTCCCTTACTCCTGGCTATACTCAATTGCTTCATCAGTAAAAGGAAGAAGCTGGACTAGATGACTTTTGAGTTCCCTTTTATCTCCAAATCTATGCTCCTTGGATTTCTTTTAGATCCTTCCCCGTTCTAGGTCCTAGAATTCTAGAATCCTATGAGATCCCAGCCCAGCCTCCCTCTCCAATGCTATTTAAACAATGAAGCAATAGGACAGTTGTTTCTCTGTTAGTAAAATTTCAGAGGTAGAGTATAGACAAAGACAAGCAGGATTCTTCCTGAGGTCTATGGTTTGCCTCAGGGAGAAGGGCCATTCCTTCCTCTGGACTAAATGCCTGGGGGTTCACAATGTGATAATCACCACAGTGTAGTTCATCTGTGTGAATGCCTGGTCAGATGGCCCAGTATTTCATGAACAGAAATGGGGTCACAAGTCAAACACATGTTTGGGGTCAATGAAGAAATACAAAAGGAGATTAAAAGGACAAAGCATGTGACTCGAGGGGTAAATTCCCCACTGCGGGTTAATCTAGCAGAAATGTATCAAAGCATGTAAGTGCCCTTTTCTTTTGTGACTCAACCCATGGAAGCTTGTTCCTGCTGCCTCCCTCAACCATTGGACAGAACTGGGGTTGCCCTGGGAAATGCCAGCGAGTGACCAAGCCTTCCTCTGCTGTATGTCAGTCACCTTGCTGGATGTATAGTCACCTGGTTCTCTCCCTGGCCAAAAGAGAGTATTTTGTTTAAAACAATCAAAAAGGCACTCAGTTTGTGACCCTAATTCTAATAATAATGGACTACATCAACTAGGTGGAACAATGGATAGAGTACTGGGTCTAGAGTGGAGAAAATTCATCTTTGTGAGTTCAAATCTGGTCTTAGGCTAGTTGTATGATCCTGAGCAAGTCACTTAATTCAGTTTCCTCACTTGTAAAATTTGATGAAGAAAGAAATGGCAAACCACTCCAGTATCGGTTCCAAGAAAACTGTAAATGAGGTCACAACGAGGTAGACTCAACTGATCAACAATGCATTTAACTAGTAAGTTTCAAAGTCCTTTTTTATCCTTTCACACACTTCACATTCCAACCGAATTGTCCTACTGCTCTGCCCTCTACATGACTTTGCATCATCTCCTGTCTTGGTGACTTTGTCTGGGTTGCCTACCTTGGCTTGAGATACTCTCTCTCCAAATCTTAGATTCCTTAGCTTCTTTCAAGTCTCTGCTCAAGAGTCCCTCCTAAGAAAACTGATTTTGAAATCAAGCAGTAGTGCCTCACTCCTAAAAATTACTTGGTATGTATTTTGTATTCACTTAAGTGTGTTAATGAGTTAAAATAAGCCAAGCAACTTACAAACCATAAAACATTATGCGGTGCTATGATAATGATGATAATGATGATGATGTTGGCTCATAATAAAATACAAGCACCTTGAGGACCAAGACTGTTTTGTTTCTGTCTCTGCCTTTCCAGGTATGTAGCATAGTTCCTGAAACCTAGTAATATTTAATAAGTGTTTGCTGAATAACTCAGTGAATGGCCAAGGAACCCCTGAGAGGTGGCTGAGCAATATCAGAACTACTGTTTCCCTTTGGATTTAAATGAGACAAAGTTGCACAAAAGTAGTAAGCCTGTCTTTTTTCTGAATCATCAAAACTCAAAAACTCTTAATGCTTCACAATGCTTGTTTCAGCTGCTTTCATGAAAGTTGAAACAAATTGTTCTCATCTTCCCATTTCACTGAGGGAAGTCTTCACATGCTTGAGGTACACGTTCCCCTAATTCACCAACAGGTTTGAGGTCTATCAGTTACCCTCAGTGAAAAAATCAGGACTTAAAGAAGTAATTTGTTCCAAGCCACATAACAAGTAAATAGCAGAACTAGGATACAGATATAATTTTTTTCTTTTTAAAATATATTTTACTTTTTTCCCAATTGCATGTAAAGATAACATAATACTCATTTAAAAAATTTTGAGTTCCAAATTTTCTCCCTTCCTTCCTCCCTTTCTCTCTCCTAAGACAATAAGCAAATTAATATAGATTATTATCATGTGCAATCATGTAAAACATGTAGGGTATAGTTCTTTTCAAGCCCAGTTTAAAGATCTCTTCTCCATACTGTGCTACGCTCATGAGTTGAGGTGACATATAGAGGTGTGATGGGAAATGGAAATTGGAACCAACAACTAGTTCTTTGGTAGAAAAAATGTGCAAATGATATACTTTTAAGCTTAACCTGTCTTATTAATATTTTCTCAATTATTTTCTTATAGCAGTTGCCAATTTTTGAGGTGTAAATGGCCGCACCAAAAATTTAACAGCTCTATGTGAGTTGGCTCCAGTAAACCCTTGGCAAGGTGGAAGTTAATATAGAATTTATGAAGAAGGTCCCTCTTTAAGACCCCTCTTTAAGGAATATTCTTACTTTTTGTCATTTTAAATTGTTTCTCCCTCCTAAACTTAGGGATGTAGGTGATGTAGATTCACAGGTTTATAGTTTAGATCTGGAAAGAATCTTTGAAGTCATCTAGTTAATTGAAATTTTTTTTTTACATTTTACAATTGAAGAAATGTTTGTAAACCTTAAAGTGCTTTATGCACTTTACAAATATTATCTCATTTTATCAGGTGATTCAGTCCAATTCCAATAGATGAAATTCCAAATGATGGAAAGAGCCATCTGCATTCAGAAAGAGGATTATCAGGATTGAATGTGAACCACAACATAGTATTTTTTCACTTTTTTTGTTGTTTGCTTTTGTTTTTCTTTCTCACTTTTTTCTTTTTTGATCTGATTTTCTTGTTAGCATGATAAATGTGGAAATATGTTTAGAAGAATTGTGCATGCTTAACCTATTTTGGATTACTTGCTATATAGGGGAGAAAGTGGAAGAAGGGAGGGGGAAAATTTTGGAGCCCAAGGGTTTGCAAAAGTGAATGTTGAAAACTATCTTTATATACATTTTGAAAATAAAAAAGTCATCATAAAAAACAAATATCATCTCATTTTATCCTCACAATAACCCTGAGAAATAGATACTATTATTTTCCTCACTTAACAGATAAGGAAACTGAGTCAGAAAGAGATTAAGTGACTTGCCCAGAGTTGTACAGTTAGTAAGTATTTGAGTCTGCATTTGAACTCAGGTCTTCCTAATTTTAGATCCAGCTCTCTATCCATCAACTGTATCACAATGACATGATAGAAAATAAATATAAATAGTGCAAGGTAATTGTGTGTAGCAGGGAGGTTAGTAATTAGAGGAGTGAAAAGGTCTCATGAAGGATCAGGAAAAATTTCTTAACAATCAGAACTGTGGAAAATCAGACTGGTTTGTGTCTCAAAACATAGTGGGCTTTTCTTCCTGAGAGGACCTTTAAGCAGAGACTAGATAGTGACTTGCCAGGTATATTACTGTATATATCCCTTTTATGTATAGTTGGACTAAATGGCTACCATTGTCCCTTCTGAATCTCAAATTTAGTGATTCTGTGACTACAACATGGTGTTTGCCTGAACTTTTACAAGAAACTGGTGATTCAAAGAGCTTAGAAAGTGAAAAAGGAGTAAATTCTGCAAGTTGATTCTGAGTTCAGATTTCATTTCTCTGAAAGGTAGGAGACCACCAGTCCTTCTGTTTTCTTCCAATTATTAAATTTATATTATCCACCTGGAAGTACCTTCTAAACCAGGAATTCTTTTTCTTTAAATTAAAGCTTTTTATTTTCAAACATATGCAAAGATATTTTTCAACATTCATCCTTGCAAAACCTTGTGTTCCAATTTTTTTCCCTTCCTTTCCCCCCTTTCCCCCAGATGGCAAGTAATCCAATATATGTTAAACATGTACAATTCTTTTATACATATTTCCATAATTATCGTCCTACATAAGAAAAATCAGATTAAAAAGGAAAAAAAAATGAGAAAGAAAATAAAATGCAAACAACAACAAAAAGAGTGAAAATATTATGTTGTGATCCACATTTAGTTCCCACAGTCCTTTCTCTGGGATGACTCACTTCATCACTCACTCATGACTCACTTCAAGACCACTGTGGAACTGTGTCTGAATCATCTCATTGTTGAAAAGAGCCAGGTCCATCAGAATTGATCATCATATAATCTTGTTGTCATGTACAATGATCTCCTGGTTCTGCTCCCTTCAGTTAGCATCAATTCATGTAGGTCTCTCCAGGCCTCTCTGAAATCATCCTGCTGGTCATTTCTTTTTTTTTATTATTATTAATACTTTTTATTTGCAAAACATATGTATGGGTAATTACTAAACATTAACCCTTACAAAGCTTTCTGTTACAAAATTTTCCCCCCTACTCCCCACCCCTCCCCTAGATAGCAGGATATCCACTACATGTTAATTATGTTAGAATACTTAAGTCGAATATATGTATAGTTATTGCCACACATCATTTTTTTGTTCAGGAGAAATCGTATCTATAAGAGAGAATAATCCGATAAAGGAAATACAATGCAAGCAAACATCAATAGAGAACATGAAAATGTTATGTTGTGGTCCACATTTCACATCCCTCTCTCTGGGTGTATATGGCCTTCTTCACTGCACAATTGTAATTGGTTTGAAGCATTTCATTGTTGAAGAGAGTCATGTCCATTAGAACTGATCTTCATATAGTACTGTTGTTGCCGTGTACAATGATCTCCTGGTTTTGCTCATCTCACTCAGCATCAGTTCATGCAAGTCTCTCCAGGCCTCTCTGAAATCGTCCTGTTGGTCGTTTCTTACAGAGCAATAATATTCCATAACATTCATATACCATAATTTATTCAGCCACTCTCCAATTGATGGGCATCTACTCAGTTTCCAGTTTCTAGCCACCACAAAAAGAGCTGCCACAAACATTCTTGCACATGTGGGGCCCTTTCCTTCTTTTATGATTTCTTTGGGATATAAGCCCAATAGAAACACTGCTGGGTCAAAGGGTATCCACAGTTTGATAACTTTTTTGAGCAAAGCTCCAAATTGCTCTCTAGAATGGTTGGATCCGTTCACAGCTCCACCAACAATGCATCAGTGTCCCAGTCTTCCCACATCCCCTCCAACATTCATCGTTATCTTTTCCTGTCATTTTAGCCAATCTGATAGGTGTGTAGTGGTACCTCAGAGTTGTCTTAATTTGCATTTCTCTGATCAATAGTGATTTGGAGCACCTTTTCATATGATTATAAATAGTTTTAATTTCATCATCTGAAAATTGTCTGTTCATATCCTTTGGCCATTTATCAATTGGAGAATGGCTTGAATTTCTATAAATATGAGACAATTCTCTATATATCTTAAAGATGAGACCTTTATCAGAACCCTTAAATGTAAAGATGATTTCCCAATTTGATGCTTCCCTCCTAATCTTGTCTGCATTTGTTTTGTTTGTACAGAAACTTTTTAACTTAATATAATCAAAATTATCTATCTGGTGTTCAATTAAGAGTTCCAGATCTTCCCTGGACATAAATTTATTCCATCTCCACAGGGCTGAGAGGTAAACTATCCCATGTTCCTCTAATTTGGTTATAACATCACTCTTTATATCTAGATCATGAACCCATTTAGATCTTATCTTGGTGTGCGGTGTTAGGTGTGGGTCCAGCCTTAGTTTCTTCCACACTAGTTTCCAATTATCCCAGCAGTTTTTGCTGAATAGTGAGTACTTATCCCAAAAGCTGGGGTCTTTGGGTTTATTAAACACTAAATTGCTAAAGTTATTACCTAGCTTGTCTTGATATCCTATTCTATGCCACTGATCGACTGCTTTATTTCTCAGCCAGTACCAAATGGTTTTGATGACTGCTGCTTTATAATATAGTTTTAGATCGGGTAGAGCAAGGCCACCTTCATCTGTCTTTTTTTTCATTAATTCCCTTGAAATTCTTGACCTTTTGTTCTTCCAAATGAACTTTGCTACTATTTTTTCTAGATCTGTAAAATAATTTCTTGGGAGTTTGATTGGTATGGCACTAAATAAGTAGATTAGTTTGGGTAGTATTGTCATTTTTATTATATTCGCTCGGCCTACCCATGAGCACTTAATGTTTTTCCAATTGATTAGGTCTGATTTTATTTGTGTGGAAAGTGTTTTGTAGTTTAGTTCATATAGTTTCTGACATTTTCTTGGCAGATACATTCCCAAATATTTTATGCTATCATTCGTTATTCTGAATGGAATTTCTTTTTCTATCTCTTGCTGCTGAACTTTGTTGGTAAAAATGCTGATGATTTATGTGGATTAATTTTGTATCCTGCAACTTTGCTAAAGTTGTGAATTGTTTCTAGTAGTTTTTTTAGTTGAGTCTCTAGGGTTCTCTAAGTATACCATCATGCCATCTGCAAAGAGTGATAATTTGGTTTCTTCATTACCTACTCTAATTCCTTTTATCTCTTTTTCTTCTCTTATTGCCAAAGCTAACATTTCTAATACAATATTAAATAGTAATGGTGATAGTGGACAGCCTTGTTTCACTCCTGATCTTATTGAGAATGGTTCTAGTTTGTCTCCATTATATATGATACTTGCTGATGGTTTTGAGTAGATGCTACTAATCATTTTAAGGAAAAGCCCATTTATTCCTATACTCTCTAGTGCTTTTAATAGGAATGGGTGTTGGATTTTATTGAATGCTTTTTCTGCATCTATGGAGATAATCATATGGTTTTTGTTAGTTTGGTTATTAATATAATTGATTATGCTGATAGTTTTCCTGATATTGAACCAGCCCTGCATTCCTGGTATAAATCCTACTTGGTCAAGATGTATTATCCTGGAGATAACTTTCTGTAATCTCGTTGCTAAAATCTTATTTAAAATTTTTGCATCAATATTCATTAGGGAAATGGGTCTATAGTTTTCTTTCTCTGTTTTCACCCTACCTGGTTTAGCTATCAGCACCATATCTGTATCATAGAAGGAATTTGGTAGTATACCTTCTCTCCCTATTTTTTCAAATAGTTTGTATAGTATTGGAATTAATTGTTCTTTAAATGTTTGGTAGAATTCACATGTAAAACCATCTGGCCCTGGAGATTTTTTCTTAGGGAGTTGATCAATAGCTTATTCTATTTCTTTTTCTAAAATGGGGCTATTTAAATAATCTATTTCCTCTTCTTTTAACCTGAGAAATCTATATTTTTGTAGATATTCCTCCATTTCATTTAGATTATCAAATTTATTGGCATAAAGTTGGGCAAAGTAACTCCTAATTATTACTCTAATTTCCTCTTCATTGGAGGAAAGTTCTCCCTTATCATTTTTGAGACTAACAATTTGATTTTCCTCTTTCCTTTTTCTGATCAAATTAACTAAAGGCTTATCTATTTTGTTGGTTTTTTCATAAAACCAACTCTTAGTTTTATTTATTAATTCAATAGTTTTCTTATTTTCAATTTTATTAATCTCACCTTTTATTTTCAGAATTTCTAATTTGGTATTTGATTGAGGGTTTTAAATTTGCTCTTTTTCTAGTTTTTTTTAATTGTAACCCTAATTCATTGATCTTCTCTTTATCTATTTTATGCAAATAAGCATCTAGAGATATAGTTACCCCTTATAACTGCTTTGGCCATATCCCACAAATTTTGGTATGTGGTCTCATTATTGTCATTCTCCTGGATGAAATTATCGATTGTGTCTATAATTTGCTCTTTCACCCATTCATTCTTCAGGATTAAATTATTTAATTTCCACTTAAATTTTGGTCTATTTTCTCCTGGCCTTATATTACATGTGAGTTTTATTGCATCATGATCTGAAAAGGATATGTTTACTATTTCTGCTTTTCTACATTTGAATTTGAGGTTTTTATGCCCTAACACATGATCAATTTTCGCATAAGTTCCATGAACCCCTGAGAAAAAAGTATACTCCCTTCTATCACCATTCAATTTCCTCCAGAGATCTGTCATACCTAACTTATATAACATTTTGTTTATCTCCCTAACTTCTTTCTTATTTATTTTGTGATTTGATTTATCTAATTCTGAGAGAGCAAGGTTGAGATCCCCCACTAGTATAGTTGTACTGTCTATTTCTCCTTGCATCTCTGTTAGTTTCTCCTCTAGGAATTTGGATGCTATACCACTTGGTGCATATATGTTTAGTATTGATATCGCTTCATTGTCTATGGTACCCTTTAATAAAATATAGTTTCCTTCCTTATCTCTTTTAATTAGATCTATTTTTGCTTTTACTTGCTCTGAGATAAGGATTGCTTTTTTTTGTTCACTTGAAGCATAAAAGATTCTGCTCTAGCCCTTTACCTTCATTCTGTATGTATCTCTATGTTTTAAATGTATTTCTTGTAAACAACATATTGTAGGATTCTGGCTTTTAATCCAGTCTGCTATCCGTTTCCGTTTTATGGGAGAGTTCATCCCATTCACATTCACAGTTAAAATGACTATATATTTCCTGCCATCTTATTTACCCAAAGTTATATTTTTCTCTTCCCTTTCCCCTTACTCCTTTTCCCCCTCCCCAGTATTTTATTTTTGATGACCACCTCCCTCTAACAGTCCTCCCCCCTTTAGAACCCTCCCTCTTTTATACACCTTTCCCCTAATCCTTCTATTAATTTATCCCTTTCTTTTCCTCCTTTCCCTCCTACTTCCCTATACAGAGGGCCAAGTTTTGCCCTGAAATAAAATGTGTCTGATATGCTCCTTTAGAGCCCAATCCAATGAGAGTAAGATTTACACAATACTCATCACCCTCCCTTCTTTCCCTCAATTATATTAGATTTTCTGTCTCCTCATGAAACTGCCTTATTTTACCTCCTTTTTTTTACTTTATTTTACCTCCTTTCCCCTCCCCCCCCTTTTTTACAGTATGATATACCTTCCACCTCTAATTTCTTTTCGATTATTATCAAAGTAAAATCAAATTATACCCCCATTCTTTAAGGATACCCCTAGTAGAGATATAGTTCTCGAGAGTTCTTTCCTTTTTACCTTTTTGTGCTTCTCTAGAGTTCTGTGTTTGGAGGTCAAATTTTTTGTTCAGATCTGGTCTTTTCATTAGAAATAGGTGAAATTCTCCTGTATCATTGAATGACCATCTTCTTCCCTGGAAGATGATGCTCATTCTAGCTGGATAGCTTATTCTTGGCTGTAATCCAAGTTCTTTTGCCTTTCGGAATATCTGATTCCAGGCCCTTCTATCCTTCAATGTGGAAGCTGACAGATCCTGTGTAGTTCTAATGACAGTTCTTCGGTATTTGAACTGTTTTTTTCTAGCAGCTTGTAATATCTTTTCCTTGGTGCGATAGTCCTGAAATTTGGCCACGATATTCCTTGGGGTTTTAATTTTGGGGTCTCTTTCAGGAGGTGATCGGTGGATTCTTTCAATACCAACTTTGCCTTCTGATTCTAAAACATCAGGGCAATTCTCTTTCATGATTTCCTGGAAGATAGCATCAAGGTTCTTTTTTACATTGTGACTTTCAGGGAGTCCAATAATCCTTAGATTGTCTCTCCTGGATCTGTTTTCCAAGTCAGTTGTTTTTCCTAGGATATATTTCATATTTTCTTCTATTTTTTCATTTTTTTTGTTTTTGTTTGACTGATTCTTGAAGTATTATTGAGTCATTCACTTCAATTTGTTCAATTTTAATTTTTAAGGTATTATTTCCTTCAGTTATCTTTTTTAGGTCCTTTTGTAACTGGCCAATTGAATTTTTTGGTTCATTGCATTCTTTTTCCATTTTGCCAATTTTATTTTTCAGTGAATTGTTGTCTTTTTCCAATTTACTAATTTTATTTTTCAGTGAATTGTTATCTTTTTCCAATTTACTATTTTTATTTTCTAGTGAGTTGGTGACTTTTTCCAATTAACCAATTTTGTTTTTCAGTGAATTGTTGTCTTTTACCAATTCACTATTTTTATTTTCCAGTGAGTTGGCGACTTTTTCCAATTCACCAGACTTATTTTCCAGTTTTTCACATCTCTGTTGCAGGGCGATGTTTCCTTCTTGCACTGCTCTCAGTTTATTTCCCCAATCTTCTTCTAGCTCTCTTTTGAGATTCTTTATGCAATCTTCCAGGTAAGCCTTCTGAAAGGGAGACCAGCTTAAGTCCACCTTTGTGGCTTTATCTGGGATTGTTTTCAGAATCTCAGGATCTGGGGACTGCTGTAGTTTCTCTCTATAAAAGCTGTCTATGGTGAGAGCTCTCTTCTTCTTGCTCATGATGTTTAGCTGAGGTATCAGTCACCAGCAGGGAATTCTGTAGCCTCAGCAGCAGCAGCGGCAGAAGTGGCAGCAGCAGCAGACGGGATTTCAATTTTCCCTGGGGCAGTTTGCCGAGTTGACTTCAGGTCTGGGGCTGATCTGGCTAGATCTGCACTAGGACCACACTTTCAGCTGCTCTCAATCCACCCTTTATCAAAGGTAGACCTGCCAAAGCACCTGCCTGCAAGCAGAGCAAAGTGGCCCAAGGGTCTCCCAGGGACTTCCTGGCAGCCTAAAATCTTCTGGTCTGTACCAGCCCCGGACTTGCACACCAGCTGCGCACTGGCGTCTGAGCGCCGGGAGCTGCTTGATCCCCTGCCCATCTAAAACTGACCTCAGAAGTACTTTCAAAGTAGATATTTGATAGAAATGCGTTGCAGTCCAAGTGCTTGGTGAAGCCCTTACTCCAGAACCAGTTCAGAGGCTCAGTTTGTCTGTGTCTGAGGGAAGGTCTCAGGAGCTCACAGAGGATGCTGTCTGCAGTTCGCCATCTTGGCTCCGCCCCCCTGCTGGTCATTTCTTGCAGAACAATAATATTCCATGACATTCATATACCATAATTTATTCAGCCATTCTCCAATTGATGGGCATCCATTCAGTTTCCAGTTTCTAGCCACTACAAAAAGGGCTGCCACAAACATTTTTGCACATGTGGGTTCCTTTGCCTTCTTTATGATCTCTTTGGGATACAAGCTTAGTAGAGACACTGCTGGATCAAAGGGTATGCACAGTTTAATAGCCCTTTGGGCATAGTTCTAAATTGTTCTGTAGAATGGTTGAATCAGTTCACAACTCCACCAACAATGTATTAGTGTCCCAGTTTTCCCACATCCCCTCCAACATTCATTGTTATCTTTTCCTATCATCTAAGTCAATCTGATAGGTGTGTGGTAGTACTTCAGTTGTCTTAATTTGCATTTCTCTGATCAATAGTGATTTGGAGCAACTTTTCATATGACTAGAAATGATTTAAATTTCTTTATCTGAAAATTGTCTGTTCATATCCTTTGACCATTTATTAATTGGAGAATGGCTTGAATTCTTATGAATATGAGTCAATTCTCTATACATTTTAGAAATGAGGCCTTAATCAGAACCTTTGGATATAAACTTTTTCCCCCAGTTTATTGCTTCTCTTCTAATCTTGTCTGCATTGTAAATTAGGAATTCTTAACCTTATCTTTTGCAGTATGGTGAAGCCTTGAGACCCCTTTTCAGAACAATACCTTGTTGCTTATATTCATAGTCAAGGAAACAGTAAATTTCATTTAGAAGCTGTGAAAGATAAAGATATATATTTTCTTTCCTTTGTTCATCGATCCTCTGAAATTTATCCACAGTAAGTCCAGGGATCCCAGATTAAGAGCCTTTACTCCAAACAAAACTTTGATCAAAACTGGTGTCAAAAGTCTGTTTCAGTAGTATCTGCTTAAGGACTATGGAAAGGGACACACTGGCAATCTTGCCATCATGAAGCTGTTTCCTTGGCTTTTTTCCTCCTCTAACCTCTGCTTGAGGAATACCCTGATGAAATAGCTTTTTGTGAAAGAATAAACAAGATATAATTGTTAATGAAAGAGATATGTTGGAGAAAACAACTGGAATTGTTATTTTTAAAATCCGATATTACTTCCTTACAAATCTGGGCATAACCCTTGTGATATTTTTGGTGAGACAAACTTGGAAGGACAAAGAACAATCTGTAATGGAAAGGATAGCCCTACCTGAGGGAAATTTCTTGAAAGGAGAGATTTCTTGGATCGTGACCACTGAGCTCTCCAGGGGCCATATGAGAAGTCAGAATTTCCAAAAGGAAAGGCTTAAGGAATCAAAGCTCAAATGGAGAAGGAAGCAACAATGAACAGGCAGCCACATCCATACAGAATCCAAAGGTTCTAAGTTTGATATGTTCTCCAATCTAACACAATCCAGTCCACTTTGTCCATTCCTGCCATACCTCTCACCTTATTACATCAAGGAATGGAGGACAGTAACAAATGGCATCGATGACGTCACAAATCAATTTTATTGGAAATGTATTAGGTTTCAGTAAAACTGAAGGACCAGACAACAGAGCAGACCAAAGGGGGAGAGAGACAGCACACCAAGATTTACTTCTGAGTGCTACAAAATATTGCACTAAAAATAACATTAAAGATGAAATTTGTAATGAATCTCAAGCTGCTGAATTCCCTACGGCTGGGCCTGCCAAAGGCTCTGCGGCTCGCCTCTGTTCTTTTCTGTCTTTATTTAAATATTTTATACAGTTGTCTATGTTCATGTGTAGTGTGAACTGTCATTTATATTTCAGTCCACTCTAAAATGGATCTTAGACAGTCTCAAGCTGAGCCCGGCACTGAGTAGTTCTGAGAGGAGAGGGAAGTTGAAACGGTCAGGACAAATGAAGACTGATCGTTAATGCAGTTTTTGTGTACTTATATTTCGCTGTCATGTATCTCGCCTTAAAACTGATTTGTAATTCTATGGGTTTTGTGACATTATGATAAGATGAGATGTGAGTAAGACTGCCATTTAGCAGAAACGTTGATGCGTTTTTTGAGTTAAAGAGAGTGGTTGACTGGAGGAATTCAGGATTCTGACCCTGGGGCCTAATGTTTAGCAATAAGAACCTGCATATTTTGGAACTATAGTATTTCATGCTTTTCTATACATTAGACTTTACCAGAGTGAACTTTTGGAAGAATAAAGCATTTCCAAGATAAATTCAATTTTCCCCAGCATTGAACTTAACTTGGGTGTCACCTAATGATTTACTCAAGTTTCAGAATAAGAATATATTTTCATAGTCCTCACACCAAGGGAGAGAGAGAGTGGAAAATAAATGGAGCACCCAGGTTCAACAGAGAAAGCATGCTGTGCGTTCAAGGAGAAATAAATGTGAACTGCTCTTTCTCTGCTTCCTCTCTCGAAGACTTGTCTTTATCATTCCAGAGCTGGGACATTAGAGTGTTACTAAGGGACATTAGGGAGGCACAGGATTCTTCAGGGTTTCCAAGGCAGAGATTTTTTTTTTTTAATTTTTTGGTTAATACAGAGGAGGCATGATGGGGCATATTTTTGCACCTCTCCTGCTGATCAGATACATTCCTCTCACTTTTTCTCAAGCCATCAGTTTCCTGGCATGAAGGGCATGTGCTGGAATTACCATCATCTCCCCATTTAATGTTTTTGAGAATTGTGCTATGAGCCAAATGTTACCACAAAGCAGATTCTGCACATCTGGATGCTGCTGTCCAAAGTGGAACATATGTTGGGTCTGAGCCACATGTTGGGTAGAGGAAGGGGGGAACAAAGGAAAGAAAAGAACATTTCATCCAATGTCATTCTTCTTACATTATGACTACATATCTGAGGGGAAAATATACTACTAGCTGACCTCACCCAGGTACTGGAGATTCTGGGGTGGCTCGATGTCTCTTTTGGGGACAGTTGTTAGTTTTGTAATTCAAGCAAGTGAGATGGTGACTACCAAACCAAACCCCCAGGTAACTTCCTTAATGCAAAAATACCCATAGGGTCAAGGCAGGCAACTGATCTAGAAACCCAAGCATTCCCTTATATATTGGGGAAGGTTTTCTACGAAGAGCCTTTATAAAGCACAGTCTGTCCTTTAACCATTATTAGAATAAAGAAATGAAGTGAATTAATATAAAAAAAGTTTTACTATTAGCTGCATGCCTTGAGTTACTAGGTTAGGTTTTTTAGAAATCTGTTTATTTTAGTTTATTTTATTTTGTTTTTGCTCATAGGCATCTGCAATTGACTCAGTTATGTTCTGTCCAATGGAGGATGCACCTGGTTTTCATATAATACTTTTGGTTATGTAATTCTGAATATGAAAGTGAAAGCTCATTGCAAATAGGAAATGTGTCACTTTTTTCAGTTAGATCCCTAGCACCTGGCACATAGTAGGTTGATTTATTATATTATTCCTTCATTATGAGTTGACTGATTATATTATCTTTTTCTTCCTTCAAAGTTTGGACATATTCAATACAGAAATTTGTTTTGCTTGACTATATATGTTTATGTATTACTTGTTTTTTATTTTTCAATTAAAGGGAAAGATAGGAGGGAAAAATGCAATTTTTCATTAAAATAATTTTTTAAAATTATGTTTCCAAGTAAAATTTTGACAATTTGTGATTATGTATGTCAAAATGTGACATGAAGTATCAGCAACATCTAGTTAGGAATAATGCACAATACATGATGTTTATTGTAAAGGCAGGTATATTTTGCCTAGGGCCAAATACTGTGTTGGGCAATATCAGTAGGAGTTGTCTGCCCAGAGCTGTCCATGTTCACAGGAATATAGGAAAGTCCCCCAAAGTCAGATCATGGCTCTCCTGGAGCAGAGATAGGTGGGATTCCCCATCCTTCTAACAAGTCAGCCTTAAAGACCAAGTTGACAGGTCTGCTCTGGCTAAGGTTGGCTGACCAGTGGGCAAAGTCATGGATTTTTTATTTAGTTTTTCAGTGTAAGGGGAGAAGTAGGAAATTTATCTAGGGTGAACTCAGGCAGTGTCTGGGAGCCTTAAGTATCTTGGATTATAAGAAACTTCTGCCTAGAGGATGTAACCAGTGGTTGTGACTATGAAATTTATATGCATGCCATCTCAGGGAAGAAGGATGGAAGGGATAGAGGGAAGATAGAATTTAGAACTCGACATTTTAAAAAAATATTAAAAATTAGGGGTAGCTGGATGATGCAGTGGATAGAGCACCAGCAGGAGGATCTGAGTTCATATCTAGAGGCAGACACTTAAAACTTACTGTGTGACCGTGGGCAACTCACTTAATTTCAGTTGCCTCACAGGAAAAAAAAAGTGTAAGAAAATGTTAAAAAATTGTTCAACATGTAATTGGGTATTATTATGATGTATAGGTGTGTGAGTTTATGTTATTTTGCTAAGAATGGAGCAGATGCCTTGCAATTACGCTCACATAATATGATGGAATTTTAGGAATTTAATTAAATTATAGAAACAGCTGACAGGGCAATGTCCTCTGCGGTGTCCATTTCTCTGTTCTCCATTTCCATAGACCAGGTTTTATGGATGTTAACTTTAGTGTAGTCGGGGATCACAAATTTCACATACATTTATCAGGAAAAAAGTTCAAATGACCAGGAGCAAGAAACCTTGGTCCTAATGAATGGTAATATCTATGTAAATATTAATTGGATTGACTCATTTAATTAAACTCATCTCAATTTAATTCAAGTTAAGAAACATTGATTAAACACCTACTATGTGCTAGGGAGATCTAGGGTGAAGATAGACATATAAAAAGAAAAAAATAAGGGAAACAAACCCCGTTCTCCAGAGCACACATTCAGATGAAGAGTTCAAGTTAATAAATTGTTGGTTTTTTAAATATGAAGACTTTGTTACAATCATCTTCTGGAGGTAGAAAATCTCTGAATATCTTTGTTAGTTTGACAAGTGAAAATGGAGCAGTGTGTTTATTCACTCAACAAACATTAGGTAGTTATACTATATACCATGCATAAGGAGAGATTACAAACTAAGACGTAGCTGCTGACTCAAGAGCCTTATAATTAAAGAGTGGCAGCTGGTAGAGCTATGGAAACACACATATAGATGACTGAAATGTAAATTAGAATATGATAAGGGTAAGAGGAAAATACAGAGTACTGTGGGATCAGATAATGGAAAAAACAATTACTTCCAAATGGAGAGTCCATTGAAGACTTCACAGAGAGGCCGTCCAATTAAGTGGAAAGACTGCAAGATCAGAAGAATTAAGACCAGCGTTCCAATGCTATCTGGCACTTTAGTTGTGTGATTCTTGGCCATCTCCATATCATATATCATCCTCACCTCCCTCCTGCAGGTACCTTGTACTCTGCGCCTGGGAAACCACCTCAGTCCCTCATCTCATCTTGTCCTGAACCAGGCCTCCCCTAGGCATCCCCACACCCTCACCCCTGCTCCCAGATCCACTTTATGTGTTATCTTCCTTCCCTGGAATGTTAATTCCTTGAGGGTTGGGAAAATGCCATCCTCATCTGGAGAGAGAACTATGGAGATTGAATGTGGATCAAAGCATAGTATTTCATAGAAATACTATGGTTTGTTTTTTTGTTAATTTTTTTATTGTTATTTGTTTTCTTTCTCATGTTTTTCTCTTTTAATCTGATTTTTCTTACACAGCATGACAAATATGGAAATATGCTTAAAAGGATTGAACATATTTAACCTTTATCAGATTGTTTGCTTTGTCAGGAAGGGAGAAAGGAAGGAAGGGAGGGAGAAAAAAAACACAAAGTTTTTCAAAGGTGAATGCTGAAAACTACGTATTTACATATATTTGGAAAAATAAACTATTTAAAAAAGGGATACATATCCTGACACATAGTAATCATATAATAAATTCTCAAGTTATCTATGTAGTCACTTAACTCTCCTAAGCCTGCAAAATGAGGATGCAAATCATAGCACCTACTTAACAGGTTTGCTGTGAGGTCCAAATACAATATTGTAAATAAATATTCTGCATCTCTTAAAATATCTTAACTATTATTATTATTATTATTGGATATTATCATGGAGGAGATAGATTTTGATATTTTCTAGGGAAGGATAGATACATTTTTTCTTCTTTTTTATGATAGAATAAGATAGAATAGATAGAATAAGAAGCAAAGATGAGAGGAATAGCTCAAACACTGATGTAGAAGCAGGAAAGTGTGGGACTTATACTGGGGATTATTAGCCAGTTTTGTTCATGGTGATGTTTATGCACTAATTTATCTTTGAGGTTCATAGTGAAAAAGAACCTCACTTCCAAAGGATGAGTAATTTTTTTATTCTTACCTATCTACATCTTGTTCAGCTTTTTTTCAGGTGTGTCTAACTCTTCATGACTCTATTTGGCAAAGATACTGGTTTATCCTTTCGTTATCTAGCTCATTTTACAGAGGTAAATGACTTGCCCAGGCTTATACAACTAGTAAGTGTTTCAGACTGAATTTCAACTCAGGAAGATAAGTTGCACCATATAGCCACGCCTACAGCTACTTGACCCCCAAGTCATGCTTTGTTTGTCCTTTATAGCCAATGAAAGCATCCTGTTTTCTGCTCTGCCCTTGTGAGGGGTACTTCCCCTTCTCCCACCAATACATATTTTATACTTCTTACTGAGGATACAATAGTCAAATAAACATTATCATTACTGCTAGAAAGGAAATGAGAATCTACTGTCTTGTTCTATTTGCAATCCCTTTGAATGTCTACCTAGACTAAATTTCTCTTCTGTTATATGTTGTATAAAACAAAATATAAGTAGAATATAGCAGAATAGTAGAAAATAATCTTTTTGAGTGTAAGAATTATCTTACTTTTTCATTGTATTCCCAGCATCTGGCACACAGTTAATGTTTAATAGATACTTATTGATTGATTAATAATTTGATTGGAGAGAATCTAATTGATCGGGTGATCTAGCTCCTACAATAGACTAGATTAGTTAATTTGGAACCTTGGTGGAATCTGGATCCTTCTATGAAGGTTTTATTTGATATCTAGAGCTTCCCAAAGATAAGAGGGCTGAAGAAGCATTGAAAGAATGAGACAACTATCACCGCATTTTCCCAGGAAAGCCTTTTCTCTGAAGCCTGTAACTCTTGACCTACATGCTAAAAAACCAGTAGTTTCTGAGTTAGTAATCTGGGGAGATGTGGTCTGGATTCTAGTTCTGACATGACCTTCAATTTCTTCTGGATGGAATCAAGTGGGTAGAATCTTGGACTTAAAAAAATCCGAGGGATCTGAGTTCAAATTATATTATTCTGGACAAGTCAGAATCTGCTTAAGTCTCAATTTCCTCATCTAAAATATGGGGGATAATAATAGCATTTACCTCATAGGGTTGTCCTGAGGATTAAAGTAAATTATATATGTATAAAGCTTTACAAATTCAAAGTGACATATAAATGTGATAATTATGAAGGTGCTGCTGCTGCTACAGAGATAGTATTTAAAGTCAGATCTTTTAACTCCAAATCAATTAAAAATTCTGTCTTCCCAGATAGGTTGCTTCTATGGTCTTTGAGACCACAAGGAAAGATTGGAAAAATTCATCATGCTGTGGCCATTCTGGTGATGTGTTTCTCATTTAGCTAGAGTGGACCTCAGATACCAGAGTCATCAAGAGAATCATACTCAAAGTCTTTCCAGACTTGGAAGCTTGTGCTCCTTCAACATAGCTTTTGAGAATCCAGGGACAACTCTACACCAACACCTGGAAGAAAATGTTAGTGGAGTAAAAAGAAGGCACTTACTAGTGCACCTGTGGTTTCACTGATCTGCAAGTTTTCTCCAATGATTCCAGTAGTCACTCATCTATGTTTTGCCATGGTACTTTTGAAAAAAAAAGGAAGGTAGGGAAAAAAAGAAAGGAAGGAGCAAAAAAGAAAAAAGAAAGGAAGGAAGAGAACTAGGATTAAGGAAAGTTTATTCAATCAATCAACAAACATTTATATGAATTTTCTCTGTGCCAGTTATTGTGGTAGGTGTTGATGAAGACAAAATGAAACAGTTTTTGATACAAGGATTTTACTTTCTATTAGGGAAAACATGTATACATAAGGTACAAAAAGGGAAGAAGTTTGGGAAGATTAAGTTTGAGTTGGATGGGATAAGAACAAAGGGAGACATAGTAGGGAAATAAAGATTTTCTTCTAATTTAGTGAAGCAAGAGATAGGAACTTGCTAATCATGGGATTGGGGAAGGAGCAATTGGCTGGGTCTGCTACCCTCCATGATCCTGGCTTTGAGGAAAGTGGTCTGGGTTTACTCCAAGAAGCTAGAGTAGGAGGTGATCCACAAGCCCAAAGATCCTAAAGATTGGGATGAACTCCCACATGGCAACAGTTTTCTAGCTCTATTCAAGATGGTGGTAGAAGAAGCACACTGAAAAGAGAACCTGAATATATACCCTGTGGACATTTCTCTTTATGTCGGGCCTGACTTCTAAGATTCCCATGTCACAAGGGCACTGTGATTCCTAGTCTTTTTGGTGCTGAGTGTGCTGCCTGAGACCTTTGTCCAGGAGGCTGGACCTCTGCCAGATGGACTGGATGTTTTACTCCCCATCACTGTTGTGCACTACTAGCCAGTCCCTTCCCCAATCCTTACCTGGAATGTATTATTCCCTACTTAACACCACCCTTTTGCAATCCTTAATTTGAATAATATTTCAGCTCAGTTGCAATCTCCTCTCCAAAGCCTTTCCTGAGCTTTCCAGGTAATAATAATCTCTCATCACTGAAGTATTAGGGATTTTGGTCTGTTTTCCCTTTGCCCCTTTCATTCCCTATTTTCTGTTATATCTGTGTTCATTCTCTATCTTTTCAGTGGAGAATAAGTTCTTTGAAGGCAGTGATTGTTTTGTTTTTTTGCTTCACTTTTTATATCTATAGATGGTCTAAGGCATAGGATGTCAGACTTGGAATCAGAAAGATAAATTCAAATGCAAACTCAGGCACTTACTTGACTGGGTGACCCTGGATAAATCATTTAACCCCTCAGCTTCAGTTTTCTCATCTATAAAATGAGAATAATAATAGTACCTGACTTTTGAAGTTGTTCTAAGGATAAAATAAGGATAATATAACCCTTTGTAAGCCTCTAAGTATTTTATAAATGTTAGTTCTTATTAGTATTGTCTCCAGCACTGGGTATAATAACTTGCACAAAGTAGGCTTTTGACAAAATCCTTGTTGAATTAAATAGAACTAGTGGTTGTATTCCTACGTTATGAGTAGGGAAGGTTAAGAACTAAAAGGTTTTGGTTGAAGTTTAGTAGAGACACTGACAGTGTTTTAAGTAGGGCACTGAACATTATTCGGTGTGGGCTCCAAATTGCTCAGTGAATGTAGGTGTAACTTTCACATTCAGGTTTTCTGGATGGTAAACTCTCCATTGTTCAAATTAGAATAGGCAGTGAAGCTAGTGAAAGCACTGCAGACATGTTCACATATGGAGATTTTCAACTGATAATCAATTACTACATATAAACATTTATTAAGGAACCACTATATGTCAGGTATTGTGCTAGGCAGAGGCAAAGTGACTTGTTCAGGGTCACACAACTAGTAATTGTCTGGGGATGAATTTGAACTTTTTGCTTCCTGACTCCTACCACAATCCTGATTGTGTGCCACAAAGCTGCCAAAAAAAATAATAACCCCAATCCCCAGTGGATTTACGTCCTAATAAGGAACAAAAGTACACATTAAAATATCTATACTATAAATATGAAGTTAAAAATACAAAAATACGCAAAGTAATCAGATATAAAGTAGTTTGGGGAGGGGTAAAGTAGCAACTGGTAGCCAGGAAAAGCTTCATGTAGACAACGGTGCTGGAGATCCATCTTAAAGATCTCTGTGAGGGGGCAGTAAGGAGAGAATGTATTCCAGGCATGAGGGGCAATCTGTAAAAACATGGGCATGAAAGATGGATTGCAAAAAGTCTCAAATAAAACTCTTTGTTATAGTTGCAAAATTCTTCAATCTTTTTTAAAAATATATAGTGTGAGTTATTGAGTCTTTCCTTAATTTATTTACTCCGAGAGGCAGTCTGGTGTAATGAAAATGGTGTCCAATTTCTCATCAGTGGACTCAAACTCAAGTCTTCCGCTTGTCAAACCACTACTGGAATTCATTTTCCAGGGAGGATTTTCTTTTTCCTATTAGAAGTTTCTAAGCCCAGGTTGAGGAAAATGGACAATGGAAAAGATGAAGAAAAATCAATGCCTGGGAAGCTGGAGACCCCCAAAACTTGTGACTATTTATCTTCACTGTAGGACCAAGATGCTCAGATATGCTCCAGTCCACAAACAAGCTGGGACTTCCATATAAGGAAAGATTTGGTGGGGCAGGTAGAGGTACCACAACCCTGAATGCAAACAGGAGCTCAGGGGAGCCATTTAATCTACCCCTGCCATGGAGACCTCTACCAGCATCCTCCACTCCCCTTTCCCTCACTCCACTTTATGGCGCTGCAGGACCTCTGCCAGAGGATAATAAAATGTAGGAAACGACACATATAAATAAAACTCACTCACCTAAAAGCCCAGCACATCAAGCATGTCTGGATGTTTTTCATTATCTATTTTTTTTAAAACTCAGCTTCATTTTTACCCTTTCTAACTCAGACTATTTTTCTCCCTCCTCTTCTATTCCTTTCCATTTGATACTGTTGTTTCCTGGTCTATCTTGTTCTATTCCCTTCTAGCCTGTGCTTTCTCTGTGCCCTTTATGCTCATTTTCATTAAGTATAGACTTTCTCTTTTTGCTCTATTTTTCCTCTGAGCTACTTTCTGGTTTAGTCCTCACTAAAAACACAGAAAAGTCTGGTAAGAAAGACAACTTGTCCTCTCTGTTCAAGGTCTGTTTTGGACTTGTGTATTCACACTGTCTGGGGCCCCACTTAATGAAACAGAGTCCCTTCTGAAGGCAATTGACTTTTGTTATCTTTCTTTTTTGTATGTTACAAAATTTATTTTATTTTCATTTCACAGAACAAGATAATCATTTCTATAACACAATACAATAAAAAGATGATTACACATGAAACTGAAAATTTACATAAACAACTTGTTGTTCCTCCCAAACATGTAACAAAGTTATCATGCAAATTTCTTTCTTTTTTTCCTTTTTTTTTCTTCCCCTTCCCCCATGGTCCAGAGATGACTACCATTAGACACAAATATATATGTATACATACATATATATATATACATGTAAAATTATTCTAGTATCTTTCTTCATATGTTCTATATTTTTAATTTGTGTATTTATAATAATCAAAATGACTTAGTTGTTCAAAATCATTCTTAAAATAACATTGCTGTTAGTATATACAATGCTCTCCCGGTTTTGCTAACCCCACTCCTTTCTTTTGGTAATAAACAGTTTCTCCCTGATTTCTCTTAATGAAACTGATCATTTTCATTTTTATCTAGTCCAAGTTCCTATGAGGGAAACTAAAGAAAGTGAGGTTATTTATTATAACATCCTTCTAGGCTGAACCTTTCAGCCCTCACTCCTTTTTCAGGTTGCTCTCCAAAGGCAAGTGACCATTCCCAGTTCTAAGGATAAGGTGAGACCCAGCTCCTGCTTATAAGCCCCATCTGTAAGCTCCCCATCAATGGTAAGCCAATAGGCATGATTAGCTCAGAATAGTAACTACAAAATAGCCCTCACCCTGTACAGACACCATGAGCCTCAGCCACTCTCTCACCAATACATCTGGATTCTTTCTGCAGGAAGAATGGGCACAAATTTAGAGTGCGACAGCAGTGAGATGCATATGTAGGGAACACATGGGGAACATGGGCTCATGCCTCCAGTGCTTTCCTCTGGAACACTTGGTACTCCCTGAGCACAGCAGTTTTCATTTGGGATTAGCTCTTTTCTGAAGCTATGGATTGCTGGGCCCCATGTTTCTTTGAATCTGTGGTCAGGCTCTTCTCCACCTCTAGTCGTCATACTTCTTAAACTACTTGGGACCTTGAATAACTGACTTTTTGTGTCTATGTCTGTCTGAAGAGCTGGTCCTTCAGCTGCATCTTAAAACTCTCAAATTCTTGGATGCAGTGTCTTCCATTGGGTGACTCGTTCCCTTGATAGGGCTGATAGGGAGGAAAAACAATCCCATCTCTCCCTCTGCTCACTATCTTTTAGCATAGGGGTAGGGGTTTTCTCCACAAAGCTATACTAGATCCTCTAGAACTATTTCAACTGACTCCAGGCCACTTATGATTCACTATTTAAAAGCCTCCAGGGGTATGACAAATTTTCAGCCAGTCAATTCTAACCTCCTTTTCCAATTCAATTATAGAAATTTTTTCATACTTTGTTTAGGGGGCAAAGGAGACAGACATGTGTTGTGTCAGTTTATCACTTCATTAATATATCAATAAAGGTATTGATATTATCTCTGCTATTGGTCTCTATTCTCTGTGAATTAACTAAAGGAAAGAGGAGTCAACTGGTCCAATACCAATTATCCCTCTCTCATTAAGTAAAGAGGAAAGACAGAGAAAGAAAAACGAACCATAGAGGGATCTTTAAAGAAACCTAGTGCCATCCTCTGTTGTACAAAGGGAAAAACTGAGGCCCAAGATAATTAAGCAACTTAACTTGTCCAAAGTCACATAACCAATCAATGCAAGAGTAAGGGTTAGACTTTAGATCTCCCAACTTGTAAATTCAATCTGAATTCCACTCCACCAAACTGCCTCCCCTACATAATGACAATTTCCAATTCATATAGATAATGTTCTCCATCTCTAATGAGCACAGAGCTAAAGAGAATGAGCTTATACTACAGTACAAGAGCTCTAGTTAGCCTCATTTATTGAAAGGAGGAACTTTCTACAAATGGAGCTTATTAACTATAGGAAAAGGTTAGTCATCTTTTCCTCTATCTAATAAATGCAATCTTCCCCTGCCATCATCTCTTGAAGTCTTTAAAAACAGAATAGATTCTCATCAATCTAGGTTGCCTTAGGTGTCCTGAAGGCAGAGGGATGATAGAATAAATGAAAATTATTCTGTGATTTTCCTATCTATATTCTCAGAGCTTTTCTTCCACCTTTACCCACAATGAGGGCTTTCTTTTTTGGATCCCCCCTCGTCATTCATCCTCCAACCCAGGACAACCTCTGTGTCTGTGTGATATGTCAACAAATCTGCAACTATCCAGGAGTTTTTTTTTTTAAATTTTTACTTTGTAGGACATTACCAAGTCCTTGGACAGATGCCAGTATATGCTTGGGACATTTGACAAACAGTGCAATGATTGAGTAAAAAAGTGACTCAGAGGACTTGGAATGTATCAATAGGAGATAACTACGTGAAAAGTTTAGAGGAGGAGGAAAATCAGGAGATGAAGCTATCCTCTATTCTCCCTTAAAATCGTTTACAATTGTCATCCAACTTCCTTGCCTCTCCCCCAGTCCTGTGTGGAGAGAAATGAGCAAACAAGACCAGGCCATCACTCTCTGAGGAGGAGCAGCAAAGGCCTGGAAGCCAAGAGAGCTAATTTCCAGTCCTTGCTCTATTCTTTACTAATGGTGTGACTTTAGGAAAGCCAGTTCATTTTTTCTAGCCTTCAGTTTGCTCATCCATATAATGGGAAAATAATACATACCCCATCCACAGCATGCCCTTGTGAGGATCCAATGAGATAATGTATCTGAAATGCTTTATTAATTGGGAAGATCTCTGCATCCTGCTTCATGAATTCTTCAAAAGACACGCCAATAAAATTCTGTACAATGATGTCAAATGCAAACTGAAAGGAAACCATGAAACTGTATTAAGGATGCCAGGGGGATTCACATTGACTTGGAAAACCTCATATTAACATCATCTATGTTCCATTCTATTTCTATTTATTCTGGTAAAAATTTGCAGTTACTTTTTAATCTTGTTCAGAATTGCTGCCTGTGAGCTGTATGTTTGACACCCTGTCTTCATAGATAATGCAGTAGTAGTAATAGCAGTAGTAGTAGTAGTAGTAGTAGTAGTAGTAGTAGTAGTAGTAGCAGTAGTAGTAGTAGCAGTAGTGGTGGTGGTAGTAGTAGTAGTAGTAGTAGCAGTAGTGGTGGTGGTGGTAGTAGTAGTAGTAGTAGTAATAGTAATAGTAGTAGTAAGAGTAAAGTAGAAGTAGTAGAAGCAGTAGCAGCAATAGCAGCATAGTAGTAATAGTAGTAGCAATAATAGTATTACTACTAGTAGTAGTGGTGGTGGTGGTGGTAGTAGTAGTAGTAGTAGTAATAATAAAGTAGAAATAGTAGCAGCAGTAGCAGCAATAGCAGCATAGTAGTAGTAGTAGCAATATTACTACTACTAGTAGTAGTTGTGGTGGTGGTAGTATTAGTAGTAATAATAAAGTAGAAATAGTAGCAGCAGTAGCAGCAATAGCAGTATAGTAGTAGTAGTAGTAGTATTACTACTAGTAGTAGTTGTGGTGGTAGTAGTAGTAGTAAGAGTAAAGTAGAAGTAGTAGCAGTAGTAGTAGCAATAGCAGCATAGTAGCAGTAGTAGCAGCAGCAACAATATTGTTGTTGGGCAGCTAGGTAGCACAGTGGGTTGAATATTGGGCCAGGAGTCAGGAAGATATATGTTCAAATCCAGTCTCAGACACTTACTAGTTGTGTGACCCTGGGCAAGTCACTTAACCCTGTCTGCCTCAGTTTCCTCATCTGTAAAATGAGCTGGAGAAAGAAATGGCAGACAACTCCAGTATCTTTGCTACAAAAACCCAGAATGGGGTCACAAAGAGTCAGACACGACTGGAATGATTGAACAACAAAGAACCTGCTGGCATCAGTGGAAAGAGCCCTGGTTCTAGAGTCAGAAGATCTTGGTTCAAATTCCTGACTGATCCTGGCTCCCTGTGTGATTATGAATAAGTCACTTAACTTCTTTGTCTTTAGATTCATTTTTACAAGGACAAGGTGAAAGCAGATGGCTGCTGAAGCCCTTCCAGCTCTGAGTCAAGGATCCTGAGGATTTAGATCCTGAGGATAGGATGTAGGAAATTCGTATGTTTTTGTTCAGACCTGTGGCTGATGTAAGGAATTACCTGTATCCTCAAAGCAATGCAGCAGCTGTTTTGCAGCTTAGATTCTTATTTTTCTACTGTGCTGAGTTCAATTTAATTCAAAATACATTTATTAAATACTATTATTATCTGCTACCCTAAATATAGGATAAATAGGAAATAACTAAAAGAAGGAAGGCATTGTAATGAAGAGAGGTTGAAGAAGGCTTCTTGGAGAAGGTGAAATTTTAATTGGGACTTAAAGGAAGCCAAGGAAAGAATTAGAGGAGAGAAGGGAGAAAGTTCTAGGTATGAGGGATAGCAGAGAAAACCCCCCGAACTGAGAGGTGAAGTGTATTGAACAACCAAATGACCAGTGATTAAATGACTCTTATGGTATGTAAACAAGGGAAGTCTTCCCTCCCCCCCCCAACTTTTCTCTTTTTTCCCCCTCAATAGCAGTTTATTTTTCCAAATACATATAAAGATTGATTTCAACAATCATTTTTTGTAAGATTTTGAGTTCCAATTTTTTCTTCCCTCTCTTCCTTGCCTCCTTTCCTCCCCAAGCCAGTAAGCAATCTGATATAGGTTATATATGTACAATCACTCAAAACATATTTCCACATTAGTCGTGTTGTGAAAGAAAAATAAGACCAAAAGGGAAAAAAAACTACGAGAAAGAAAAAAGCAACAAACCAACAGATGAAAGTAGTATGCTTCGATCCACATTCAGTCGCCATATTTCTTTCTCTGGCTACGATGGCATTTTTCATGAGGGAAGTCTTGAACTCAAATATTTCTGACCTCAAGGCTGACCCCTATTCTCTATGTCATGCTGTCCATCAGTGTTATTATTAAGAACTATTCTTGTTAGTACTAAAGACCTAAGAGAGGCAGAGCAATTTTGCCTCTGACACATTTTGGTCATTTGTTTAGAAGTCAATCACTTAAGCTCCCTTTTACTTAATGATTCCCTGAGATTGATGGATGAAATGGGGCAGTCAAATGAGGCTGAATTTGGAATCTGGGTCCCCAGGTTCAAATCCCCTGGATCTTCCATGTATTAGAATATGATCTTGAGAAGTCATGTTTTCTGGGCCTCATTTATGTAAGATCAAAATACAGATTTAGAACTAGAAGGGACCTGAAAGATAATCCTTAACTACAGAATGTAGGGGTTGGATTGGAAATGCCAAAGATTTCTTCCAGTTCTAAATCTGTAATCCTATGAGTTGCTCACTTTGCAGGCAGAGCTCCATACCTGATGAAAATATGATGTTTAGTTGTTTTCAGTCATGGTTCTCTGTGACTCCTTTGGAGCTGTTTTTTTTTTTTTGGCAAAGATTATTGGAGTGGTTTGCCATTTTCTTCTCCAGCTCATTTTACAGATGAGGAAACTGAGGCAAATAGAGTTAGGTCACTTACTCAGGGTTACATAGCTAGTATCTAAAAGGCCAGATTTGAACTAACTCCAGGGCAGGTATTCTATCTATTGAGCCACCTGGCTTCCCTGTTGCAAGCACAGGTCCAATGCATATATAAAACACTGGCAGTGGAAGGGTTGGGAGATAGTCTAAGTCAGATGATATCCATAGTGAACAGAAGTTAATGTACCATTCTCTGTTCCCCAACAGCTATATGGCACAGTGGATAAAATGCTAGCCTGGACTCGAGGAATACCTGAGTTCAAATCCATCCTCAAGTACTTATTAGCTAGGTGACCCTAAATAAGTTACTTAACTACTGTCTGCCTCAGTTTCCCCCATTCATAAAGTGGGGATCATAATAATATCTGCTTGTTATGGGAATCAAATGAGATCATTCCTGGCACAAAGCAGGTGTTTAATAAATATTTATTTTCTTTTTCCATTCCATCTTACCTTCCTTTGCCAAGCTATTCTGGGGTAGGATTTTCAAGAGAAGTACAATACACTTTCTAGGAGCTCACAGTTTGTTCATAGAGACAAAATTTACCCTAATAGATGATTGAAAGCAGTATAAGATCCAAAGGAATCAGATATATGATCTTTAAGTGTGGTAAGGGTTCAGCAGGCAGCCAGTTGGTGCTTTGTTTGTAGGTCTAGAGAAAAATCTTAAGATGAACTTCCAAGGGACCTTGTGTTCCTTGGGTCCCCTTAGACCCCCTGGGCCTACCACTGAATGTCCAAGGCAAGTAGTGACAGTTGCTGCTGGCCCTCTTCCCATCCCTGAGTACTACTGCTTCTTAGGAGCAGTGCCTGCCGGGGTGAGTTAAAAGAAGATTATTTCCCAGCTGAAGATCCTCTTCTGGTATTTTAAACTGCTCTGAAGAATTGCCAATTGATCTAAGAAGCTAAGTGTGCTGTTGTAATTCCTGCGTGATGCGATGGGACTCTCCTGGCCACAGGAGGTATTGTGAATATGTCATAGGGCCAGCATACACCTCCCACCTTACCCAACTGATATTTGGAGTTTCAGCAACAGCTCGCATCTTTTTCTTTAAGGGGGCTCTACCCCTCATCCACTTCCCAATTCTTTGCTCCCCTACCTCCTAACATCAGGCACCCAAGCCTCGGCTTTGGCGTTAACAGCAGAATTAGGATTCACTCTCTCCTAATGTTATAAAGGTGGGCTGTAATGAGGCTGCAGTTATTGCCATTAGTTCTAATGGAGTCCCAGGATGAGGTACCACAACTTAGCAGAAAGTAGGGAGGATGACTGAATTTCTTCTAATGGGCTGGAGTGTTCAGGACCATATTTTTGGATGCTAACAGTATAAAACATTTAACCCACTTTTTATTTGTCTCTTACCCATTCATTTCTATTAGGTTCCAGCCAAGCCATTTGTTTACCTAAGGGTCCTTAAGTGATGGTGAAGAGAAGCAGGTGAGACGGAGCAGTAGTAGCCCTAGTGCTGAAGGGGCTCTTAATGCTAAGAAGTGAGAAGGATTTCATTTGGGATGAACACAAGTAGCATTGGCAGTGAATGACAGGTATTCAAGCTTGCTGGCACTTACCCTGGACTTTTCTGGTCTAAGCAATCTTCCTGAATGATTGTGTATGTGGGTTTGCACCTCACTCCCTTCTGATCTCTATACCTTTATTTTTTGTTGCATACTTATCCCTTTAATATGTGTTATATGGCACCTTAAAATCGGGATTTTTAAAAATCTCCAACACCTTACATATTGCTTAGAACACAATAAATACTTAAGAAATGCTTATTTAGTGGACTGAACTGAATGAATGAATGAATAAGTGAATGAATGATTCATGAAAGTCATTAATTTCAAACCCCATTCCCAGCTTAGGCAGCAAGTAGAATTTCTGTGATAGGGTTGTATCTATGGATAACTACTATTGCTGCAAATTTGGCAGTAGCATAAAACAAAATGATTCCTATTTTTGTGTATATAAAAATGTATGCATGTGCGTTAGTGATTGTACAAATGTGACTGACTCCTCTTTTGGCCCATTCAGAGATGTCAGTGTGAAAGTTTTTGTTTTTGTATTTCTCTAGAGTCCATCACGATGTCTGGAACATAGAGTGCATTTAATAAATACTTTTTTATACTTTAAAAATTTTTAAATTTATTTTTAGTTCCATTTTTAAGTTCTGAAGTGTCTTCCTTTATCCCTCCCCTATAGAAGGGCCATCATTTCATACAGATACAGACACACACGTGTAAAAAGCACATTACACATACTTCTGTTTATCAGTTCTATCTCTCAAGGTGGATAGCATTTTCCTAATAGGTCCTTTGTAGTTAATCTGAGTAATTATAAACACAGAATAACAGTTTACAGCTATTCTTCAAATAATATTGCTATTATTATGTAAGATGTTCTCTTGGTTCTGCTCATTTCACTCTTGTGAAATTATTTCATGCAAAATAAATACTTGTCGAATTAAGTAGTTAATGCACCTGGAAATTCCCCCACTCTTTTTAGTTTAGCAGCCAACTAAAACTGAGACACATAGTGAATGAAAATGAAGGCCTGAGAGCCCCATAAAGCCACATAGTAGGTACTACCATAGTATCTTTGCCTACTTGTTTTTCCAGGAAAAAACCCCAATAATACAATTAATGAAATCATCTAAGTTTAAAACAACAGTAATAAGTGAAACTATCCTCTTTTTCTACATACTAGCCACTCATTTTCTCTTTTCCTTTGGTTAAATGAACAAAGGTCTCTTTGCTAGTTTGGGTGAAGTAGATATCTTTGAATCCATGTCCCCTTCACCACCACCATATATTGACCTAGAAGCTATTATCTATGGGGCAGGGAGTGGGGAGGGGAGACACACAGTAGTCATAAAGACATTATTACTCTTTGGGTATCCCACAATCTAAATGAGAGGTAGAACAAAGACAAAAAAATCAACTACCAATATAAGGTAGTAGGTAAAAGACTTCAAAGTTGTGTCAATCATAAATGAACAGTTCAATTCAACAAATACTCATTAAGCACCTACTATGTGCAAAGCAGCCTGGCACTGGATAATGGATGGAGAACTACTGTGTATGGAAAACCAAGTATGGCCATGTGCAAGTCATTAACTTCTTGATGCTGAAGAAGCACAAATGCTAAAATGCTGAAGGCTAAAATACTCTAGGGAGTTTTACTGATGTGTCCTTGGTATATATCAATGGAAGGAATTTTCACTGGTGGAAGCAGTGTCCACATTCATCAATCAATAAGTATTTTTTTAATCCCTTACTATGTGCTAGGCACTATGCTAAGTGCTTGAGTTCCCAACAGTGATAAAATCATAGGCCTGGATCACCACCCCAGCAATAAAGAAAAAAAAATGTACAAGACCTTTCAAAGAAAAAAAACAAAAATAATCCCTGCCTTCAAAGAATTTATGTTTTATCAAAATATTTAAATTAACAAATGTATAGTATAAAGAAAATTATAGTGGAATAGAGCACTAAATCAGATGTTTGAAAGAGGGAGTGACCCCTGACCTGAAGGGTTTTGAAGGAAGGCAAGGATTCTGAAAGGGATACATGAAGAGGGAGCTCCTTCTGCACAATGACCAATATGGTGCCCCAGGGAATTTGGAGGCCAGGAGGCGAGATTATTTGCACTGGGGTGGTCAGAGAAGGTTTCATAAAAAAGGAGAATTTATAGATCAGTAAGGGCATTATCCAACCTAAGAAGGGGCATGCTAGAGCTAGCTTATATCAGCTCCAGAGCTGATTGTGAAATTTTCAGTGTGAACAGCTACAGCTTAGAAATAGACAAATTCTATAACTTAGGGCTTAATTTATTGTTTTGTGGATTGTCTAGACTTAGAGTAATAGAGAAAATATTAATAATGCAAATTAAACTTGAAAATATTACCTGTACATTTTTTTTCCCCAGAGAACTGATTGTTAGGCATTTACCAGCATGCTCCTGAGTCTGTCACTGGTTCCTTCAGTCTTTTCTACCAAATACCTGTTCAATTTGAAGAGAAGCATCAGTTAAACAACTGAATTCATGGACATATGACCCACATCAGATAGCCCTGAACATTCAACTTTCCTTGGATTGTGTGACTATGACCCATATACCTCTCAAGTTAAGTCAAGAGTGATTTCTTAAGTACTTAATTATATGTTAGTTCCTGCCCTCAAGGAGCTTCTATTTGAAGGAAAGAGGGGAAGACCCACTAATGTATTTTGGGGGGAGGCTCAAGGTCACATAGCTAGTAAGTGTCTGGGACTACACTTGAACTCAGGTTTTCCTAATTCTAGTTCTGGTCCTCTGTCTACTGAGCCACCTACCCATCTTGCTACTAATGTATGAAAGGGGGATGTTATAGGATAGAGTGAGGGGAAGATGGTGACAAAGTCTAGTGAATGAAGGGTGGCTGGTTCTAGTCCTTCCTGAAAATGGAGGGCCTGGAAGAACTCACCAGTGGGAAGTGGAGATGGGAACATAGAGTCAGGGAGAGAAGCATGATGGCCCAGGGTGGAGTCTCCTGACCACATAGAAGCTGGGAATGGCCTTGGTGAAGAAAAATAGATTGTGTGTGGGAGGGATGTTGGCGGGCACTTTTAAGCAGTAAATTTTAAACTATATATGTGTATATATATATATATATATATATATATATATATATATATATATATATAAAGAAGGAAATTAGCTCTCTTTTTTTCTCAGGGGATCAAATACATAGATACTTTATAAAGATACAGAGAAAAGACATGGTCTGGAAGCAGAATCGGATTGGTCTGGTGTGATCTGTAGGGCTGGCCTCCCAATATGGATACTAGCAACATTTCTCTTCCTGCCCAGGGGCATGGGGTTTGTGGCTCAGAGTCATGGGGAGAGGTTGTTCAGCCCCTCCCAATCTGTGCCTGTGGATGGAAGGAAGGGAATCTGGGTTTAGTTCACAGAACCAAGGATGCTAACAATTGAGTGCCAGAACAAAGGGAGTTGTCAGGAACTGGGAGTCAGGTTACTAGATGGGAGTCTGAAATCCAGAGATCAGGATCTGGGAAGAAGCCAACACAACAAACAGGAAACAGAGCAGAAGAGGAGTATCAGATCATTCAGCCAAGGTCAGGAACGCTGAAGAACAGAGGCTGCAAGCATCAAAGAAGCCCCAGGTTCAGGGTCAGAAGATGGAACCAGAGAGCCAGGAAAAGGGAGCGCTGGTAGGGGTTCTTGAAGGGGAGAATGGGGTGGGGGTGGGACAAGTGACCTTAGAAGTCACTTTTAGCTTAAGATTCTAAGAGATGGGCTAAAGTTTTAAATAAACTGCAAAGGAGTGTGCGAGTGATTTGCCAAGGGGGATGGAGAAATACTTCTCTTCTAGGTTTTGATTCCCACGTTAACTTTCTGTCCCTAATCCATCTCAGGATACAGACAAGCATGCTGGGGCCTTTGATCGAGTGGTGGTATTCTACATAGAAGATAATTGTTCCCCTAGGAAAATTTTTGGAATCCTCAATGCTGATACTGACTGGCCCTCTTCTCCTGACTTCCATGGAAAGCCAAGTGAGTATGACTGGACCCATTTTACAGGTGGAGAAATGGAGGTAAGGGAGTTTTGATTTCCTGCTCTGTATCACAAAAGATGTACAGTGTGATACATTTCTTTGGTGTGTCCTGTGATGTCAAATACATGATTTTGTTCTTTTGAAGGATCTCCATTGTTAGCCCCTGCTAGTGAATGAGAAACCTGTAGTCATTCATCCTAGGCCTAGATTAGATTCCTGACATATACACCCCCTTTTCTGGTCCTCTGATCTTCACCCAAACTTACAGAGACCCCTTGTTTACCAAATGTTCAATTTTGGTTATGTTACTATAAAAATCAAGCAGCTGGTAATTCCGGCTTGATTAGCAGGTCTCCAGTTTTGATTAGTAAATTACTGCAGTAATCAAGGTTAATTCTCATTGCAGTGCTTTGCAATAGATTTTATTTTTTGCAGGGAAATAGATTTCCTACCCTGGATAGGGAGCACTTCTAGAAAGGATATCCTGAGACAGGCAAGGAGAAAAGAAGGGTCTTTGGTATCCCATCCTAAGATGTTTCTTTTATGTCAGCATCAAATAGCCATTTTCCCAGTAATGCAAAACTAGGCTGCAATAAACAGGTTTCCTTAGATGAAGAACCCTCAATGCCCATCCAGCACTTTCAGCTCCCACAAAATAGAGGGACCCCCCACCAGACACACTCTGCCTTTCTGAGGCAGGTATTGCATCCTCTGTTTAGCTAAAAAAAGGCTTCCCATCTGAGAGATGACTTGGGAAGAACATAAAGTTTAGCCCTCAGCCTGATTGACAGCTAGTGCTGAAGATTTAGAAAAGTTTTTGTTTTTCTCTTCTGTTTTTAAAACACCTTAGAGAGAAGCAAATTAAATACATGCTCTGGCAGTTTCCAACTTTCAAGGTGACCTCTCTGCTCTTCTATCCAATGCATGGGCCAGGCATCTCTAGGGGGATTGACAGTCATGGAAGAGGTTCATGGGTTCTCAGAGACTCATAATCCAGAGAAATCCCTCAGGATGATGGCGATTCACTGCTGAATTCCATTAGTGCTTGAGTGTCCCTACCATCACCCAGGACAGAAAAAGTTTGGGCCCAGGGCCTTGGAAAGGCAAGCTAAAGAAAGAACTATAGCCTTAGTTAATCCTTTCTTGTTTCATAGGATCACAGGATTTGAAAGCTGTAAGTGGCCTTAATGACCTTAGAGATCTTGTCCATCCCCCTCACTGTATAGGTGAGGAAACACAGGGAAAAAGTGACTTGTCCAAATTTGTGACAGAAAGATTCCTTCCCTTCCCTCACCAATATGTGATCAGATCGCAAATCTTCCCCTAAGCATATCAGATCAACTTTTAGTTGATTGTCTCTTATAATTCAGACATGAAAGAGACTTTAGAGATTATTTTACCAAAAATCTCAGATTTGGAGCTGAAAGGCATCTCATTAACCACCTCATTCAATTGTCCTATTTTATAGATGAAGAAGCAAAGGCCCAGAGATGTTAAGCAGTTTGATTAAATTCATACAGGGAATACTTAAAGAAGCTGGAATTTGAACGCAAGCCCTGTTACTTCTTATTGAGAACTCTTTGTAGTGTAAAACAATGGCTCTAGAACAACAGATTCATTTTACAAATGAGAAAGCTGTGGTTCAGAGAAGTTAAGATTTTTGCAAGATTATATAGATAATGAGTAATAGCAGCCATATAAACACACAGGCCATTTATTCAGGTATTTAAGGAGAACTAGCATGTCCAGTGTGGAGGCTTGCTGGGCCATTTTCATCTACCTTTGCTATTCTCCTGTCCCCCACCTCTCACCTGTGGCTCTAAGAAGCTGGTAAAATTTTCTCAGCAACTGACTAACCCAGATTGAGGGCAAGTGACATACCTCAAACCCACTGATGAATTAGGGGATATCTAGCCCAAGCATATGAAGACTTTTCTTAGAGGAATGGATAGATGAAAGCACTTTGCTCAAGCAGATGCTGTGAAGCACTTAGAGCTGGGTCAGACATGGAAGGCTCCAAGGGCATCCACGGCATCCTGGGCCAGAGCCAGTTGTCTTGATTTTTGCCTCACTACTGGACTTCAATGACTTTGGAAGAGAGAGTGGTGGCTGACAACTTTGCACAGCTCTGCCTCACTTAAACCTTATTCATGCTCAAGTTGTGAAATCACCCTGTGATGTCACTGGTCCTCTTTGAAAATGAAAACCAACATCTAATAAACATACTGACCACCTACTTGTATGTGTGGTACTCTGTTAGCTTTGGATGCTATCTCTTCTTCAACCTTGAGGAAAACAAAGCCATTCTTCCTCTTCATTTTTTGTCATTATCTTCTCTAAGAAGTAGAAATGTGGAGTTTTCTGGGATAAACAGCTACATTGATACTTTCTTGGGCAAAGAGTTGAAAGGACATGTATGAATATGTGTGAATGAGAAGGTTCAATGGTCTATCTAATTTCTGGGATGCTGCCTTCTTTAAAAGAAGCACCATAGCCATTGCCCTGGCCTCCACCTTTTTAATACTGCCCATTTGGCCTCCTCAGTGATGACCAGTATAATCTAAAAGGGTGAGACAGAGAAGGGAGAGGAAATGGGTTTCAGTTAAATGTGGAGTTCTGGTTCAGAGAGAGAGATGATCCTTGAACTTAAAGATAGGTGTTTGATCTCCCTGCTTACTGCTAGCATAGATGACCAAGTATTGATTACATATTCCTAACAACAGTCAAGATATTTCAGGAAGCCTCTATATCAACCATGACCCAAAAGAAGGTTGAAAGAATTTTTGCAAAAGCTTCTTTTCCTGCTACAGGATCTGAGACCATGAATTGCACTTTCAGCCCAAGAGCTGGCAAAATATCGACTCTGCTCCCCACAGCGCTGCAACATAAACCTTCATTTCATCTTGATGGGTCCCTTTTCCATGAAATTTTATTTTCCAGACACTATTCTGATGTGATCTTTTATGAGCAGTGTGAATGAAGACTGCAGAGATATTACCCATGCAAATGGGTAGAGTCTTCGAGAAAACGACCAGAGTTTAGAAAATGTCAAAACTTTTTCCAAGTTTTTTTTTCTAAATTAAAGACTCAGCCCATTTGAGCGGCAAAGGCCTCCTGCTTCATTTTCCTGCTTGGGGAACGAGATACGAAGAATGGGGAACTGGTACTTATTAAATAAGAGACAAAGACCTTAACTCCTCTTTCTATTTCCAAAACTTTTGTATGGAGAGAACTGGACTCTCCCTTTTTGGATTTTACTCATCCTTTAAAGCAATATCTTTGCTTGCCTTTCAACCTATATACTCAAGATTTGATGAAAAACAATGTAATTAGTGTCTCCTTCACTAAGGATACTCCTGTGATAATTTATAAGGCTACTTTGCATGAGCATAAAAGTCTATATATATTTCAAATCATTTTTATATCTTTGATTTCATTGCATCCTTGTAACAATACCACCGGACAGACAAGGCAGAAGTCATCATTCTTCTTTCACAGATGAAGAAACAGCAACTAACCATTATAGCATGGCCAAGGTCACATATTAATTGTGGACAGGTTGGGGATTAGAAATCAGATGTCTTGGGGCAGCTAGGTGGCACAGTGGGTAGAGCACCAGCCCTGAAGTCAGGAAGACCTGAGTTCAAATCTGGTCTCAGACACTTAACACTTTCCTGGCTGGGTGACCCTGAGCAAGTCACTTAACCCCAATTGCCTCAGCAAAAAAAAAAAAAAAAGAATTCAGGTGTCTTGAGTCTGGGTCCAACAATTTTTCTTAGAGAGTGTCCTGGAGGCACTGAGAGGTTAAGTGATTTGTCCAAAGTAACACAGTCAGTATATGCCAGTATGAATAGGACTTGAACCTATTCATTATCAAATATTATAAATTGCAGAGTAGGAGTTTATCTGCATTGGCAAAGGGAGTTTCCTTATTGAGAGTTCTCTGTACAGTGATATCACTGGTCTGACAAAAACTCTCCCCCAAATTCTTTTCTGTTACATCCTATTCTGATGACTTCTAATGCTATGGAAGTAACCCTGAGTTCTTGAAGGCCATACCAGCAGAGTTAGCACAGGTCAGTCCTAACAAATTAGAAAGACTTCAAGTTTGGGTCTGATGATGTACTATCCTTCTGTCATTTGAGGATCAGTTTAGGATGATGATTTTTTTTTTGGCCACAGCAATTCTCAAAGATCATCTACTAAAGACGTATAAAGATTATCTTTAATTTTGGAGGAAGGAGTGCTCACACTCCTGAAATCATAGATCCTAGGTTGTTGAAATAAAATTCTTTCCACTACATTACATTGCCAGGTAGCCTTCGGAGAGGATTAGTTTAAAGTATTTAACAGTCTAGTCCTAAAAAAGAGAGAGATTGGGGATCCTAGAAAAGGGCAGATCTGGGAAATGATCATTGTCTTTGAATATGTCATGGGCTGTGATGTGGAAAAGAGATTAGACTTATTCTGGTTGGTTCCAGTGGGAGAAATAGGACCAATGATTCACAGTTACAGGAGGCAGATTATGGCTTAATATTGGGAAAAGCTTATTAACAATTAGGACTGTCTAAATATGGAAGAGACTGTCTTTCAAAGTAGTGCTTTTCTTCTTCTTGGAAATGCTCACCTGACTGATGGATGACCATTTCTCAGGAATGTTGCAGTTGAGATTCCTGGTTCCAGTAAAGGCTGCATTACATGCCTTTTGAGGTCTCTTATGACTCTTAAGATTTCTGTGATTATATGAATAAATGGTACAGATATATCTGAAATTCTCAATTCTTGAACATTAAACAACGCGTGTACATATATGCATGTGCATATAGACAGAATTTCCCTTCTGTCTGTGATTCATAGGCTGAGGAAGGAAGTCGAACCTATTTTGGATAATGTTGTGCTCCATTAAATATTAGGAAAACATGACCAAATTGCTGCATGTTTTCCCTAAGATTGAAATGTCTATTTTACAAACTTGCTTAATTTCATGCAGATTTTTCCCTTGTAAATTTCTATCAACAGAGGAAAGAGCAGCTAAATTATGTGCCATCATGTTGGTGCTGTTGAGAAGCTGTTACTATATCACACTGCAGAGAGACTGTTAAATCAGAACCCGGGAACAAAGACTTCCAGTGTCGTCTTTGCATTACTGATTGCCGTTGATGTCATTTTCACCAAACAAAATTATAACTAAAATGGATGTTTTAGGTCAAAGTGGTACAAAGAGTCTATAGATACATTTCCATCAATAAATGTGCCCTCTTCCGGCCCTGATGCGGACATTCCACCTAAGGTGATTGACGTTTTTACCGCTAAATTATACTATGTCTGTTTCAAGAAGAAACGTCTCCATTCCAAAATTAGCTAACCATCAACATAACATAAAATAACTTGAACATGGTGTCATTTCACAAGGATATTGATTCGTGCAGACTTACTGGATTAATAGCTGGTTTCCCATAAAAGGACTAGCCACTATGTCTTTGGTGGACAGAAAAAATATATACTGTAGAACAATATATATTGGTACATTTAAGCCTGATTGCTGAGCTCAAATGAACAGAACAATATTTGGAAGCTATATAGTATATGGAGGGAAAAGGTGACACAATGTAACTTCCAAATGAATCCAGGGCTGATGGAAAGCTAATAAAAAAAGACAACCATTTATTTATTTGAGGCATTTGATTTTACTCTATTGGATTACATGAAGCTCTAATTTTTCACTTCAGTCAACCTGCATAAAAAGTTCATCTGATTGAAGCATACGTTTAATTGCCAAACGCCTTCTCCTCTTTCTTAAAAACCCACTACAAACCTTACTATGCACTGTATCATTTACAAAATGCCTCATTGCCAGGTCGGTCTAACATTATATGACTCTATGATGTATCAGTCTCCTCTAAAGTCCTGTCCTAATGCTTCCTTGTGGTGTAGAGGTGACCTTTGTGTCTTAAAGGCAATGTTTAATAGAGTGCAAACTCTGGCAATGTCTTCCAAACTGGAAAGACTTTAAGGACAGATTGGACAGTGAGATTTATGTTGTTACCTGAGCACTAATAGACCTAGGTGCTAAAAGGCTCATCATTGGACAGGTGACCACTGTCCAAGGTATGTTTCTACTTTTTTTAATTCTTTTTCATTTGTGGCAACACATATACATTGCCCAAAAGGCTAAGAAGAGATTGTGATCCACATCAAAGGAATGAGTTCCCTGTGCTGAAGAATTCCCAAACAACTGAATTTTCTGATATGATTCTAGCAGCAAAATGGGATTAGTTTAGCAAGACGAATGTGGCATGTCTCCCAGTGCACAGATATACACACATGTTCTCTCCACCATCCCATGGAATCAACCTTAGTTTCCTCAGAACAGAATGACATTCTGTGCCTTCAAGATCAGAGTTAGTTTTGGAATGTTGGGAAACCCAGACTCAGCTAACATTTAGAAGCAATGAAGTTGATTTTATATTACTTTTGATGGTTGATCCACTCTTTCTTTGTGGTGGAAACCCTGGATCCTGAGTTCAAATTTGACTTTGACAAACTTTGGACAAACCATTTAACTGCTCTCTGCCTAGGTTTCTTCATCTGCAAAATGTGGATAATATATCTAGCACTAAAGTTATTTATTATTATTATTATTATTATTGCTTTTTGCTGAGATAATTGGGGTAAAGTGACTTGCCCAGGGTCACACAGCTAGGAAATGTTAAGTGTCTGAGGTCAAATTTGAACTCAGGTCCTCCTGACTTCAGGGTTTGTGCTCTATTCACTGCGCCACCTAGCTGCCACCTAGCTACCCTCTAGCACTAAAGTTATTGTAAGGATTAAATAAAATTGTAAAGTACTTAATATAGTCCTGGCATGTAATGGGCTCTCAATAAACGTTTACTTCTTTCATTCCCTAATAGGAAGAAACATCAATAAATTTTTAAAAATTATACTGGTTCAATAGTGACAGCTTTTAACTAATTTTTTTTAATCCAGGAAGACCAAATAGGTAATAAAATCATTGTCATTTTTTGTTAGTTACCTTTTGCATATTGTTATTCATCTAGGTATAATAGGTTAGTAGCATCTTATAAGGGAAATGACCTTTAAGAAGTAAGAGTTCTGATTCTGACTCTGTTAATGCCTAGCTGTGTGACCACTGAGAAGGTAACTTTGTGTGCCTCAGTTTTCTCTTATGTTAGATACAGAGATTAATATTCCTCTCTTAGCTTTACTAGCGATAAACTAATAAAAATGCTTTTAATGTTCTTCTAAAATATGTAGTCAATAAGAATATTGAGACAGGAGTTTATTAAATGGAGGAAATAGGCTGAAAGGTTATTATAGGGACAATTTAAGTTAGGTCCATGAAGCAATATCTTGCAGCAAAAGTAAAGGTTTTTTTTTTATTGTTGTTGTTGTTGTTAGGCTAGAACAGGGGTTTTTAACTCAAGGTCATGAACCTCTAACTGAAATTTAGCATTCCTTTCAATTATTTAAAATATTATTCTACAAGTTTTTTCAGACCACCAAACGAATCTATAACACACAGAAAAAAGGGTAAGAATCCATGTACTTAAATGATTATGTTAGAAGTTGCTTCTTCTGAAAATTTTATGAAAAGGATATAGAAAACCAATTTATTTCTTGGATGTTGAGTTTTAGTCCTATCTGAAAAATGAACTAATTCTGTTTTTCCAAGTTGCTACTTTACTGTTTTTTTTTTAACTAGTTTACTTTTTTCAAAGGCTATGCTGTGAAGTTTGTTGGGGTACCTGGAAATCCCTAGATCTATTCCCCAAGTGCAATTTGCTTCCCTTTACTTCTTGTTTTTCATCCTTCATTTCCAAAAAAGACTCAATGACATCACAAGGTGATGTTTTGACTTGCCCATGATTTGTATTTAGATGAGTATTTAGCAGAGCTTCTCAGAGTCATCAACCTTACTCTCTCCTCCAGAGTCATCAGAATTTAGAGGTAAGACAGAAATCAAGACAGCTGGTGTTGGCTTAGCACTTAGTTAAGCATAGGAAAATGATCTCAATAGCAGCTCTAGCTTTGGACACCAAAACTACCTCATTTGCTGGAGGTGCTGCAGAAGTTAAGTAGGAAGAAGGAGGGGGAAGAAGAAAGACAAACAGAGGCATACCAAGGCTCAGGGAATGAGTCTTGGCAACTCTTTGTTGTCAACTAAGCATTTAGCGTGCCTTGAATTCCTATTGCAAAGAATTCTCTATTGGAAGAAAAAAAAAGTTTTAAAATCACTAACTGGTCCTTTGTCTGTTAATGACAACTGGCAAATTTTTACTTGTCCCAGAATATTTCCTTCCAACTTTTACTAGCTTTTTCTTTAAAATCCATACATTAAACAACAATAACAACAACAAAAACCTGAGTCCTTTTCCCAGCATCCTTCTTTTCGACACTCCCAATTTTTTTCTCAGTCCTTCCATTCTCAGCCATGAGACTTGCCCTATTGAGGTACAAGAGTGGATGCATTTAATACAGAGAATTTAAGTAGCACCCACATTTTACATGAGGTTACTGAGTTTTTTCAAGAGGCCAGCTCTGCCATTCGGATCTGGGATTTCAAGTAATATATGAAGCCACACTCAACTAAAT
The DNA here is from genome assembly GCA_023553655.1 of Myrmecobius fasciatus. Classification (NCBI taxonomy): domain Eukaryota; kingdom Metazoa; phylum Chordata; class Mammalia; order Dasyuromorphia; family Myrmecobiidae; genus Myrmecobius; species Myrmecobius fasciatus. Next base: position 266,178 of record JAJPUD010001784.1, on the reverse strand, counting down.
TTAACCATAGAGTTTGTTGATAACATACAACCTACTGAAGAAATTCCTACTTAAGCTAACAAAGGCCACTTGTGCCCATCACACAGTGGGTGTGATGTCTTATTCTGGCTTTGGGAAACAAAGTCATACATATAACTTTCTTAGAATCATCTCTATGTACATATAGACCACCTTAGATCCTTAGGGCTAGGTAGTTTCATATTGAGGGTGGGGGGATACAGCTAAGTAGAGCAGTGGATAGAGTGCTAGGCCTGGAGTCAAATCTGTGTTCAAATCTGGCCCCAGACACTTATTAGTTGTGTGAATCACTTAACCCTGTTTGTCTCACTTCCTCATCTGTAAAATGAGCTGGAGAAGGAAATGGCAAAACCACTCCAGTTTCTTTGCCAAGAAAATCTCAAATGAGATTGTGAAGAGTTGGATACCATTGAACAGCAACAAAAACAAAAGTTTATGTGGAGGTTTTTGAAAATACATAAATTTAGGGGTAAGCAGCCCTTTAAATTCTTCAACAACAAGTAGGTAAGATAAAGACAAACAAGGTACTTGGTAGAAATATTTTCAACTCCCTTTACAGATTTACCAATCACTCTCAGGGTCTCCATATATGCCACACCAATGCAATAAAGTTTGGCAGTATTCCAACTTCTCAAGTTTCCTTTCAGATGTAAAATTCTATGATTTGGACAAGAAACAATTGAAAGCAGCCACCCCAAAAGAGTTAATAGTAGAATCTATCTTTTTGACAATAAGAAGCTATGAATTTTATGTCTCTTCTACTCAAATGAGGATCCAAGAACTAGGGTCTATTATTCTGCCCCTGAAAATGGCATCTATAAATGTTGCACTGAGGTCTGATCTGAGGTCCTTTGCAAAGTAGAAAACCAGCCAGTGTCCGCTAAGTGGGGACTAAGTGGCTCCAGTCCCAGGCTCTCAGATTCCTAGAAATGCTAAATAAATTAGTGCTTTATTGAACAATCCACAACTTTTTGCTTGAGCCATTCTGCCTGTCTCTTGAAGGGCCTTCTACTGGCTCCTAGCAGGTTCTCTTTTTGAAGGCAAAGTGGGGGTTGGGAATTTTTTTTTTCTCAGTGAGTTTCTCACCTCTTCAAACTGTTACCCATATTTTGAGGATGCTGAGTCAAGACAGTCTTTGTAAGAAGGATCAGGTTCAAAATCTATCATTTTTGTAAATTACAGCAAGTTCACTGACACTGAAAAAAGCTAGACATTATTAGTGTCTCAGTATGTTTTGAAGGTAGGGGAAGGAGAAAAGGAGAGAAAACAAGCAAAAGCAGGGAGAAAGAAATAAAGATACCAGGATAATGTGCAAATCTTTAAAACTGTTTAAATAGCCACCTTGCCACCTCTAGGTCTTTCGTATCCTTGTTTCTTTCTCCACAGTGATTTTTATAATTCCCATTCCATCTTTCCTAAAGATAAAAGACGCCATGGGCGGGATTCATGAATAAAAGTCGTTATTTATCGATGCCGTTTTTGGGGAACATTTTTCCTTCTGATTCATGAACCACTTTTCCACATTCGAAAAGCAGTTCATAAATCGTTCAGCGCCAGCAGAAATTAATAATAATGAATCCATTTACATAAAATGGTCTCCTCCTGCCAGGTGCTGATAATATGTGAAGTTAGTGGCTTGTCGGGAAGCTGGGGGGTGTGTTTGTGCATGTGTGTTTTGTATTGTCAGAAGGCTTAAAGTCTTCTGTCTGTGAGTTAGCTTTAAAAGAACCTTATTATTTAGCCAGTATTAACATTTGGAAGAAGGCATAATAAAGGAAATTAAAAATAACTTTAAAAATAAAAGACATTTTAGTGGGTAAGGACAAACTAAATTTTAGTTTGAATCGTCAGATTTACCCTACTGGTAGTGCTGAAAATGCATATCTTCCTCTTCTGATGCCCGCAAATATTTGAAGATTGCTTGTCTTCTGCCCTCCCTTAGTCTTCTCTTCCTTAAGCTATTCATCCTCAGTTACTGCTATTGTTTCTCTCTTGATATAATTTTTGTCATTTTACCTCTACTTCCATTATCCTATTGCCCTCCTCCCCTCACTCCAAGCCATCCTAAAGCTCCATAATGTCCAGGTCTTTTTTCTTTCCTTTTCTTTCCCCTTTTCTTTCCTTTTCCCTCTCCTCTCCTCTCCTCTCCTCTCCTCTCCTCTCCTCTCCTCTCCTCTCCTCTCCTCTCCTCTCCTCTCCTCTCCTCTCCTCTCCTCTCCTCTCCTCTCCTCTCCTCTCCTCTCCTCTCCTCTCCTCTCCTCTCCTCTCCTCTCCTCTCCTCTCCTCTCCTCTCCTCTCCTCTCC